>CM044014.1:60423893-60841393 GCA_024085815.1 Flaveria linearis | reverse complement strand
TACAATGAATATGAAAAACATAACCATATGTTTAGTGTAGGATGGAAGGCAGTCTTATTTATATATTGTTTTTGTATAACTTCATATTTTTGGTTTGGGCATACCATTTTTTAGAGTAAATTACTTTTTGGCCTATGTAGTTTGGCCATTTTAACTTATTTGGCCCAAAAATAAATCTTTTGACATATCAACCCCTAACATATTATTTTTTTTAACTGTTTTGACCTCTAACACTAACTTTGTTAATTTTTTCCAGTCAAGTGTAAGAACATTTTGGTTAATTTACACCTTAAGGATGGCTTATAAAAATTTCAAATCTTTTGGGTTGTTTATGCACATATTTAAAACTACCAACACAACCACCACACACCACTGCCGGTTTCCCCCACATGACTCCACCTCTGTCACATATGAATCGCCGCCTACATCCTCTCCGTCCAACAATGCCGCAATCATCTCCAGTCACCATTGCCACCACTAGTGCACTATTCATGCCCTCTACTCGAGCAAAATTGCACCATCACCACCACAGCCTCTCTTTCTTTTGTTTCCTTGTTTATTACCTTAAAATTCTGACCACCAATACCATCGCCGACCACCAAATACCGACATCACTACACCAATCACCATTGTCTACTCCCTCCCATCTCCATCCTAATCAAACCTTCTAATATCATCATCGATTACCTAACCTGTACAAAGAATTCACATTACTCTTCAAATCATTCGCATTACTATTCAAAGCATTCGTATTACTGTTCAAACCATTCGTGTTATTGCTCAAACCATTCGTGTTATTATTCAAAGCATTCACTATTAACGTATCAGTCTATACGTAGCCATTTTTGAGGTGTTAGTCACCCGCATTCATTATTGTTCCTACATTGGGCAAGTATTGGTCAACACATTAAGTTGTTCACCGCATTGACTACTATCTGCATTGAACCACCGCATTAGTCATTATTCATCTGTATTCAATATATATAGGTACCTACACACAGATATATATATATATATATATATATATATATATATATATATATATATATATATTCACTTCTACAATTCTATAGATTCAAGGTTCTATTCTAGATTAAACAGAGTAATTGAAGTATCGTTTGTATTATGGTTTGTATTTTTATTATGTATAGAATAAAAAAATACAATGAAATTAGGGAGAAAATAGTGATTGTGAGGCCTCAATTCTTGACTGGGGGGGACACCAAAGGACTCTGCCCAGGCCGCTAAAGTAGCTAAAGTAGTGATAAATCCTTTTAATAAAACGGGTCCTATAGACAATCCATCTATTCCTAATTTCCAACGGAAATCAAAAAAAATTGATCCATTTATAGTCCTCTACTAGTTGGATTAATGGATCGTCCAATTGAAAATGATAACAGAATGCATAGGTTGTTAGAAGAAGTTCTAACATGCATATACATATGGTATACCACCTAATTACCTATAGTCCGTTTTAGGGATTAATGACTTATCCATTCAGTGACTTTGGCACTGTACGTTCCCCAAATAGGTACTGTCGGGTCGGATGAATTCAATAATAGATGTCTGTTGGCATTCCAGCCTTCCTTCGCCTTTCATGGCCACATATCTTTCCGGCTAAGGAATGAAAAATCCTTCTCCTGTTCCATGAATCCAATTTGTATTTCATCCGGGAAAAGCCATATTTTTCTCAACAATGCCTTTGACATTTGATCCAATATTGTTCCATTAGAGAAGAACAGATTTGATAAATACTGATAACTATATATATATATATATATATATAATACTATATATATATATATATATATATATATATAATATATATATATATATAACAAAGTGGAACATTAAGGATGAAAAAATGATAGTAAAACTTAATAAATATTACACGTGCCCATAGGGCTGTAAACGAGCCGAGCCGAGCCGAGCCAGGATGGGCTCGAGTTCGAGCTCGAAGCTTATCGAGCCGAGCCGAGCCGGCTCGAAAATTTCTAACGAGCTCAAAACACCGGCTCGAGTTCGGCTCGTGAAAAGCTCGAGCCAGCTCGTGGCTCGTTCGAGCCGGCTCGATTATTTTTTTAATTTATTTTTTCACATTAATTTATATAAAACACAAAAAATATATATTAGAGTTTTATCTTTTGTTGGGTACTCCGTACTAAGGGAAACAAAGATTATTATTTTGAATATAAACAATTACTGTTAAGTTATATATTTTTAAATAAAATACTTAATGTTTATAAAAATAATCCATTTTTATTTTAAGAAAACCTTTTTAAAATCCTAATATAAAAATAATAATAGTAGTAGTAGTAGTAATAATGATTATTATTATACAATATAAAATATATATACACATATATTATATGCACGAGTCACGAGCCGAGCCAACGAACCGAGCCACGAGCCGAGCTCGAACCGAGCTAACCCTGGCTCGAGTTCGGCTCGCTTAGAATTCGAGCCGAGCCGAGCCGGCTCGTTTAGATTCGAGCTTTTTTCGAGCCGAGCTTTTTTCGAGCTTTTCTCGAGCGAACTTCGAGCGAATTTCGAGCCACGAACTTTTTGTACGGCCCTACGTGCCCAATTTATAATTGAGAAGCCTTTGAAGCAATAGACTAGTCCATACTTATGTGCCGGATAATTAGCCATCATGTATCATAGGGCAAATGTGCCTTGCGGTGTGGGTCAATGTCCTTTTTACTAACAAGGATTGATTGTTAACCATATGTTTGGGCTCTTGTTTTATGCAAACTCAATTCTAAAAAAGTGAAAGGATAATGATTGAAATAAAAAATAATAAACACGATAAAAAATGATATGATAGTTAATATGTCTAGTGTGAATGATGCATGTGTGCACATTAAACGGAATGAAAGTATATTTTTATATTCTATAAAGTTAGAACTTACTCAATAACGTTGATGTTTAATTTAGGAAAACTATTTCAATGTTTTAAGTTAACGACAAATGTCTATTATTCATGATTTATGCTATGTTATGAATGATTCTATGTTTTTTGCTGTAATATTTTATTCAATAATATATTATGTTATGTCTTTTTACTATGAATTACCAACTGTGTGGACTCTCGGGTTCAGGGTCTTACACCTGACGAGTTTTCATCCTAGGCCCAACGATGAAGCCTATTTGCTAACATAGTATCCTTATTCAAATTCGACATGAAATAAGTTCATCCAGTTCGTGAACAAATGGGGAGGATGACAACTAATCCAATTTACCAACTGCATTACTTGAGAAATCTATTGTATCACTCACCAAACAATATTTTTGGACTCAAAGATATAGAGATCTGGAAAAAGGTCCTTAAGAACTCCTTTTTCATTCCATTTATCCAGCCAACAAAGACCGTAATTTCTATCTCCAGTATCGCATTGAATCTTTTCTTGATTTTCAATATCCATTTGAGTGAGATCGTATAAAACTTTCACTATGTTTGCCCAAACACTAAGGATAGATTTTTTAAGCGGGAGCAGTCGCCCCTCTCTTCGTCGAATGAATGCTAGAGATTAGTTGCAACCAAAGAGAGTTGGGTTTAGAGTATAGTCTCCATAGCCATTTGAAGAGAATAGTAAGCTAGATTGGCCGCTCTTATACTCATGCCTTCTAGTATATTGTAACGTGCACTAGAGCACGATAGATAAGTAAAGATGATGTTTTCCGACTTGAGAGTTTAGATCTGGTTGACAATTGAAAGTTGCTGCCATTTGATCTGGTTGGGCGGTATCAATCCCACGTTTAATGATTTTGTGCTTGCTCCAATTCACCTTGAGACCTAAAACAAGATCAAAGTATCAAATATTTTTTGCTAAATTTGGTCTATTTGCTAGAGCTTTGTTTTCTGGAGTCATCACAAAAAAAATCATTTAAATCAACCAGAACTTTAATATCAAATGATGCAGATAACAAAAGCAATTAAATAGGTAGATCTCAATCTTAAATAAAATGCAACTCAACAGCTTGACAAACATAATACGTAATCAAAACACAATATTATTCAAATTCTGTCAACATAGGGTTTTTAGTTCTACCAAAGAACATTAATCCCTACTAAATAACAGGAAAACAATTTAAAAAAATAAAATAATAATAATAGCTATCAAAATATATAAAAACTCAAATAATGAAATCTTTTCATGTTTTACTCATTATATTCTCAACTAACTTCAACGGTTCGCTGTTGAAAGTATATATCTTAATGCATACATAAGTAACTAAGTATAGTTAAACTACGGATTATTTATGTAATTAGTAGAAAGTAATCTTAGAGTCCAAGTATGTAAAGGTTATGTATGTATAAGGGTTTAGTATGTCAAATGTAAAGTTGTAACTATCATGTATGATGGGGAAGTCCACATTCCACTGACCACCACAGGCCCAGACCCAACTTCTGCAGATCCAGGTCCAATTTCTAGCTCGAGTCAAAGTGGGTCGCCTTGGCCCAGTTGGATCCATGTACTTGAGCCTTGGCCCAGTTGGACCCACGTACTTGAGGCTTCCACGTTTTTGTTCACACAACAATCAGTTGATTTTTAGTATTCCACTTATTTTCTTTTATTTTAGTGTTGAACTTGTCAAAGTAGAATTTGGAAAATTCCACAAGTGTAGGAAAACGTGGATGGTAGTGTGTTAGGCAGTTACTTTGTTTTCATTCGTATGTATTGCAAAACAGGAAATGAAAGATGGCAGATTTGAATTTCCTCAACTTTAATTCTCTGCAATTTAGAGAGTTTCCTTTGTCCATTGCTATTCTAAAAATTGGCAGGTTTTAGAAGGTGATCTTGGATAGCTAATTCCGTCCTCATGGTGTGACTGTATCGAGAATCGGATTGGTTCATTCTGCCCAACGGAGCTTGCGAGTGGTGTCTTAGTATCTCGCCGGAATCGTTGTTGAATTCTATCGATCTATTATCGGGTATTACGGTCCGTATTAAGGCAATTCCTATCAGTTGGTATCAGAGCTATGGATACCCGCAGCAGTACTGAGTTGAAGAAGATTTTAGAGACGATGGAAGCCGACAAGAAAGAAGCAGCGCAATAGATGAAATTCATGCTGGAGCAGATTCAAGAGCTCCTTCTCTCTCAGAACCATGGGGAGGATTTGACGTCCAGTGGTTCAGCTAATAAAGGGAATTCAGGATCTTGGCATCCAAATGACATCAAAGTTGATATCCTTAAATATGATGGTAAATTAGATCCCGATGAATTTGTGGAATGGATCCGTACTGTTAAATGGGTGTTCGATTACAAACAAACCACCGAGGAGAACAAAGTAAAGATTGTTGATCTCAAATTACGTAAGTACGCATCCATATTGTGGTCAAATGTTTGTTTAAAACGCGAGCGCATGGGAAAAGAGAAGATCCGTACCTGGTCAAAGATGAAGACGAAGATGAAGCAAAAATTCCTCCCTTCTCATTACATCCAGGCCGGTTATGCACAATTACACTCCTTGAGGATGAACGGGAGTGCAGAGGATTACTCTCGGGGTTTGAGTATCTGTTGATAAAGTGTGACATTCCAGAGGACGACCCCCAGACCCTTGTTCGTTACCTAGGGGGCCTTGAACCCCGTATCGCTAACGTCATCGAACTACACCCATACCATACCCTGGCTGAACTAACTCTTCTGGCCCACAAGGTTAACACTCAACAACGAGCCAATGGTAAATTTGAGCCCAACCGTACCTCCTCCAAACCCAACACATACTCCAAACCCACTATCCCTACAAAATCCTTGACCCCTTTGAACACCAGCAAAGCACCATTCACCCCCAACAACACCACCGACCCTCCCAGAGCCCCACGTCGTTGTTATGCTGTTGGGGATTGGGACACATAGCCTCGGAATGTCTGAATAAACGGATCATATCATGGCTGATTTCGAGCTTGCAGGTGGTTATGACTTTAAGCCCGAGTTGGATGTGACGCATACGGTACCTCTTGACGAAGGAGATCTGGTGATCGGCCCGGATGACGGTCCCCTACTGGTTGTTCGGAGAACTTTGAGCACCATCTCAGCGCCGGAGGAAAACCGTCAACGGGAATCTCTCTTTCATACTCATTGTACCATCTCTCATAAGGTATGCTCAGTGATTATTGACGGAGGGAGCTGTACGAATATGGCCTCCCAAACCCTCGTGACCAAGCTGAACCTACCATTACAACCCCATCCTTCACCATACATGATTCAGTGGTTAAATCAGAGTAAAGGCATCCGGTATCTCAGCGCGTTCTCCTATCCCTTAGTATTGGAAAGTTTTATACGAATGAAATTTGGTGTAATGTTATACCCTATTTCTCCCTCAAAACCTTCACCCATACAGGTACCCAACCTGAGCACCCTCCTACAATCTGAACAACATGAGTTCGATCCAATTACAGAGTTCGTGTTGTTAGGACTTGACGACAAAGACTCTCAACCACAATCCCCACCACAACCTCTTGTCCAACCACTGTTAACTTCATTCAATCAAGTATTCCCAACTGAAATACCTCCCGATCTCCCACCTAAGCGTTCCATACAACACAAAATCGATCTAATTCCAGGATCAGTCCTACCGAGCAAACCCAACTGAATCAGCTGAGATCTGCAAGCAAGTTGACAACTCTTGGCAAAAGGGCTCATTCGGGAGTCCCTCAGCCCATGTGCAGTCCCTACTCTTTTGGTCCCTAAAAAGAATGGCGAATGGCGGATGTGTATGGATAATCGGTCCATTAACAAGATCACGGTCAAGTACCGATTCCCTATACTGCGGCTGGATGATTTGCTAGATGAACTTCATGGGGCCACTGTATTTTCTAAGTTGGATTTGCGGAATGGCTATCACCAAATTCGGATCTTTGAAGGAGATGAGTGGAAATCAACATTCAAGACCAAAGAAGGATTATATGAATGGCTTGTCATGCCCTTCGGGCTGTCCAACGTGCCTAGTACATTTATGCGATTGATGAATCAGGTGCTGAAACCATTTTTGGGGAAGTTCATCGTACTGTACTTTGATGGCATTCTTGTGTATAGTCAAACCCCAAAAGATCACCAATCCTACCTTTCCAAGTTATTCCAAACACTCGAACGTGAAAAACTTTACGGCAACCTTGAGAAATGTAAGTTTTTCACTAATCGAGTTGCTTTTCTTGGTTATGTTGTATCTGCACAGGGGATCCAGGTTGATGATAAAAAGATTCAGGCTATTCAAGATTGGCCCGTTCCCAGTCCATTCATCAAGTCAGGAGCTTTCATGGGTTGGCTTCCTTTTATCGACGCTTCATCAAGCATTTCAGTACTATCGTAGCACCAATGACAAAAGTCACCAAGTCTAAACATTTCCAGTGGACGCCCTAAGCATAGGCTGCCTTCGAAGAGCTTAAAAGGCAACTTTCGTCCACTCCTATTTTGGCCCTGCCCTGTTTTATTGAAGTCTTCGAAGTAGAATGTGATGCATCCGGGGTGGGTACCGGGGCTGTCCTATCACAGCTAGGTCGTCCTATCGCACACTTCAGTGAGAAGTTTAATGATGCAAAGAAGCGGTATTCGACATACGACAAAGAATTCTATGCCATTATCCGTGCCATGGAACATTGGCAACATTATTTGGTATCCAAGAAGTTTATTCTACATTCCAATCATGAAGCCCTAAGGTATATTCAATGGCAAC
Source organism: Flaveria linearis (assembly GCA_024085815.1). Lineage (NCBI taxonomy): Eukaryota > Viridiplantae > Streptophyta > Magnoliopsida > Asterales > Asteraceae > Flaveria > Flaveria linearis. The sequence goes on along the minus strand of CM044014.1, from coordinate 60,833,715 downwards.
ACAAATTGCAGCCACGACACGCCTAGTGGGTGGAGTTTTTACAGGCGTTCACATTCACTATTAGGCATAAGTCGGGTAAGCTTAACAAAGGGCTGATGCACTCTCTCGTAAGTACTCCCTACTCAACTCTCTTCAGCCAAAAATTATTGGGTTTGATCTTTTGCAGACTGAGTACCCTTCTGACCCAGACTTTGGAGAGCTGTATAAGGGCTGCCAAGTCCATGCCCACAAAGGTGGTTTAGCAGGCCATCTTGGGCTTGACAAAACCGTCCAAATCCTACGGTGTCATTTTTTTGGCCCAAGCTGTATCGGGACGTTGAGCACTTTATCCGGCGTTGTTTACCTTGTCATCGTGGTAAAGGTCGTTCTTCCCCTCATGAGTTGTACATGCCTTTACCGGTTCCAACTGCACCTTAGGAAGACGTCATCCTTGATTTGGTCATCGGGTTACCGCGTACACAACGCCAAAAGGATTCTAATATGGTGGTCGTGGACCAATTTTCGAAGATGGCCCATTTCATTGCGTGTCACACTACATATGATGAGGTCCAAATTGCCAATCTTTATTTTAAAGAAATAGTTCGACTTCACGGTGTGCCAAAGACAATGGTTAGCGACAGAGATGTCAAATTTCTCAGCCACTTCTGGTTAACTTTATGGCGAAAAATGGGGATAAAGCTTAAATTCAGCACGACGAGTCACCCGTAAACAGATGGCAGACTGAGGTCACTAACCGCACCCTCGGATCATTGCTTCGCGCACTTGTTACTACCAACCTGAAACAGTGGGAGGATCTACTTCCCCGGGCTGAATTTGCATACAATCGGGCTCCTAACAAGACGACTGGTATCAGTCCGTTTATGGCAGTCTATGGATTAAATCCCTCCACCCCGCTTGATCTAGCTATGCTTGATACATCCCTCAAGTTCAGCCAAGAAGCAAGTGACTTGGCTGCTAACATCAAGGCTATCCATCAACAAATCCACGACAAAATTACTAAGAATAACGAGCTGCTCAAATATCGGCGTGACAAGGGGCGCAAGCATGTTTTGTTTAAACCTGGTGACCTTGTTTGGCTACACTTTCGCAAGGAGCGTTTCCCAATAAGCGTCGATCCAACTTGAGTCCCCAAGCAGATGGTCCTTTCAAAGTCCTTTCTAAGGTTAATGACAATGCATATCAGATTGAGCTTCCGGGGAATTCTGGAATCTCCGCCACCATCAATGTTTCCGACCAACAGCCATACTTCGCACCTGATGACTCGTTACCAAGTTTGAGGGAAAACTCTTTCGAAGCCGGAGAGGATGATGGGGAAGCCCACATTCCACTGACCACCACAGGCCCAGACCCAACTTCTGCAGATCCAGGTCCAATTTCTAGCCTGAGTCAAAAGTGGGTCGCCTTGGCCCAGTTGGATCCACGTACTTGAGCCTTGGCCCAGTTGGACCCACGTACTTGAGGCTTCCACGTTTTTGTTCATACAACAATCAATTGATTTTTAGTATTCCACTTATTTTCTTTTATTTTAGTGTTGAACTTGTCAAAGTAGAATTTGGAAAATTCCACAAGTGTAGGAAAACGTGGATGGTAGTGTGTTAGGCAGTTACTTTGTTTTCATTCGTATGTATTGCAAAACAGGAAATGAAAGATGGCAGATTTGAATTTCCTCAACTTTAATTCTCTACAATTTAGAGAGTTTCCTTTGTCTTGCTATTCTAAAAAATTGGCAGGTTTTAGAAGGTGATCTTGGATAGCTAATTCCATCCTCGTGGTGTGACTGTATCGAGAATCGGATTGGTTCATTCTGCCCAACGGAGCTTGCGAGTGGTGTCTTAGTATCTCGCCGGAATCGTTGTTCAATTCTATCGATCTATTATCGGGTATTACGGTCCGTATTAAGCTAATTCCTATCAATGTAGGCTATAAATACTTGTCAAAGTGTTTATAATCGATGTAAGATTCATTCATAATTAAATTCATACGTTAGTTCATATTCTCTCAATTTCTTACACAAGTTGTTTATATTCAATCATCATCAAGAGCCTAACAATCCTAAAAGGCCAACGGTCGCAACCGGGCATAGATTGGGTCTAGCTAAACCCGATATTCCTGCATCACAACCAAACCGTTACACGGTTTTGCTTCACTTTGTGATATAAGATATGAATTATTAGTTTAATTTACCAAAAATAGATATATACAAAAGTAACTTCAATTCTACCGTAATTTGTGAGGGTATGTTTGTGAATAGCACTACCAGCATGTGGTCCACACCTAAATTATACAAGGGTGAAGTTATTTTACAAAGTGTATTTTTACTACAAAATGTGAGAATACACAATGAGTCTAAAAAATCATAAAAAATTAAATCTCATAATCTAAATTTCGGAGTCTCCATTCCTCTCGTTGTCCTCTTTCAGAAAAAAAAATAAAAATAAAATAAAATAAAATTTCATTGTGTCTTTTTATGACACGATGACGTCATTATGTCTTTCATAATGACACAGTGACGTCATTGCGGCTTCATAAATAACACAATAAAAAAGCGTTATTTTTTATTTTTCCTTAGTGAGGACGGCTACGGGAACAAAAGTTCGGAATTATTTTTTAAAATTCGAATTAGATTGTGAGATATAATTTTCTTGTGACTTTTTTTAACTTATTGTGTTTCTCATACTTTAGAGCAAAAACACATTTTATAGAAAAAATATACTTTGTATTTAAACCTCTTTAATCATACAAAACCAATTTTTACTAAATGGGCCAAATACGGACCCATTTGAGTAATAGTTACATACTTGCATATTTGGTGTTTTGAGGCGGGTCATCATTTTATTATGTAGAGGCCCATTACAGGTATTATTGGGTCAAACAGTGTGATCCAGTTGCTAGGCCCAATAATAGATTCCCCTTCTCGAGAATTACTCGACCCTTTGAGAATCACAAATGTTCCTTGCTAGGCCCACAGGCTTGTATCCATTGATATTTTACTAATCAATTTCTACCTAAAGTAATTTATGTACATTGATATTTTATAAGGGAATGATTTAAATACAAAGTATTGTGAAACTATAAAGTGTAATGGAAAATTGGTTATCATAGGTTCCAAATATAGCTTATTGGTAACTAAAGGTTCCAACTTTCAATTTGGTAACCACAAGTTCAGAGTTATATGTTATTGGTTGTCGTAGGTTTCCGTCTACCAGACCCTTAACACCGTTAGGGTCTTGTGACGTGGCGTTCCAACATGGCAGTAAAATGGTGAATCACAAATCACAACCCTAACCTACGCAGTCAATCGCAATTCAATAACTCCATTCAATAATTCCATTCTCAGTCAATCGCAAATCACAAACCCTAACCTACTCAAAGACGAAGAATAATGCAAACACCTGATCGCGTTCTCATCATCTTTCATACCGGTGGGAAGTTTCTTGTTGATCCCCCTCAATTAAGGTATGTAGGTGGTAAGGTAATTAAATTAGCTTTAGAATATGACAAACTTTCATACTTTGAGTTAAAAGATTATGCAAAAGAGTATGGGAATTATGAATCCAAACCTCTTAGATTATACTGCAAGATATCAAGTGATGGTAGGTTAAAACGATTAGGGACAGATACAGATGTTTTTGAGATGGTAAAAATGAATGTTTCCACCTCTAATAGTGTTCTTAAGTGTAACACCCGGAAGTTGACTTCTCAGCATGTGATGCGACTGAGCTTCAGTCGCCTGTGATTTATGCGATTGAAGTTCAACCGCATGGCTATTCGGCCGATTGGAGCTCAACCGCACGACTGGAGCTCAACCGCCCGAATGAAGTATGAGCCGAATGGAACACGTGCGATTGGGGGTCCAATCGCATGGTGTTGATGCGACTGAAGGTCCAGTCGCCCCTGGACCAGATGCGACTGAGAGGTGGGTATAAAAGAGGAGCAGCTTCATTCTCCTCCCCAACACTTCACATTTCAGTCGGGGAGAGAGAGTGAGCGACCAAGAACAGAAGAGAAGAGAGGGAAAGTGCTGCCCGAGCTCCGAATCCGTCGAGAAGATAGCCAAAGTCGAAGTTCATCTACTTCTACCTGTAATGTGAGTTCTAGGACCCTTCATTTACATGTTTTTAACTGATTTTGGGGCTGGATCACATATAAACCCTAGTTTTTGTAAAAATGTATAGTTGACCCATTTGATGAAATCTTAGAAAATGTGATTATAGTGTGACATAGGACTTGCATATGCTTGTATGATGTCCTTGTATGAATCCCTGAGCTTTGGGAGGGTCAAATGGGGTTAAAAACGGGTTTAAGGTGGGTCTGAGCATTTAGGTTCGCGACTACTGTTCTTGAAGAACTCCAGTCGCTGCCCAGTTAGGGTTATGCGACTGAAGGGCCATTCGGCCGAATGAGTGTCAGTTGTTGTCCAATCGCCCGATTGAGGTTCAATCGCACGATTGTGTCTCAGTCGCATGATAGGCTATGCGATCGAGGGTTTCGGTCGCATAAGCCCATTCGCATAGTAATACAGACGCCCGACTGAGGGTTCAGTCACATAGACCCATTCGCATAGTAATACAGACGCCCGACTGAGGGTTCAGTCGCATAGACCCATTCGCATAGTAATACAGATGCCCGACTGAGGGTTCAGTCGCATAGACCATTCGCATAGTAATACAGACGCCCGACTGAGGGTTCAGTCGCATAGACCCATTCGCATAGTAATACAGACGCCCGACTGAGGATTCAGTCGCATAGAAGTCCAATCGCATGACACTGTCGCACGGAAACCATGCGACTAGGGTATGTTCAGTCGCCCGAATAGGGCTGATGTGATTGGATAAAGAAGTGTATGTGTAATGTATGTATGCTAGTTATGATGTTGCCATGATAGATGGTGAGCACTGATGAATTGTAAATATTAATGTGCCCTGATTTGATGCATGCTTATCCCCCATAGTATACATGATATCTTTAATATATGAAATGAAAGTATTATGTAAAGCACAGAGAAAGAGTAATAAAGAAAGAGAAAGGAACAGTAATGAAAGTAACAAGTCTTGCAAGCATATAGGAGTTACACGACTATGTGTCGTTAGCTCAACTGTGTGGCGGGCTAGCTAACCACTGACGCACACAGGGTCAATCAATTGAGATTGGCAGGACCTTTAGACGTGCCCGGATGTTCGGGTCGGCCTTGTACATAGTACGCATAGCCCTTTCGGGGGAACCGTTGAACCCTTTAGGGGGATACACATAGCCCTTTCGGGGGAAACACAGTTGGCTCTTCGGAGCATATAGATGGTCCGACATCCATTCTCCCCTCGCGCACATAGTTGGGGTACCGCCCACTGGTCCACATAGAAAGTGAAACATAAAGATAAAGTTACAGACAAGGCATATAGTACAGAGAACGAACATTATTTGTTCACACAGCTGATGCGTGCTCGCATATACAGTACAGTATAGTATAACACAGAAAAAGGGTATTTTTATATCCTATTTATAAAACTAAAACTCACTCAGCAACGCTGACTTTTTATGTGTTTCCAGATCGCAGGTAGTGTTGCTGAGGATGGCACGAGGCGGCTGCTCAGCTCTTTTGGGAGGGCATTCTCCATTTTGTAATGCTGCAACGTCATGTGTTGCGGGCCCATAACGCACGCAACAAGTCACGTTGTCTGCCATTACGAGATTTCTTGAGGATCTGAATCAACGAGATTACTCAAGAAATCTCCTTTATATATTTTTGAATTTAATATCTTCTTTATGAAGAAAAATATATTTTCTTATTTCGGTAGAGGTCGCTGTACGACCCTATGATTGCTGAGGAATATGCATCAGCAGCAATCATAGTATAGTTAAGCCCCTATGTTTGTGAGGATTCTCATAAAAGAGATTGCTAGGAAATCTCGGGTTTTATGTGTCTCCCCAGCAATCATAGTAAAGTTAGGAAGTGTAAAGAAAGTTGTACTTTATAATCGTGTCAATGATGTAATGACTCTTATGAATGAATGAGAATGTATATATGTTTTCTTTATTAATTCCGCTGCGTATGTTATGATTATGTATTAAAAGTATGTTTATACATTGTTTATCTAAAATATATGCAATGAAAGACCGACTGTAGGGTGCCCGGGATCGGGGCCTTACAAGTTGGTATCAGAGCAAAAGTTTAAGTAAAATGGGTAAATTTTCGTAATAAACCTAAACTTAAACTGAGAATGGGACAGGGAGAATGAGAATGCCATCTGAGTAGCTGCGTGCCATCAGGTATTTTCTTAAAGTTAACCAAAGTATGTGCGTGTGAATTATGTGTACTGTTAGACTGAGATACTAATGTAGTCAGGATAGGTGATGCTCGGGGTGCGAAGAGTAAAGTAAGTGGCTAATCACAACTGGCCACTGTAATTAGGGACTTACTGTACTTAACATAAACTGAGCTATTTCCTTGAATGACCGTGTTGGTGTTTTAATCTTTCAGTGTGATAGAAGATGGTCGGTGATAGATCATCTGATGCTTCCCGTGATGGTGAACGTGGGGATGAGCCGCGTATCACGCGAGGAAGACTTAGGAAAGAGAAAGTAGTTCGTGAGGAGAACGAGATCCTCACCAGGAAGAGACGGACGAAAGCGCCAAGTTGAGAGCCTCGGTAAAAGAGGCAGTGATTGAGGAAGTACACCAGGTTATGCAGACAATCTTACCGACTGTAATGACCGAAGCGATAAAGGCAGTACGAGAGGAGGATAGACGAGGGAGGAGACGGTCCTCCGGTAGACAGCAACAGACAGAGGCAGAAACGGTATTGTCCGATGACGAAGAGGAAGAGGAGGGAGAACAGGTTAGGGGGACAGCCCGGGGTTGTGATTACGGGAAATTTATGAGATGCAAGCCTCCGACATTTGATGGTTCGGGCACGGCCGCGGATGCTCACCAATGGGTGAGGGAAATGGAGGCGGTCCTTGATATCAGCGATTGCCATGAGGATAAAAGGTGAAGTTTGCTACCCACTCGTTTACGGGGACGGCGTTGTGTTGGTGGGACAATATTGTCCAGGCCGAGGGTAGTCGGGCTATTGGGAAGATGAAGTGGTCGGAGTTGAAAAGAATGGTGATCGAGGAGTTTAGTCCTCGTCGTGAGATGGATAGAGTAGAGAGAGAGTTCCTGCAACTAGAGGCAGGTACGATGACCCATCAGCAATACACGACTAAGTTCAACGACATGGCACGGTTGGTGCCAGAGCAAGTGACGCCGGTGTCCCGCAAGATTAACCGGTATATTCAGGGGTTGCCAGCCGAAATTCGTTGGCATTTGATTTCTGCCCGACCCAGTACTTTCAGGTCGGCGGTGGATTTAGCCGGTAGGCTGTACGATGAACGGGCTGCGATGGTAAAGGCTGAGGGCAGTAAGAAAGGAAGTGAGGAAAGGAAGTGGCAGGGAAAGAGGTTTGGTCGAGGGGGTGCCTCGACGAGTAATAAGAAGACGAAGGTGGATGACCGCCGGGTGGTCATGTCGGGTTCAGGAGTAAAGAAGTGTGGTAAATGCGGGAGAGAACACAGTGGGGAATGCAGACTGGGGATGAACGTATGTTTCAGGTGTGGTCAGCCTGGTCACATCGCTAGAGACTGTAGGAAGCCTAGGGCCGAGGCTTCAGGGGTAAAGAAGACGGGAAGTGAAGGTCCGAAGGCAAGCGCCAGGGCATTCACAATGACGCAGGAAGAGGCGAGGACAGACCCCGATGTAGTGTCCGGTACGTTTCTGGTGAACCAAACTTTAGCCTCCGTGTTATTTGATTCGGGTGCCAGTAGGAGTTTTATTTCTGTTGCTTTTCGTGCCAAATTGCCTGTTAGTAGTAGACGTGTGGATGTGCCGTTTGATGTAGAGACTGCTATAGGTAAAACCACCAGGATTTCTGAGGTAATTGAGGGTTGCGATGTAGAACTGGAGGGTCACAAATTCCCAGTTAAACCCTTTGCGATGACGTTAGGAGGTTTCGATTTGGTGCTTGGAATGGATTGGTTGGCAGATTTCGAGGCGAACATTGTGTGTCGCAAGAAGATGATCAGTTTGACAGCGCCTGACGGTAGTCCAGTGATAGTTTATGGGGATCGGGTTACTACGATTCCGAAAGTGATCTCAATGGCAGTGGCGGGGAAATGTATGAGGCGTGGATGTAGCGCCTATTTATGTTATGTGAAAGATGTAGAGAAGCCAGCACCACAACTGTCTGATGTTCCGGTTGTGTGTGAGTTCCCAGACGTATTCCCGGAAGACTTATCGGGATTGCCACCTGACAGAGAGATCGAGTTCCAGATTGATTTAGTACCAGGCGCCCAACCTGTTGCCAAAGCACCATACCGATTGGCCCCGACAGAGATGAAAGAGTTGATGGAGCAGTTACAAGAGCTGTTGGATAAGGGGTTTATTCGACCGAGTATCTCACCTTGGGGTGCTCCGGTCCTGTTTGTAAAGAAAAAGGACGGTAGTATGAGGATGTGCATCGACTACCGCGAGTTGAATAAGCTGACAGTAAAGAACAGATACCCTTGCCGAGAATCGACGACTTGTTTGATCAACTTCAGGGTGCTAGTTGGTTTTCACGTATAGATCTTCGATCAGGCTACCATCAACTGAAGGTGAAGGAGCAGGATATCCCTAAAACAGCTTTTCGTACGCGCTACGGTCATTATGAGTTCCTCGTTATGTCATTTGGTTTGACCAACGCGCCAGCTGCTTTTATGGATCTGATGAACAGGGTGTGCCAGCCGATGTTGGATAAATCAGTGATTGTATTCATTGATGACATCTTGATTTATTCAAAAAGCGAGACTGAACATGCCGGTCACATTCGCGAAGTTTTGGAGACGTTGAGAAGGGAGAAGTTGTATGCTAAATTCTCCAAGTGCGCATTCTGGTTGCGTGAAGTTCAGTTCTTGGGTCACGTGGTAAATCCGGATGGGATTCTAGTTGATCCGGCGAAGGTGGAAGCAGTAATGCAATGGAAGTCTCCGAAAACGCCATCCGAGATCCGTAGTTTCTTGGGTTTGGCGGGTTACTACCGAAGGTTCATCCAAGACTTTTCCAAGATTGCTTCTCCGCTGACCAAGTTGACCCGAAAGGATGTGAAGTTTGTATGGGGTCAAGCTCAAGAAAAGGCATTCGAAGAACTGAAGACAAGATTGACCCAAGCTCCAGTATTGGCACTACCCGACGGGAGTGAGGATTTAGTGGTTTATTCTGATGCCTCCTACTCGGGGTTGGGGTGTGTATTAATGCAGAGAGGAAAGGTGATAGCCTACGCATCCCGACAGCTGAAAGTTCATGAGGTTAATTACCCTACTCATGACTTGGAGCTAGCAGCTGTGGTTTTCGCGTTGAAGATCTGGCGGCACTACCTATATGGGACGAAGTGCACCATCTTCACGGACCACAAAAGCTTGAAGTACTTCTTCGAGCAAAAAGATCTGAACATGAGGCAACGGCGATGGTTGGAGCTCATAAAGGACTATGATTGTGAAATCCATTACCATCCGGGCAAAGCCAATGTGGTGGCGGATGCCCTTAGCCGAAAGGAGAGGCCCGAGCCAATTCGAGTGAAGGTGTACCAGCTCATCATGACCTCCGACGTGATAAAACAGGTCAAAGAGTTCCAAGATGAGGCTTTGAAAGACGAACATCTAAACTCTGAACGCATGAGAGGTCAGGTCGCGGAGTTGGGTAAGAACGTGACGGGTGTTAGAACTCGGTTTGGGCGTATGTGGATTCCTCGTCTAGGGGATCTGCGAATGAAGATTCTGGATGAAGCCCATAAGTCTCGATACTCCATTCATCCTGGTGCTACCAAAATGTACCAAGATATGAAGAAAGATTATTGGTGGCCGGGTATGAAACGCGATGTGGTGGAGTATGTGAGTAAATGCCTCACGTGTCTGCAAGTGAAGGCGGAGCACCAGAAGCCGTATGGAAAGATTCAACCTTTGGACATCCCGGAGTGGAAGTGGGAACACATCACCATGGATTTTATCACAAAGCTGCCACGTACCCCTAAAGGGTATGATACGATCTGGGTGATTGTGGATCGATTGACGAAGAGTGCTCACTTCTTATCGATGCGGGAGACATATTCGTCCGAGAAGTTAGCTGATCTTTTCATCAAAGAGATTGTGACTCGTCACGGTGTACCGGTGTCGATTGTATCTGATCGCGACACACGGTTTACATCCAAATTTGGAAGAAATTCCACGATGCTATGGGGACGAGATTGCATATTAGCACGGCTTATCACCCTCAAACTGATGGTCAGTCGGAAAGGACCATTCAGACCTTGGAGGATATGCTTCGGGCATGTGTTATTGACTTCGGTGGAAGTTGGGATGACCATCTACCGTTAGCTGAGTTCTCGTACAACAATAGTTATCACGCTAGTATTGGCATGCCGCCCTACGAGATGTTATACGGTAGAAGATGCAGGACCCCCGTCTGTTGGGGTGAAATTGGTCAGAAAGAATGGGAAGCGTCGAAGTGGTAGAGGCTACGACTGAAAAGCTCGAAAGAGTTAAAGCGTATATGAAGGCAGCCAAAGACCGACAGAAGTCGTATGCCGACAAGCGACGCCGACCAATTGAGTTCCAAGTGGGAGACCGGGTTATGTTGAAGGTCTCACCTTGGAAAGGGATCATTCGATTCCGAAAGCGGGGTAAGTTGAGTCCGCGATATATAGGCCCTTTTCCGAATTGTTGCTCGAGTGGGGGAGGTGGCTTATAGGTTGGATCTGCCAGATGAACTAAGTGGGATTCACCCGACCTTCCACGTGTCTCATCTGAGGAAATGTTTGGCAGACGAAGACATGGTCGTTCCACTGGGTGATATCGAGGTAGACGAAAAGCTCAATTATGTAGAGCAACCAGTGGCGATCATAGATCGCAAAGAAAAGAGATTGAGAAATAAAGTGGTTCCCCTTGTGCGTGTACAGTGGCGGCACAGGAAAGGATCCGAGTCGACGTGGGAGACTGAAGAAGAAATGAGGCAGCATTACCCACGATTGTTCGAAGAATGACAGGTTTCGGGGACGAAACCTAAAATAAGGGGGGTGGACTTGTAACACCCGGAAGTTGACTTCTCAGCCTGTGATGCGACTGAGCTTCAGTCGCCTGTGATTTATGCGATTGAAGTTCAACCGCATGGCTATTCGGCCGATTGGAGCTCAACCGCACGACTGGAGCTCAACCGCCCGAATGAAGTATGAGCCGAATGGAACACGTGCGATTGGGGGTCCAATCGCATGGTGTGATGCGACTGAAGGTCCAGTCGCCCCTGGACCAGATGCGACTGAGAGGTGGGTATAAAAGAGGAGCAGCTTCATTCTCCTCCCCAACACTTCACATTTTCAGTCGGGGAGAGAGAGTGAGCGACCAAGAACAGAAGAGAAGAGAGGGAAAGTGCTGCCCGAGCTCCGAATCCGTCGAGAAGATAGCCAAAGTCGAAGTTCATCTACTTCTACCTGTAATGTGAGTTCTAGGACCCTTCATTTACATGTTTTTAACTGATTTTGGGGCTGGATCACATATAAACCCTAGTTTTTGTAAAAATGTATAGTTGACCCATTTGATGAAATCTTAGAAAATGTGATTATAGTGTGACATAGGACTTGCATATGCTTGTATGATGTCCTTGTATGAATCCCTGAGCTTTGGGAGGGTCAAATGGGGTTAAAAACGGGTTTAAGGTGGGTCTGAGCATTTAGGTTCGCGACTACTGTTCTTGAAGAACTCCAGTCGCTGCCCAGTTAGGGTTATGCGACTGAAGGGCCATTCGGCCGAATGAGTGTCAGTTGTTGTCCAATCGCCCGATTGAGGTTCAATCGCACGATTGTGTCTCAGTCGCACGATAGGCTATGCGATCGAGGGTTTCGGTCGCATAAGCCCATTCGCATAGTAATACAGACGCCCGACTGAGGGTTCAGTCGCATAGACCCATTCGCATAGTAATACAGACGCCCGACTGAGGGTTCAGTCACATAGACCCATTCGCATAGTAATACAGACGCCCGACTGAGGGTTCAGTCGCATAGACCCATTCGCATAGTAATACAGATGCCCGACTGAGGGTTCAGTCGCATAGACCCATTCGCATAGTAATACAGACGCCCGACTGAGGATTCAGTCGCATAGAAGTCCAATCGCATGACACTGTCGCACGGAAACCATGCGACTAGGGTATGTTCAGTCGCCCGAATAGGGCTGATGTGATTGGATAAAGAAGTGTATGTGTAATGTATGTATGCTAGTTATGATGTTGCCATGATAGATGGTGAGCACTGATGAATTGTAAATATTAATGTGCCTGATTTGATGCATGCTTATCCCCCATAGTATACATGATATCTTTAATATATGAAATGAAAGTATTATGTAAAGCACAGAGAAAGAGTAATAAAGAAAGAGAAAGGAACAGTAATGAAAGTAACAAGTCTTGCAAGCATATAGGAGTTACACGACTATGTGTCGTTAGCTCAACTGTGTGGCGGGCTAGCTAACCACTGACGCACACAGGGTCAATCAATTGAGATTGGCAGGACCTTTGGACGTGCCCGGATGTTCGGGTCGGCCTTGTACATAGTACGCATAGCCCTTTCGGGGGAACCGTTGAACCCTTTGGGGGGATACACATAGCCCTTTCGGGGGAAACACAGTTGGCTCTTCGGAGCATATAGATGGTCCGACATCCATTCTCCCCTCGCGCACATAGTTGGGGTACGCCCACTGGTCCACATAGAAAGTGAAACATAAAGATAAAGTTACAGACAAGGCATATAGTACAGAGAACGAACATTATTTGTTCACACAGCTGATGCGTGCTCGCATATACAGTACAGTATAGTATAACACAGAAAAAGGGTATTTTTATATACTATTTATAAAACTAGAACTCACTCAGCAACGCTGACTTTTTATGTGTTTCCAGATCGCAGGTAGTGTTGCTGAGGATGGCACGAGGCGGCTGCTCAGCTCTTTTGGGAGGGCATTCTCCATTTTGTAATGCTGCAACGTCATGTGTTGCGGGCCCATAACGCACGCAACAAGTCACGTTGCCTGCCATTACGAGATTTCTTGAGGATCTGAATCAACGAGATTACTCAAGAAATCTCCTTTATATTTTTGAATTTAATATCTTCTTTATGAAGAAAAATATATTTTCTTATTTCGGTAGAGGTCGCTGTACGACCCTATGATTGCTGAGGAATATGCATCAGCAGCAATCATAGTATAGTTAAGCCCCTATGTTTGTTGAGGATTCTCATAAAAGAGATTGCTAGGAAATCTCGGGTTTTTATGTGTCTCCCCAGCAATCATAGTAAAGTTAGGAAGTGTAAAGAAAGTTGTATTTTATAATCGTGTCAATGATGTAATGACTCTTATGAATGAATGAGAATGTATATATGTTTTCTTTATTAATTCCGCTGCGTATGTTATGATTATGTATTAAAAGTATGTTTATACATTGTTTATCTAAAATATATGCAATGAAAGACCGACTGTAGGGTGCCCGGGATCGGGGCCTTACATTAAGCTGTATGTTCAAGATGAACCCATAAGAAAATCTGAAGGCCAATCCAGTAATCAGCCCATTAATCCTTTAGCCCAGCCCATTAATCCTTTAGCCCAGCCCATCCCTTTATCCCAACCCACTACCCCTATAGAACAGCCAGTGTCAATGCAAGTCTCTGTTCAGAATCAAAGAAATTCACCAAAGCTACAGCTAGAAAACAGGTTCAACCTGTTTCAAGTCCCTGTTCAGAATCAAAGAAATTCACCAAAGCTACAGCTAGAAAACAGGTTCAACCTGTTTCAAGTCCCTGTTCAGAATCAAAGAAATTCACCAAAGCTACAGCTAGAAAACAGGTTCCACCAGTGGTTCTTAAGGAGAGTCTAGATGCAGAGAGTTTAGATGCAAAGAGTTTAGATGCAGAGAGTTCAGATGCAGAGAGTTCAGATGCAGAGGATGATGGTGTTAATGATGAGAATAAGTGTGATATGGATGATGATGCATCTGACAAAGACGATGAAGAGTGGAAAGCCTCACTTGCTGCTGTTAAACTGGTGAATGAAGAGGACGCTCAATTAAAGAAGAAGATACTTGAGGAATGTCTAAAAAAATATACTGAATCAAATAAAGAATCTTCTAGTAGTTATGAGGATTCTGATGATGAATATAACTCACCTGGAGATAGTGATGATGATGATATTAGAGGGAACAAGTACAAGGTTAAGGTTCCAGTTGTAAATGAGCATACAGAATGGTCTACCTTTAATTGGGTTGTTGGAATTAGGTTCCCTAATAGAGATGCTTTCAAAGAGGCACTTAAAAGGTATGCTATCTCTCATGGTAGAAATGTTTACATTGCTTTAAGTAACAGTAAAATAGGAGGACGTATGAGTGTTAAATGTGTGAAAGGGTGTCCATTCAGTTTGTATTGTTCATATTACACGGGGAAGGACTGTTATATAATTAAGAGTGTGAAAAATAAGCATAACTATCAAAGAAATATGGAGAGAAATAGGCAACTGTCTGCTAAATTCATTGCTAAAGACTTCTTGCCAGTTTTCAAAGCTAATCCTCTATGGAGTGCAAAAGAAATTATCCAATCTTTTAGAGAAAAACATAAGGTGATAATCTCTAAATGGTTTGCTTATAATGCTAAGAGATATGCATATAAGATGCTTCATGGGTCAATGAGGGAACACTACAGTCAACTTGGGTCTTACATTGCAGCTCTAAGGGAGGAAAATCCAACATCAACTTTTAAGTTGTTAACTGTCCCACCAGTTGAAGACAATTTGGAAACTTTTTTCGACGGTTTGTTTGTTTTGATGGGGTTAAAAAGGGCTTTTTGGCTGGTTGCAGGAAATTATTGTGCCTTGATGGTTGTTTCCTTAAAACCTACTTAGGGGGTATGCTGCTTACTGCCATTGGGAGGGATGCCAATGATCAGATGTATCCTGTGGCATGGGCTGTTGTGGAAAGTGAGTGCAATGACAGTTGGATATGGTTCATGCAAGAGCTGCATAGATGCCTAGATGTCAAGGATGATGGATAGGAGTGGACTCTAATCTCTGACCAACAAAAGGTATGAGAAGACATTTAAATTATAAATTTTAAGTGATAATATCTAACCTTTATTTTGTGACAGGGACTAATTAATGCAGTGTCATTGGTTTGGAAAAATGTTGAGCATAGGAACTGTGCAAGGCACATATATGCAAACTGGAACAAGACTTACAAGGGTGAAGAGTTAAAGTTGATTTTTTGGAAGGCATGTAAGGCTTATAATAGGTCTGATTTTGATCTAGCTATGAATGAGATGAAAGACATATCATCAGAAGCAGTGGATGCATTCATGAAACAAGATCCTAAATGTTTTGTAAGGTGTTTTCTAAAGAATAATACTTGTTGTGATGTCATTGTAAATAACATGGCTGAGACTTTTAATGGAACCATAGTTAAGGCTAGATCTAAGCATATAATAGACATGTTAGAGGATATCAGGGTTGCAACAATGGCTAGAATAGCAACTAAGAAGTCTGAAATGCTAGTTAAAGATGTGGTTGTATGTCCAAGGATTCAAAGTAAGCTAGAAAAACAGAAAAAATGGTGTCATAAATGTGAAGTCTTCCCATCATCTGTCAGTGTGTTCCAAGTTAGTGATTTTGATGATGTTTCAGTGGACTTGAGCAAAAGAACATGTACTTGTAGGAGGTGGGACTACACAGGTATGTATTTATCAGTATCCAATCCAAAATTAACCTATCTATTTGATTGTACATGTAGGACTTAACAGATTGTACCTGTATGTGCAGTTATCCCATGCAAGCATGTATGTGCAGTGGCTGGGTTTATCAAAAAGAATTCAGAGGAGTATGTTCATGAATGTTACCTTAAAAAGACATACTTAAAGGCATATGAGTATACAATTCCACCATTACCTAGTAAACGGTATTGGCCTCGTGTTGATCACCCTTTAGACCCTCCCCCCATCAAAAGTCAACCTTGTAGACCTAAGAAAAACAGGAAAAAAGATCCCCATGAAAATCCTAAGAAACCAGGTTCTTTAACTAGACATGGAATTCAGATGAGATGTAGCAATTGCAAAGAAGTTGGGCGTAACATCAGAAAATGTAGTAAACCTAAGGGTCAAAGTACATCAACAGCTGCTGCAAAGGGTAAAGGTATTTCAACAGCTGCTGCAAAGGGTCAAGCCTCTAAAAGGACAATGGAGATGTCAAGTTAACAAACACAACAGTCATCTACTTCTAAAAAGCCCAAGGTTATGTCAAGTCAAGCCACCCAAGATTCAAAAGGTTCTAAAAAGGCAAAAGGAAACAATAAGATCAAGAGCAAGGGGCAGTCTTAAAAGATTATGTTGTGTTATTTTGATGTTGTTAGACATTGAATTTTATATCAAATTGTTTATGTGATTGTGTTGTGTTATTTTGATGTTATTTTGATGTCGTTAGACATTGAAGGCATTTATGGTAAAACAATTGCACTTTGACTGATTCAAAGCTGCTATTACAGCAACAACAACAACATTATATTCCACTTTTCAACCAAATTGCTAACAAGATTAACCAGTACCAACGTACATTCCAAATTTCAACCAAATTGCTATTACAACAATTGCTAAACCTATAAATGTAAAACAATTACACTTTGACTGCTTTAGTTGCTTCAACTTCTTGTTCTCTTCTTGCAAGATAATGTTTTTTAACTTCAAATTCTCTAATTCCATAGCTTTGAATTCTTGATCTTTTCTTGACGCAAAATTGGTTAAAAAGTCATCAATTTCTTCTTTCCACATAAAGAACCTGTAGTCTGCATTCTAATCACCAAAAAAGAAAGAAATTCAGGACTCAATCTAAGAAATTCACATATGTAAGTTTGATACATACCGGCCATAAGGGACAACCATAGAACTCAGCCCCAACTCGAGAACTTTTAGGTCCAGCAACCTTAACAATTGCAAACAAATCATGGTTGCAATAAACATTGCCTTCTAAATCAATATTAAACCGTTTAGGGTTTTTCTTGGAATCAGACGTGGAGGAAGATGATGAAGACATTTTGGAGGGAAAAATTAGGGTTTCGATGAAGGATGGAATCAGTCCGGGAGCTGGAAAAGCTTTCAATGTCTCTTCACGACAACCTTCAAATTCGAATTCATCCGGTAGTTTTGCTAATTTGAAGCTCGCTGCAGGTTTTTCAACGGAAATCGTTTTGGTTTTTGTAGAGAAATTAGGTTAGGGTTTTTTTTCTGTTTGTTCGGCATTTAAGTCAAAGAGAGGTAACAGGTTTTTACATGTTGGATGCCACATCACCATTTTACTGCCATGTTGGAACGCCACGTCACCAGACCCTAATGGTGTTAAGGGTCTGGTAGACGAAAACCTATGACAACCAATAATATATAACTCTGAACTTGTAGCTACCAAATTGAAAGTTGGAACCTTTAGTTACCAATAAGCTATATTTGGAACCTATGATAACCAATTTTCCAAGTGTAATATGATAATTATACTCAGACGTGTCTTTTTAAACAAAACTAGGTTATGTCTAAAATTTGTAGTGTTCCACATTCTCTGGTTCCACCTATTTTTTAAACATTATTACTTTTACATACGACATTATTTTAAAAAAATTACACTATAAAAACGAGTATTTTTTATCTTTAAAACGCTTATAGTGTTGATATAAAAAAACTTTTTAACTTATTGTGTAATTTCTTCAGTTTATCGTGTAATCTTCTGAATTAATGAGGATTATACAATTATCTGATTAGAAATACACAATGAACTTGAAACATAAAAAAAGATTACATTTCTTATTTTTGTCTTGTTCAATAAATCTCTTGAGTCATACGATAAAACTATGGAAAAAAACTAAGGGAAAGAGTTATAGACAAAAGAATCAGATGTGAAAGTCACATAGCGATAAACCAATTTGCATTTATGCCAAGGCGCTCTACAATAGAAGTCATACATGTCATAAGAAGTGTAATGGAGAAATATAGGTAAAAGAAGATGGATCTTCATATGGTCTTCATTGACCTAGAAAAACCCTATGACAGTGTACCGCGACAACTCATTTGGGAAAGCTTACGGGATAGAAAGGTACCAGAGAGATATATCAAGATAATCAAGGATATGTATGAAGGGGTAAAAACGTGTATGCGAGCTCCAGTCAGAGACACAGAATTCTTTCCAGTGAAAGTGGGACTCCACTAAGGATCAACATTGAGCCCATTTCTCTTCATAGTAGTGTTGGATGAGATGACCCAATCTATACATGAGCTAGTCCCGTGGTGCATGTTGTTTGTAGATGGTATTATGCTAATATCAGAATCTAAAAGGGTACTGAACGAGAGGTTAGAACAGTGGAGAATGGCACTAGAGAGCAAAGGCTTAAGGATAAGTCGCTCTAAGATGGAATACATGCACTGTAACTTTAGAGGAGCGAATGAAGAGGACACCCAAATTACTATTCAGGGCCTGGAGGTCCCACAAACGTCTAGATTCAAATATCTAGGCTCCTACGTCAAGGAAGTCGGAGAGATACACAGTGATGTAGCACATCGTGTTCAGGAAGGTTGGTGTAAGTGGAAAGCAGCATCAGGGATATTGTGTGATAAGAGGTTCCCAACACGACTAAAGGGAAAACTATATAGAGTGGTAGTTCGTCCGGCTATGTTATACAGAACAGACTGCTGGGCTATGAAGAATTCGCACGAGAGACAAATAGAAGTCGCAGAAATGATAATGCTAAGGTGGATATGTGGACACACGAGGCTGGATCGGATAAGGAACGTCTTTCGGCAGAGGCTACAGGTGGCTTGTATCACAAACAAAATACGAGAGGGAAGGTTAAGATGGTTTGGGCACATGAAGAGGAGACAGGTGTCAGCGCCAGTTAGAGCAGTAGAGAGCATCATCTTAGATGGTAAGACAAGTAGAGGAAGATCTAAGTTGACCTAGGATCAGATGATTAGCCGGGATATGGTAGAGTTGCACCTCTCCAAGCACATGGTCGAGGATAGGACTGAGTAGAGACGGAGAATTAAAGTCAGGGACTACTAGTGGGCCTTCATGCGATAGTTCGCACGTGATGTGTAGGGTAACATCATTTGTCCAATGTAGGTGAAGTCTTAGTGATAACTGCTCTATTAGTAGTGTTAATATCATAGTAAAATTTATCTGCCTTATTCATTGCCTAATATCGTAATAAAACTTATCTGCCTCAAACTTGTTTCAATGATGTTGTGTTTGCTTTTGTGACATATGCTTAATTGCTTATGTGAGGTATGTATTATTATTCTGATTGTTATGAGTATGCTACTGCTTATGTGATGTATGTGAAGTATGCAATATAATTTGCTTATTTGGTCTATGGACATGCATATGTATATACAAGACTTTATTGTGATGTATGCTTATGCGTTATATGCAATATATTTTGGCTGTTATCGTTGTCGAGCCGGGGGTCTCTTTGGAAGCGGTCTCTTTGTCTCCTAAGATAGAGGAAAGACTGGCTACCACCTACCCCTCCCAGACCCTACTCTCAACGGGATATACTGGGTATGTTTATTTTTTTTTGTCTTGTTCAAAAATTGTCATTTTAAAAAACACATTGCTTGACACAATGGTCAACATTAGACACAATTGGTAGCACAGTTGTAACATCCTGTATTTTTCATTTTATTTTATAGCATCATTATTAAATTTTTTTAGATAATAATAATAATAATAATAATAATAATAATAATAATAATAATAATAATAATAATAATGATAATAATAAAAATAAAAATAATAATAATAATAAAAATAATAATAATAAAAAAATAATAATAATAATAATAATAATAATAATAATAATGTTAATAATAATAATAATAATAATAAAACTTAGAATTAAAGTACAGGGGTTGTTTTGCCATTTTGAAAACTTTGAATAAAAGTTTAAAACATGAAATATAAACTATCGAAAGGAGAGGGGCCAATTGTGTAATTTCCCAAACCCACCCTCTGTTACCCCGTTTTCCCGGCGAGGAGCTCCGGCGAGCTCCGCCGAGCTCCGGCGAGGCTCAAAAGCCACCATTTCGAACCAACTTGACCCAAATTAAACCCCCAAACTGCTCGACCCCATGTTTCGAACTCGATACTCAACCCAATTTGAAAATCCCGCTCGTTAACCTTTCCAAATCGAACCTCGAACCAACCGAGTCAATCACCACAATCAAACCTTGCCTAAATCTGCATTTCAATCAAATTAATCACCCTTAATCATAGTACGCGGCCTAATCAATTAATAAATCAATCAACATCGCAAAATAACAGCTCGAATCACACAATTTTGGTAAATTCGGACGCGGTTTCAAAATCAAACGGGTTATGCCGAAACCGTGTAATCGAAGCTACAAATTGAGGGGTTCGGATTCATTTTGAAGTTCCTAAACTCTCTGAACCCTCAATTGCACAAGAAAACCTCTCAATCATAAAACCCCAACCCAAGAACACCCGAATCAAATATCGAACTCGAAAACAACCAAAACCTCATCAAAACAGGTAATCCAAACCTGTATTCTACTCGTTTTTTATCAAGGATCAAAAGCCCTATGACGATTTAGGTGATTAACACCGAATCGAGGGTCAATTTTGATCCGGTTGAACCTAGGGTTCATAAGAAAAGGGGAAACCTGGGCGACTTGTGTTTAAGTTTAAAACAAACCAATGTGAACCAAGGCCACGGCCCTGGTTCACTGGTTCCTTCGCTCCACCCTTCAGAAGGGGTCCCGGGTTCGACCCCGGGCAACCCCCATTTTCTTTTTCTGCTTCTTTTTCCTTTTTTCTTTTCATTTCTATTTATTTATTTAACTTTTTTTTAAATTCTGAAAATTTCTAAAATTATTTTATAAAATGCAGAATTCATTTAAACTTTTGTTTAATTAATTTTGTGACTAAATTTATTTTTTTTTTATAAAATACATTTGTATTTATAAATACATAATTTTATTTTTAAAAATACAAAAGAAATGAGTAAACATAATACTTGTATATGTATATATATTTTTAAATAATTAAATTATTTAGTTATTTATACCTATATATATATATTTATATATTGTTCTTTTAGTAATTAAATCACTTATTATGATTATACAATATTATAATTGTTTAGTATATATAAATATTTATATATACATTCAAACAATTTAATTGTTTAGTTACTTATATATATATATATATATATATATATATAATATATATATATTTATACATAGTTCTTTTAATAGTTAAATCATTTATATTGATTATTTTACACAACATTATAATTGTTTAGTATATATATTTATATGTATATTCAAACAATTAAATTGTTTGATTACTTATACCTATAAATATATATATTTGTATATAGTCCCTTATAATAGCTAAATCACTCATTATAATTATTATATACAATCCTTAAAAATCGGTTTAACGTACAATTTAATCAAGTTTTATTTATTCTATCTCTTACGCGCTAACAATTGATTATACCAAGTATAATCCATTCGTTCCATTTAACCGATCACGCTATTAACATATAATAAATACGAATAATTATTGAATCCTATTAGACCTACAATTAATCATCAAACAAATTATAACGCGCTACTTTATTTCGTTTAGGTGCGTTGTGACGTTTGTGTTGGAAATCTTATCCGTGGTTATTCTTATTACATCTACAAGTCTCCTTTATTAAACATGTGAGTTCTTATGCCCCGCTTTACGATTATTTCACATCTTTCAGGGTGAAACATGTTGCTTATACAAACTTACACATACACGCTTTGATACTTATTACACACGTGCAATTCTTTACATAGTCGTGGTTGTTTGGATATGTTAAGTATTATATGAGATGTGACATACGTGTGCAATCATTAACTATTGCTAGCCTAGCGAAGTCTTAGATCTTTGGGCCTGACAAGCTATTTGGTGCTAAAGTCGATGTATTGCCGACTCCTAGGAGTCGTATGCTTGTGCACTAGGGAACCAAATACACTTAGCTAATCATGCTTATTCATATTATTCAGTCGAGGCGTGATTGTAACTATGCATGTTCTATATACTTGCTATCTTGTGACCATTGACTAGAATTGCCACATTTTGTATACTTATTGTATTTAAAACCATGAGAATTCACCAACTAGTTAGTTGACTTTATTTTCAACATCTTTCAGGTAATGTGCAAGCTTAGCGATGATTGAAGGAATGCATGAACCTAGATCATGGACCTAGGCTTAATAAAGACGATTGAATTCTTGTTTTTGTTTGATTTATTTTGAGACATTGATGTATGTGGTGATTGAAAACAATTGATTAATGGCATTTTATACTTTAACATAGCATTATGTGGCTGTGAACAATCTTAATCCTCACACCTCGACGTTTCCGCCGTCAAGGTTGGGGTGTGACAACAGTGACCAACATTAGACACGATGATTAACAATAGTCACAATGAGCTGCTTGACAAGGATTACACAGTGATATAATCAGGATGACATAATAAACTGAAACGCATAAAACACATTTTTACCATTGTTTTATTCAAAAATCATCATTTTAAAAAGCACAATGCATAACACAATAGTCAACATTAGACACAATAGGTAACATAAATACCAACACTATACTCGATGATTAGCAATCGACACACTTAGCTGCTTGACGATCATTACATAATGACATGTTAAAACTACATAATGAATTGAAAAACGTAAAAAATATATTTTTAGTATTTTTTTATTTGAAAATCATCATTTTAAAAAACCCAATGCATAAGATAATAGTCAAAATCAGACAAAATTAATAACATAATAACCAACACTAGATTCAATCTAATGAGGAATACATAATAAACTTGAAACATAAAAATTACATTTCTTATTATTGTGTTATTAAAAAATTATCATTTTAAAAAATACAACGCATAACACAATGGTCAACATTAAACAAAATTGATAACATAATGACCAGCACTATACTCGGTTATTAGCAATCAACACAATGAGCTGCTTGACGAGAATTAAACATTGACATAATCAATATTATATAATGAACCATAAAAATGTAAAAATTACGTTTTTAGTATTATGTTATTTGAAAATCGTCATTTTAAAAAACACAATGCATAATATAATAGTCAATATTAGACACAATGGGTGACACAATGGCCTACACTAGACTCGATCTCATAAAAAATACATAATAAACTTGAAACATAAAAAGTTTACATTTCTTAATATTGTGTTATTCGAATATCATCATTTTAAAAAACACAATGCATAACACAATGGTCAACATTAGACAAAATTGATAACACAATGACAAGCACTAGACTCGATGATTAGCAATTCACACAATGAACTGTTGACGAGGATTACACAATGACATGATCATGATTACATAATAAACTAGAAAAAACATTAAAAAGTTACATTTTAAACATTATGTTATATGAAATCATCATTTTAAAAAACACATTGCATAACATAATTGTCATATTACACAAATGAGTAACACATTGACCAACAATAGACTCGATAATTAGCAATAGTCACAATGAGCTGCTTAAGAAATATTACACAATGAACTGACCAGCGTTAAAAATTAAGTTTTCAGTATTGTTTTTTTGAAAATCACCATTTTAAAAAAACACAATAGTTAACATTAGACACAATTGGTAACACAATGACTAGCACTAGACGGGTAACACAATGACTAGCGCTAGACGGGTAACACAATGACTGGCACTAGACTCAATGATTAGCAATAGATGCAATAAGCTGGTCGATGAAGATTACACAATGATCTGCTCAGTATTACACAATGAACTGAAAAACATACAGAAATTATATTTTTAGCATTTTGTTATTTGAAAATCATTATTTTAAAAAAACACAATGTATAACAAAATGATATACATTAGCCACAATAATCCAATAAATATTACACAATAGCCTGATATTACACAATGAGCTGTCGATATTACACAATATTAAGGTGTTTTAAAGATAAAACATGCTTGTTTTATGGTGTAATTTTTTTTAAAAAGTAATGTCGTATGTTAATGTTATGAGCGTTTTAAAAAAAACTGAAACTTGAAAATGTAGTTAAGACTAAAATACTATTGACCTATCATTTAAAGTTTTAATTATTTACTATTATGACATGATGTGATTGACATCAGATTTTTTTAACCCTTGAATCCAAATCTAATGAATACTAATCTTTCTCACACTTTTTAGTTTTTCTTCTCTTTTTACAATAACCCCACCTAATTTATAAAACTTTAAATATACTTATTTTTATCTGCACAATGCTACAAATGTAAACAAGTGCTTACTATATATATCCTTTGATGAGAAATAATATCTTTATTTTTCTATAAAGCATTTGAGGACATCATTGTAATTTAACTCAAAGTTTAAAAGACCTAAGACAACTTTAAGTGTATTATACAGGTATTTTATCCAATAGTTCTTAATTTTTCCACATTTAAATAATTTTTTCTAATTAATACATTATTTAATTCATATGAAATTATTTAATTCGCTACATTAAGTATTATGTTATTTAAATACCTAAATATACAATTACTAAATATTTATTATAATAATAATAATAATAATAATAATATAATAATAATAATAATAATAATAAAATATAATCGATGTTTAATGCAGGTCAGGTTAGATTGCGTTCTCCATAGAATTCTTGGTGACACTTGTCGTATCGTGCGGGCCAATCCGCTAGTACTGCTCTATAAAAATAATTAATTAATACATACAAAAGTTGTTTGGTCTTATGGTTTTGTATTGTTTATATTATTGAAAAATTTTTGTATGCTTCTCGTTATGTACTTCAACGATTAACCTGTTGTGAAGCACGACCTTATTTACTATATAACTAATTTATGGATGTCGGCATCTACGGTGCTTCCATACAAGGTTTAAGGCATGATGTACAAGTTGTTGTTGCTTTTCATTGGCTACATTCCAAATCCTACAAAAGTAAAATTGTTTCAAAGGGAAGTAACACTATCACATGTTATCATTGAGCTAAATTTGTGTGTGGAAAGTATAAAGCAGAATGTATAGAAGATGATGGTTGCAACATGTGAGATAGAGTAATTTAGGGTTAATCGATTTATAATCAATTGAAAAGAAAATTAATTATCATTAGGTCAAGTGGTTACGGTGAGCCAGTGAAGTAACTCAAGATCTCATTAAATAGGAGAAGGTTTTGGGTTTAAGTTCCAATACGACAGAAATAAAGGGGGGTTCCAGGGGGCAGGGGGTTTTCTCAGTTATGACGGGTTTTTTCCTGACGATAATCTTAGGTTAAAGACTGATGGGGACAAACTGAAGTTAAAAGCGACTTCGATCTCGGGCAACCCCATGTGGAATTCAAGTATTCAACTATTGAAGGGTCTAGTTACATGTAATTGGTCATCGTTTCATTCGAGTATTAATACTTTGTTAATTAAATAATCTTATTTTTCAGGTGAAGCAATATTATGACTTTAAGTCCTCTTTCTTACACCGTGATTGACTTAAAGTTCTTCGGGAAAACCGGTATCATTCACAAAATTTAATTGATAGTGGCATAAGTCGGATTTTACATCATGTTTTCAATCTCCTTTTCACAGTTTTTCTAGAAACTGATTAGTTGTCCGGATAGGTGTCATCCATTAAATTATGAGTTATTTTTAGGACGATCGTGATCCAAGATGTTTACCTAGAAAGTGTTTGAATCGAGGTTTTTTTGGGAGCCATTTCATACGCCTTACTACTTTGAGTTAATGACCAGATACAAATAAACCATTTGAGTTTGTGTGACGCAGGCAAAACTAGTAAAACATGTAGAAACAGCCTTCTTCCTTTTGGTTACCTAGTTTTTAAGACAAAACCAACCAATTGAAGCAGCGAAACGTTAAAATTTTGTTTGACAGTTAGTTTGATTTTTAAAAGGTATTTGTTTTTCTTTTTTTTTTTATCGCCATGTATAATGTATTGGAAATCTTTTACCTCAATTTCGATTTCTAAAGACAATTTTACCTTTATCAATCATGAATGTGTTGTGGGGGATAAAAAGTAATTTAAAAAGTGTAAAAATTGTGTCACGTAGAAATTGACTAGGCCCTAAATAAAACTGGTGGGCGTCGCCCTTAACATGGGTGAATGTGTGTTGTGTGGGATGAAAACTGATAGTTATTATGATTTTTTAAATACTAGTTAAATTTTGTATGATTTTTAATAAAATAAAATGATTTCAAAATAAATGAAATAAAAACTAAGCGAAAGAAAATAGCACCAATCGTAGTCTAATGGACAATACCTCCAAATATGCTCTGCCAAATCCACACAAAGATTAGGATGTGTTTTTTTTGACATGGTAGTGTTTGACGATTTGCTAATATTTTTTGTTCATTTATCATCACAGAAGGCCTTAGCACGTCAGTTTGGTAATTTTGACATATTGTTCTCCCTGAATCTTCTATTATCATATTATGCATAACTATGCAAGCATACATCGATATTTCCTATTTTTTTTCTCCTACATTCTTGATGGAGTGATAATTGTAGTCCAACATTCTTTTAAATACTCCAAAAGACGAACAATTATAGTCCAATGTTTTTTTAATGCCCAAAAGCACGCTCGATATCTGTCCTCGTCAATTCTTGAAATTTCTTATATGTATTATTTTCTCCATCATGTGGGCATGTAAATGCTTTGACGATTGCCGCATACTCGAGATAAATACCATCTGCTAAACAATAGCTATATCTATACACTTCACCGTTTGTAAAAAATGTGGACCCGGGTGCAACTCCGTCAAGAACATCTTTAAATATAGGAGATTGTTCCGTGACGTTTATATCGTTGTTGAACCTGACAACACCGAAGAAGGCATGTCACGTCCAAAGATCACAGGATGCAACAACTTAAAACATTAAGGTCGGGTGTAGATGACCATCTCATTGGTGTTGACCATGCCAAGCTGTGGGGCAATTTGATCACTCCAAGTATAATACCCATAATAATTTTTATAAAGGTTAATAATAATAATAATAGTAATAATAATAATAATAATAATAATAATAATAATAATAATAATAATAATAATAATAATAATAATAATAATATAATAATAATAATAATAATAATAATAATAATAATAATAATAATAATAATAATAATATAATAATAATAATAATAAATAAGAGTTCAGGGGGCATTTGTGCCATTTTAGAAACTTATTTTAATAAGTTGGTGCAAAAATAAAAAGAATGTAAACCACAGGGACCATTTGTGTAAAAACTAAAAAAAACTCTCTGTCTCTCTCCCGATCGCCGGCCACTATTCCGGCCACCCTCACCGCGGCTTCGGCGAGACAAATCGACAAAAACCACTCGATTCCAACTCAATAAACCACTACCGACACACTCGTATGATTGACACGAACCCATGACCCACTGTAATTTTTAAATTCGAGTGCGTTTGGTACCGATCCACGATCCTTCCACTTTCGGTCGACACCCACGTTCACCGCGCACTAAAACGCGTATAATAATCAAAGTAATCGAGCACCATCAAATGTTTAATCATTTCTAACATGTTTGTATACTCAATTTAATCTGAAACTCAAAGAAACATCACATTCGATCACCACCACCACCACGACCTTCTACACTGTCGACTTCCATTTTCTGAGCTCTAATTCACGAAATTAGCATAGGGCTTTGCTTCCAGATCATTGTTAGAAGCTGTTCATCAAGTTAATTCGATTATCGTTGAAGATTGCTCAACAAATCAAAACCTTGGGTCGCGGCTTGTTCAATCCAGTGTTCTTGATAAACCTGAATCAAACCGGGTAATTAAACATGTCTACTTACTCGTTTTTACATGGGGATCGAAAGCCCCATGATTCCAATCGCTCACAAGGTTGAATTGAACTTCAATTTGATCGGGGATGAAACTAGGGTTCATATGTATTGGGGGTAAATTGGAAATTGTGTTTAAAGGAATTAAAAGTCGGGTAATAACCGCGGCTGTAGCCTGGTTCAGTGGTATGTGTGTGGGAATGTGAATTGAAGGTCCCGGGTTCGACCCCGGGCACCTCCATGTTTTTTTAAAAGGCTTTTAGCCTTAAATAAATTACAGAAAATTTTTAAAAAAATATACAAATCATTTGGTGGACTTTAAATATTTCTAAAAGTCACTAAATATTTTCTGTATTTTCTGATGTAAAATTAAATAAATGTCTTTGTAATAAAACATTTTAATAAAGAATGTTTTCGAAAAATTCCTTAAAAAGAATAGATTTTAAATAATAAATACATTATTATTAGTCTAAACGTTTCTTTTCACTTGGTATTGTTTAAATCATGATTTATACTTATTTATAAAATATTTCCAAACCTGTAACGGATGTGTTTTAACCAGAAATGATTTTACGGTTTATCAAAATACCTTCATTTATACGTATTTTACAGCCAACTTACAGAGGCCATAACTTTTTCATAACAGATTCAAATCAGTTAAAACTTATGTCCATGATGAATTTCGTCGAAAGACGAATCCGTTGATATATAAAACATCGAAAAACTCATTCGTTTAGACCTCCAAACAATCGTTTTCGTAACAGCTAGCAGTTCTGCGCAGCTGTAAAAATCCACGTTTTTCTCATATTTCGGTAATCCAAATCAGAAACTTTTCTAAATGAAAGTTGTTTAGAAATCACTAATCTAGTAAACTGGATATTTTCAGAAATTTTTAAACGTCGTTTAGTATTCTTAACGAGTGCGAACAAACAGAGGCAGAACTGGAACTTTTCTAATCTGAAATAAGAAAATCTAGACTATAACTTGAATTACAATATCGTAGGTTCTCGCGACATTAACCGAGCTTAGACCTTGTTTCTGATTATTATCATTCGTGTATAAGGTACGGATTCTTGGTTATTTTATCTTAGTATAAAACTTATTCTTTTCCGTTACTTTGTAGTACGGATATTTGATACCTTTAGTATGTCGTCTTCGCTTCCGTTGATATGACTTGTTTGGCCTTCGGTATTTTACTAGTCGTCTATCATTATTTATTTAGTTATGCGCTGACTCGTTCGATTGATTAGTTTTACTTATTGAGACTTATAGCATGCGATATATATCTTATAAATTTGTGCTCATTATTGCATGTTCCCATAAATAATTTTATTGATATATCATATGTTGGTAGCTGTACTACCATTTGATTTAGCACTCTATTACCCGAGCTTATCCGACATGTCATTGTGGCGTCAATGACATGACACTTTTTGTGACGGTGTTTATAAATAGTTCACGGCGTCTCCGTTAACACGTTAGTACTTGAGTGGTACTTTGGCCATAATATTTGGGAGGCGGATTGATCGATCCTAGTTCAGTTCAGATCAGTTCAGTTCCGAGGGATGGAATCATGTGTGTACGCCCACACACCATCTCATTGGTGCATAGTCTAGCTAGCTATGTACTAATCAGTTCAGTTTCGGCTCTGGGTACTCCTTATATTACACGACTTATTTTGTTTGTATATACGCGTCATGTAGATCAGTTCAGTTCAGTATTACACGTTCAGTTCAGTATCAGTATTATATGTTTAGAATCAGATTTCCGTTTCAATACCATATGATCCGTTCAGTATCAGATATCAGTATTTTATGTTTCGAATCGCTACTATAGTTCTTTCCGTCACTGAGCAACTTTTGGCTCAGCCGTATTTTCTTTTGTGGTGTTTCCTTATTTTATTGTAGGTAATCAGGGTAATCCAGGAAACCAGTGAAGAGTGAATTGAAGACCAAGATTGTATTTTACTTTAATTGATGTAATGAATAACTTAATTAGGTTCTTTCGGATTATCTGGTTTGTTTGAATTTATCTCTTTTGACCGTCTCTTTAATATCATAGACACGTCAGCCTCTCCGGGTTGGGGTGTTACAGTTATGGTATCAGAGCAAAGGTTCTTTCCTGTAGAAAACTTAAACATTAATAATAAACTTGTGAGGTAATGGGTAGACGTTGGATTAGGATCTAACCTTTTTCCAATCTAAACTCTAGTGTTCACACGAATATCTTCATTTCAGATGGCTCCTAAGAGACGTGTGAACAACCACAATAACTCGAATGGCCCCTCGTCTGATGCAAACTTGGAAGCACTAGTTGCTAATGCTATCAACACTGCTATTTTGGGGATGCTCCCTAACATGATGGCTCAGACTGCCCAAACTGTTTTCCAGCATATGCAGCAGGCTCATATGGTTGCAAACCAAGGGACACCACCTACTGGCAGTGCCTCTGGAATGCCACCAGTTGGAAATGTTACCGGAGCACCACCTGTCAGTAACGCCACTGGCGCACCACCTGGTGGAAATGCCACAGGGGCATCATCTGGTGGTAATGCCACAGGGGTGCCTCCTGGTGGAAACAATACAGGAGCACCTTCCGGTGATAATACACCACCACCCCGTGATGGTATTCATGTCTGGTTGGAATGTTTCCAGAAGCAAAGGCCTAAGTCTTTCAGTACTTCCAATGATCCGGTCGAGGTGCAAAACTGGATCAGTCATATTGAGAAATTGTTTGAGGTACTTGGTGTTGAGGACGTATACAAAGTAAGGTTAGCTACATACAAGTTAGAAGATGATGCTCACAGATGGTGGACGACTGTGAAACAAGCTAGAGGAGGAAACGAATATGCAGCTACACTTCCTTGGGATAAATTCCGAGGAATGTTTTATGAGGAATACTTCACTGCTGCTGACCGCACTGAGTATCGTAGACAATATGCTAATATTAGACAGAGGGATGACGAGCACATAATAGATTTCAAGACACGATTTACGCGGTTAGTGAGTTTTCTTGGTGCATCTGCAGGCTCACCGCATGAGCAGACAGAAAATTTTCAGTGGGCCATATGTGAAGAGATCGAAAGTTATATTGAATCATCGGTTTAAAGATATTAATGAAGTGGTTGATGCTGTTAAAAACCTATATAATGATAAAAAGAATGGAAAGAAGTCGTATGATGATAACCGCAAGCGGCCTAGAGAGAATGACCATGATCAGTCATATTCTCATACGAATAAGAATCAGTCTTCACCACCACGAGACCGTCGAAACCGTTTTGATCGCAACAACAACAATAACTCTCGATCATGGAAGAATCAAAACCAGCACCAGAAAACAACTCATAATCAGACTCAGCAGGCTCCTACTCGTGCTCAACCACCAAATCAGTAGCACCCTAATCAGGATCAGAATGCTATCCCTCAGTGTAACACATGCGGGAAACTTCATAAGGGAGCTTGTCGTCTGGCCGGAGGATTATGTTTCAAATACGGACGTGCAGGACACATGATTAGGGATTGCCCTCAGCACGACCCTCGTAATAACGCTGGAGGGAATCAAGCTAAACCTGCAACTGGAGGACGAGTTTTTGCACTCACTGCAAATGAAGCAGCTAACGCACCAGGTATATTTCTGACCCCTTAGTTAGGGACGTATTATATACATATATATGTCTTATCCGATACTGATAGTAAACGCCTTAGGTATGATCTTCGGTACACTTTGCATAGGAAAGCGGGATATTTATGTCTTATTTGATACGGGCGCTACGCATTCTGTCGTATCTCTTTTGTTTGCTAAGTACTTAATGACTGCACCAACTACGTTAGAGCACGCTTTGGCTATTACTACTCCATTAGGAGATTCGACTATCATCTCGCATGTCTATAGAGATTGTCCGATCAAAATCGAGTCTATTATTCGTAAAGCTGATTTGTTTCCTATGCAAATGAGTGACTTTGATATCATACTTGGTATGGACTGGTTGACTCGACATCACGTTACTATTGAATGCCAGACTCGTCGTGTTTTATTTGGAAATCCTCAATTCCCTGAACTCGTTTATCAAGGGACTCAGCCTCGGAAATCGTTGAAAATCATCTCTGCGTTTAAGGCTTAGAAATTCTTATCGCACGGTTGCGTGGGATTCCTTGCTTCAGTGAAAGCTACATCTTCTGATAAGCCGAACATATCTGATTATCCGATTGTATGTGATTTTCCTGACGTGTTTCCTGAGGAGTTACCCGGACTTCCACCAGATCGCGAGGTAGAATTCACTATTGATCTTGTTCCAGGTGCTGAGCCGATTTCTAAGGCACCGTATCGTATGGCACCTATGGAGCTTAAGGAGTTAAAGGAGCAATTACAGGAGTTACTGGATTTGGGATTTATAAGACCAAGCGTCTCGCCTTGGGGCGCACCGGTCCTATTCGTGAAGAAGAAAGATGGTTCTATGAGACTCTACATTGATTACAGAGAACTCAACAAGATCACTATCCGTAATCGTTACCCTCTGCCTCGTATTGATGATTTATTTGATCAGCTTCAGGGTGCAAAGTGTTTCTCTAAAATCGATCTGAGGTCTGGTTACCATCAACTAAAGATCAAAGATTCTGACGTCCCTAAATCTGCTTTCCGTACTCGGTATGGTCACTATGAGTTCCTGGTTATGTCGTTCGGGTTAACTAATGCCCCGGCCGTATTCGTGGACCTAATGAACCGAGTCTTTCGCAAGTTCCTCGATAAGTTCGTCATTGTATTTATCGACGACATCTTAATTTATTCTAAAAGTAAGGAGGAGCATGAGAATCATCTTCGTATCGTGCTCGAAACACTACGTGAAAAGAAGCTTTATGCTAAATTTTCAAAGTGTAAATTTTGGCTGAGCAAGGTAGCCTTTTTGGGTCATGTCGTTTCTGCGGAGGGTATTATGATGGACCCTGCTAAAATAGAGGCTATCACTAAGTGGCCTAGACCTACCTCAGCCACAGAAGTCCGTAGTTTCCTTGGCCTTGCTGGTTACTACCGTAGATTTGTCGAAGGTTTTTCCGTTATAGCTTTACCCCTTACGCAACTGTTAAGGAAAGGGGTTAAGTACTCTTGGAATGACGAACGAGAGAAAAGTTTTAAAGAGCTCAAGAAATATTGGTGTCTGCATCTGTTCTCACACTTCCATCGGGCACGGGTGGATATCAGATTTACAGCGATGCCTCTAAAAAGGGACTTGGATGTGTGCTAATGCAGCATGGTAAGGTCATTGCTTATGCTTCACGGCAGTTAAAACCTTACGAGGTTAATTATCCTACGCATGATATTGAACTCGCTGCTGTTATTTTCGCGTTGAAAATATGGCGTCACTATCTTTACGGAGAGACTTGTGATATTTTTACTGATCATAAGAGCTTGAAATATATCTTCACACAAAAGGAACTAAACATGAGGCAGAGAAGATGGTTAGAGTTGTTAAAAGATTATGATGCCAATATTCAGTATCATCCGGGAAAGGCCAATATGGTAGCTGATGCCCTTAGCAGGAAGAGCTCAGGAATAGTAGCCTCCCTACAGCTACAACCTCAAAACATTACCGATATTGATAGATTGGGTATTAGCCTACATATTGGCAAGAGCGACGGATATCTAGCTAGACTTCAGATTGAGTCAGACTTAATATTCCGGATTAAGAACGCACAGCAAGACGATGGTGAACTCTGGGCAATCTTACAGAATGTGGAGATTGGTAAACAATCAGAATTCAGAGTAGATGAGCATGGAGTAATTTGGTGTGGTAAACGTTATGTGTGCCTAATGATTCTTCTCTTCGAGAATCGTTATTAGCTGAGGCACATAGCTCTCCATTCTCAATTCATCCTGGATCTACTAAGATGTATCGTGATCTTCGTCTGAATTTCTGGTAGAATGGTATGAAAGAAGACGTGGCTAGATTTGTTAGCAGATGTCTTACTTGTCAACAAGTTAAGATTGAGCATCAAAGAGCTAGTGGACTGCTTCAGCCACTATCTATTCCAGTATGGAAATGGGATGATATTTTCATGGATTTTGTAACCGGGTTACCAAAAACATTTAAGAAGAATGATGCGATATGGGTTGTGGTAGACAGATTGTCAAAGTCAGCTCATTTTCTACCTATTCAGCAGGGATTCTCAGTTAGCAAACTATCTGAAGTGTTTACGCGAGAGATTATCAGACTTCATGGCACTCCAGTCTCTATTGTTTCTGATCGAGACCCGAGATTCACGTCTCGTTTTTGGAAGGGCTTACAAGCCTCATGGGGTACCAAGTTGAGGTTCAGTACGGCGTTTCATCCTCAGACTGACGGTCAGTCGGAGCGTACTATTCAGACACTTGAGGACATGCTTCGAGCTTGTGCCTTAGAGTGGACTGGGAACTGGGATGAGTACTTGTGTTTGGTCGAGTTTGCTTACAACAATAGTTGGCAAGCTAGCATTGACATGGCACCTTTCGAATTATTGTATGGTCGTAAATGTAGAGCACCTATTTGTTGGGAAGAGGTCGGTGAAAGAGTCATTGAAGGACCCGAGTTAGTTCAAATCACGAATGAGAAAGTTGCTATTGCTAGAGAAAAGTTAAAGGAAGCTCAAAGTAGACTATAAAGTTATGCAGACCGACACCGTCGACTTTTGGAGTTTAAGGTCGGTGACAAAGTATTCCTGAAGGTTTCACCTTGCAGAGGCGTACGTCGTTTTGGTATCAAAGAAAGCTCAGCCCTAGTTTCATTGGACCATTTGAGATTTTAGAGAGAGTTGGTGAAGTCTCCTACCGTTTGGCTTTACCACCTCAACGGTCATATGTGCATAACGTCTTTCATGTATCTCTTTTAAGGGGGTACAATTATCATCCTCTTCACGTTGTGAATTATCCGCTTCATTTGATTCGTGAAGACTTATCGTTCGAGGAGGAACCCAAGGCCATACTTGACCGACAAGAACGCATTATACGTAAGAAAACTATTCCTTTTGTTAAGGTATTATGGAAAAACCATTCCGAACGCGAAGCTACATGGGAGATAGAAGATGAAATCCGTTCTCAATATCCGTATCTTTTTACCTCTTAGTTATTATCTTTTATATGTTTCTGCTATCAGTTATGAAGTTATCAGTTATCTGTTTCTTGAACATCACATTAGTAATCTCTTATACGATTTCGTCTATCGAATCGATTCCGTTTCAGCAATTGAATAGTTATGAGTGATTTCGTTCACTTGATCGATTTTCATTACTCCGCGTACGTTATGTCATATCTTGTTCGATCTGTACCTAGCAATTTCGTGGACGAAATTGTTTTAAGGGGGTAGAATTATAATACGCATAATAATTTTTATAAAGGTTAATAATAATAATAATAATAATAATATAATAATAATAATAATAATAATAATAACAATAATAATAATAATAATAATCATAATCATAATAAGAGTTCAGGGGGCATTTGTGCCATTTTAGAAATTTATTTTAATAAGTTAGTGCAAAAATAAAAAGAATGTAAACCATAGGGACCATTTGTGTAAAAACTAAAAAAAAACTCTCTGTCTCTCTCCCGATCGCCGGCCACTATTCCGGCCACCCTCACCGCGGCTTCGGCAAGACAAATCGACAAAAACCACTCTATTCCAACTCAATAAACCACTACCGACACACTCGTATGATTGACACGAACCCATGACCCACTGTAATTTTTAAATTCGAGTGCGTTTGGTACCGATCCACGATCCTTCCACTTTCGGCCGACACCCACGTTCACCGCGCACTAAAACGCGTATAATAATCAAAGTAATCGAGCACCATCAAATGTTTAATCATTTCTAACATGTTTGTATACTCAATTTAATCTGAAACTCAAAGAAACATCACATTCGATCACCACCACCAACCGCGACCTGCTACACTGTCGACTTCCACTTTCTGAGCTCTAATTCACAAAATTAGCATAGGGCTTTACTTCCAGATCATTGTTAGAAGCTGTTCATCAAGTTAATTCAATTATCGTTGAAGATTGCTCAACAAATCAAAACCTTGGGTCGCGGCTTGTTCAATCCAGTGTTCTTGATAAACCTTGAATCAAACCGGGTATTTAAACATGTCTACTTACTCGTTTTTACATGGGGATCGAAAGCCCCATGATTCCAATCGCTCACAAGGTTGAATTGAACTTCAATTTGATTGGGGATGAAACTAGGGTTCATATGTATTGGGGGTAAATTGGAAATTATGTTTAAAGGAATTAAAAGCCGGGTAATAACCGCGGCTGTAAGCCTGATTCAGTGGTATGTGTGTGGGAATGTGAATTGAAGGTCCCGGGTTCGACCCCGGGCACCTCCATGTTATTTTTAAAAGGCTTTTAGCCTTAAATAAATTACAGAAAATTTTTAAAAAATATACAAATCATTTGGTGGACTTCAAATATTTCTAAAAGTCACTAAATATTTTCTGTATTTTTCTGATGTAAAATTAAATAAATGTCTTTGTAATAAAACATTTTAATATAGAATGTTTTCGAATATTTCTTTAAAAAGAATAAATTTTAAATAATAATTAATAAATTATTATTAGTCTAAACATTTCTTTTCACTTGTTATTGTTTAAATCATGATTTATACTTGTTTATAAAATATTTCCAAACCTGTAATGGATGTGTTTTAACCATAAATGATTTTACGGTTTATCAAAATACCTTGATTTATACGTATTTTACAGCCAACTTACAGAGGCTATAACTTTTTCATAACAGATTTAAATCAGTTAAACCTTATGTCCATGACGAAGTTCGTCGAAAGACGGATCCGTTGATATATAAAACATCGAAAAACTCATTCGTTTAGACCTCCAAACAATCGTTTTCGTAACAGCTAGCAGTTCTGCGCAGCTGTAAAAATCCACGTTTTTCTCATATTTCGGTAATCCAAATCAGAAACTTTTCTAAATGAAAGTTGTTTAGAAATCACTAGTCTAGTAAACTGGAGATTTTCAGAATTATTAAACGTCGTTTAGTATTTTTAACGAGTGCAAACAAACAGGGGCAGAACTGGAACTTTTCTAATCTAAAATAAGAAAATCTAGACTATAACTTGAATTACAATATCGTAGGTTCTCGCGGCATTAACCGAGCTTAGACCTTGTTTCTGATTATTATCATTCGTGTAAAATGTACGGATTCTTTGTTATTTTATCTTAGTATAAAACTTATTCTTTTCCGTTACTTTGTAGTACGGATATTTGATACCTTTAGTATGTCGTCTTCGCTTCCGTTGATATGACTTGTTTGGCCTTCGGGATTTTACTAGTCGTCTATCATTATTTATTTAGTTATGCGCTGACTCGTTCGATTGATTAGTTTTACTTATTGAGACTTATAGCATGCGATATATATCTTATAAATTTGTGCTCATTATTGCATGTTCCCATAAATAATTTTATTGATATGTCATATGTTGGTAGCTGTACTACCATTTGATTTAGCACTCTATTACCCGAGCTTATCCGACATGTCATTGTGGCGTCAATGACATGACACTTTTCGTGACGGTGTTTATAAATAGTTCACGGCGTCTCCGTTAACACGTTAGTACTTGAGTGGTACTTTGGCCATAATATTTGGGAGGCGGATGGATCGATCCTAGTTCAGTTCAGATCAGTTCAGTTCCGGGGGATGGAATCATGTGTGTACGCCCACACACCATCTCATTGGTGCATAGTCTAGCTAGCTATGTACTTATCAGTTCAGTTTCGGCTCTGGGTACTCCTTATATTACACGACTTATTTTGTTTGTATATACGCGTCGTGTAGATCAGTTCAGTTCAGTATTACAAGTTCAGTTCAGTATTACACGTTCAGTTCAGTATCAGTATTATATGTTTAGAATCAGATTTCCGTTTCAATACCATATGATCCGTTCAGTATCAGATATCAGTATTTTATGTTTCGAATCGCTACTATTATTCTTTCCGTCACTGAGCAACTTTTGGCTCAGCCGTATTTTCTTTTGTGGTGTTTCCTTATTTTATTGTAGGTAATCAGGGTAATCCGGAAACCAGTGAAGAGTGAATTGAAGACCAAGATTGTATTTTTTACTTTAATTGATGTAATGAATAACTTAATTAGGTTCTTTCGGATTATCTGGTTTGTTTGAATTTATCTCTTTTGACCGTCTCTTAATATCATAGATTTGGTTTTTGATTTAATATCTGTAATAGTGACACGTCAGCCTCTCCGGGTTGGGGTGTTACACCAAGTGTGAGCGCTTGATGCTACCAAACATCCCGAGAAAGTCTTGTATTTGTTTATGCACATCGTACATTAGTTTTATAAAAATAAAAAAAAAGTAGAGAGAAAAATGAGTGTTTAGTCTATTTGTTGAGTAAAAATGATTGAATTTATATAGATTTTAGAATGATTTTTATAAGACTTAATATTTTTTTTTGTATTTATTCATCTTTCACTGTCACAAAAATCTAAAATCCGATATGCAAATGTCAACAAGCCACAGAGTCGGGCCATGGTCTAAAATGACCAATTGCGCCATTCAGAGAATGGTGGTTTTGATTAGTGGCAAAGCAATGATCAGATCATAATTAGGAGACTGTTAACAATATTTTCGAATGTTTTAATCTGTACCTATTGTTTAACTAATTGCAGCTTTTGGATGCTAAAACAGTAAAAACACATGTTTAGTTATCAGTTTCATTCAAATCTTATTATAGCAATTTACTTTTGAATAATCTGTAGTGACATAACCTAGCACACCTTTCTAATGTTATATGAGATCAATCTCTCCTTTCTTTGCAATATAGTCTGCAATTGTATTTCTATCAATGATTTTCAATACATAGAAATATATTTCTAATAACTATTATACAACTTATATAACATTAAAGGTATAGTAAGAATTAAGTGTGTTACATGGAGATTCAGAAACTTTGATAATTTAATTAAACGACATAAACAGTGGTTTGTGGATGTTGGGAGGTTGGACTAATGATGTTAGAAGTAACTGTTTTTCTGAACGACTAACTCAACATTTTTTTAAAAGTACTTATAAAATTTATACTAACATTCACCAGATGCCTAAAACTCTCAATCATTTTGGGAGGAATACCTTACTTCTCGCTAGGTCACAAGAATATAGTCATATAACTATGTAATTAATTTAAAATTAAATTAGAACTTTATATCAATTTTATTTATAAACTTATAAACATCTAAAAATAATAAATTGTGTAATATTATAAGTGTAGGAAAAGTTTACGTTTATAACAACAATAACAATAATAAATAAAAACTAAAAACTAAAAATAACAATAAATGAACAAAAAATTTTTTATCATTTATATACTCTTAAAATGAACCAGATATTAATAATATATCCTCCGCATTTAATATATTTAGTTTTCAATAAAAGCTTGTGTACTGTATTTAACAAATTTTAAATTTGTTAAAAAAATGTGTGTAATCTCTAGATTGTTGAAATCTACATTGGATTTTTTCAACTTTGTAGACCATATAAGATGTGTGTCAGATTGAAAACCTACTTACATTACATATGAACTTTGTAACCAAACAATACAATTATCACATCGGAGTGTCGGTGGCACAATAATATTATAAATTTAAGAGTTCTAAATGTTTATGGGGATGATCACCTTGGTGTGTTGTTTCACATGGTTTTGGTCTGGTACTTTATTTTTTATTAGTTGAATATTTACATATATGAAAATTTATGCGGCTCGGTTATCCAATTAATCTATCGATTCAACCAGTCACATACGTCTTGAAATTTAGACCATCAATAGAGGAATGAGACAAGATCAACAAAGCCAAAGTTTTACCCCTTTCACTGGTCAATCAACTACACCGGTAGTTTTTAGTTTATCGTATCATTTTTATTTATGATTGTTTGTTAAAGATGTATGGTCCATATTTAAAAGGTTATTGAGAATAAAACATGTTAATCTAATGACGAACTTTTTACTCTATTGCTCTGTCACTAAACCACCAACTTTAATGGTTTGAAGATAAAATAATTGCTTATTGTTTTTAACAAATAAGTTAACGCATTCTAACTAATTTTGGACTTAGAAATGACAATGTGGTAATATGGACTTGGTTTAGTTAACAAGCTGATATAACACTACTAGAAAACTCTGCTTTTTACGACAAACGAGGTTGTTGCAAAATTGTCACAAAACATGTTTTGCGACAAGTTTGCGTCAAAAATGACTTTGTCGCAAAAACCCTTGTTGCAAAACTTTTGCGACAACTTTCTGACAGCTTTTACGACGGGTTTACGACAAGTATTTTGCGACAAAATACCAACAATCTTCTGACAAAACATGTGTTGATTGAAGTAGGACCCACTGGTCCACGCGGAAAGAACCAATCAGCTACATTTTTCTTTTAATAATTTAAAAGTGAACTCAGATTTGCATCCAGATTTGGTAATTTATAATGATAAATGATCCAATTATTTCATAAACTTTTAGAGTAAATTAGGCGAACACTCTACGTGGATCGTACGTATTTCAAATTTAGTTTTTATTTTTAAAAAATTACAAATGGGGGTCTATATTATGTAAAGAGTGTATGTTAACAACCTCTAACACTAACAGACAATGTTTTCAGAACCGGATCGGACGTCGAACCGGACGTCTTAATGGTTTGGTGGTCGGACCGGTCGGACCAGATTTAACTATATTTATATATGTAATTAAATATAAGTAATTTATATACTATATTTGTATATCCAACGTACTAATTTATGGTTTAACACCCCGTTTTTGCCCATTAAAATAAAAAATAAGTACCAAAACCGGTCCGAACCGGTTCGGTTTCCCGGTCCGACCAGTGGTTCGGACGAGCCGTCCGGTTCGACCACTAAAAACGATCCATATCAGACCGGGCCGGCCACCGTACCGATCCCCGTCGGACCGGCCGGTCCGATCCGGTCTCCAAAACAGCTAACAGATATTAAGTTTCTCTGTTAAATTCATGTAAAATGTCCCTTTTATAACAATTAAATTTAAGAAAAAACCAAAAAAAATCTAATTATTACTATTATGATACAACAAACAAAAAAAATTATCTCCTAATCTAACCCCGCCCCGTACCCACCTAATCGCCACCTCCGACCAATGGTTCCGATGGCCACCTTCTTTTCCGACGCCACTTCCGATGGTCTTCTTCTTTTCTAGCCACCTATGCCTTGTGACTCGATTCACCCATCTATGTCGACCCCTCACCTTACTTGTGCGCCGGCCCTTGTAAGGTTTAGGAGTCGAAATAGGAAGTACAAATCTTCCATTGAAATAACACATCACAATCCCGATCTAGATGTCGTACGGTGGCGAGCGGCGCTGAAGAACCGCTAAGGTGGAAGATCGATGATGATGAAGATGATGTCGAGTGATTCAATTTCCGATGAGATGGAAGATCGATGATGATGAAGATGATGCTGGGTAATTTGATTTCGCTAGTAGAAGCCGCAAAAAGATCAACGGGTCAAGAAAGGGAACAACAGAGTCAAAAGAAATCTCAAGTGTTAAGGTGATGATAAATGTATACTAATACCTTTATAGGCGTATTACAAGTTGTTTAAAGATGATATTAACTTATATCATCAATAAGTTGTGATAAGAGTTCCTATATCTAAAAATTGCATAAGTGATATAAGTATGT
This sequence comes from Flaveria linearis, assembly GCA_024085815.1. Taxonomy (NCBI): domain Eukaryota; kingdom Viridiplantae; phylum Streptophyta; class Magnoliopsida; order Asterales; family Asteraceae; genus Flaveria; species Flaveria linearis. The sequence continues at coordinate 60,792,028 of CM044014.1, read as the reverse complement.
TAACTTCAGGAAATTAAGTGATTGGAGAAAAAAAATCAATATAGATTGATCCGAAATCTGATTCAAATCCAACATAGCACCCATAGGTACATATACTAGCAAACTCAAGGTATACATGACCCTGGTATAAGAGTATTAGAGTATGTGTGGAGTTCATATGTGGTTTTAATGAATTTGATTAAATATATCGGATCTTCAATTCGTTTTCTGGATCAACCATTCCCCAGAGATTGTTTTCGTCAAGAACCGCTTCAATCATTAAAAGTCAAGAGGTGGAGACCCACCATAGCTGGCGTCATCGTCAGAGAGCTTCTCTCCAAAGGAATAACACATATATAAAGAAGAAAATCCTATGCATCAGCAATTTGTATAATAAACTAAAAAAACAGTAAAAAAAAAATAAATGTTCATTCTTGTATGAATTAATATTAAGGTAGATTAATGAAATATTATTTCTTATATTTTAAATATACATACTATATTTAGTTAAAACTAGTAAATGCTATTTTCAGATATATATTATTCTTAATTCTTTTAATTTTAATTATAAAAAGTTATTTTTAATATATATTATTTTCTTTCATATTGAGCAAGTTAGAAAACAATATGGATATTAGATATATCTTCAATGTTTTCTCTTACAAATTCAAAAAAAAAATTGTTAGTACAAAAGAAAGAATAAAGTAAGTTTATGTTTTGACTTCAAAAAGACCTATTTTATGAGTTATTATTTACTGATATCGAAAGTAAGGAAACTATGATTGTCGTAAACGATTTATAAATGTTCTTTATAGTTAATTAATTAATATGAATATATATCTTTGATAATTAATAGGAAAAATATGGGTTAAAAGAGTGTAATACAAACGCGTTGGGAAGAAGATACACCCAAATTAAACCCTAAAATTAGTCACAGACGGCGCAGATACCGGAATGGGGTCACGTCGTTGATGAGTAGGAGTGTACAGCTGCACAATTCAACTTTCCTTATTTCTTTTTCTTTTTCAATTTTTCCATTTTTAAATTTATAAATTCCCGCCATCTTTCCATTTTGATGTGGAGTTGTATACCAAACATTAACGTTTTAAATAAGCAAATGTTATATACAATTTAGAGTATTTTGTATTTAGAATACCTTTTTTATTCTTAATCTTAGAATGATATAAAAAAATTACTATTTTTTCTGTTTTAGTTTCAATTTCTTAAAATTTTCTTATTATTTTTTCGTTCTACTCTACTTACAAACATTTTTAAAAATTTTTAAAGATTTAATAGAGAGGAATAATATCTTATCAAATATACAGATAAACAGTAACGTTTTTTTTTCTCATCTAACTACAACCATTTCATATAATATAAGAAAACACACTTATAAATATATATAGGGAGCCTACTATGAATGTTCTTAGGAACTATGTGATATTAAATAAAAACAAAATATGAAATTACTTTATTCTTACGTAAAGGTTTGATTTTAACGGAATATGATGTTTGAAATAACTAAAATAGGAAGCTTGAAGTAATGAAACAATAAACAAGATTTTGAATGCTCGAAAGAAATTTTGAGAATTTGGTTAGATAAATGATTTGGTTCACCTCTTTAACCAATCAATGATTTAGCTGGTAAGCTCAAATGAGCATAGTTTAGTGAGAACCCAATCGCACTAGTTGTGTAACTCGTTTTCTAGTACGACTGACATGTAGTTTTGATGTGTGCGCATTATAAGTATGTGATATTATTCTTTACAACCGGAGATTACAGATTCAAATTCTTGAGTAAATCGACATTATGGAAGATTTTACTCTAAATTTGTAGTGGAACAAGTACTATGTGAGAATCCGTGTAATGAAGCGCTAAACAAACAGAACATGTAGCAACAACTACACCAAAATACCCTACGTTGCACCATCTCATTTTTTGACGTTTGCATCAACATAAGGAAGTAGCAAATGGTCGTATCTCTTTGATGAGCAGCGTAGGCTACGCCCTTCTATGCGGCCTATGGTCAACTGGCGGTTTTTACTTTTTTGGTTGTTTTGGATGAATTGAACGAGAATTAAAGTGGGATTTCTTCAATCAGGAAATAAAATTATAAGACGCTAAAAAACAAGATAACGAAGAAAACTATGTGATAATCTTCCATCCTTTTGATTCACAATTGCTTCTTAATGATTGATAGTCTCTTAATGATTAATAGTTAACCGTAATGCTGAATATTGGTTAGGAGGTTAAACCCTAACGGTATTCATTGATCATTTAGTATTTGAGTTATCTCTTAATTATTAAAAGGCTATAAATCATTAAAAGATATCTTAAAATTATATTTTATTATGCAATCAATTGGTTCCACATTTTTTCTTTGACCAGTACTTTGTCGATGATTACCGACCACCTTTACTGTTCTGGAAACACTATCATAAGAGATGGTATTATTAATCATACTTCCATCCATTATGTAGCTTGCTTGTAATTCAAGCAACTTTGTTATGAACGAGAGAAATTCATGAAACAAATACAAAAAATAATATAAAACTTTAAAAGAAAAAAGCTTTCAACTGCTGTTATCAGATCATTTTATTGTAACGTTTCCTAACATTTAAATATAAGTTGACATTATATTATAAACCACTCATCCATAACCTACTTCTACTAATAACCTGAATCAAGGAAACCTTAAACGAACTCAACCAAAGCTCAAACATCAAAAACTTGTTTAATAAACGAGATCGAGTGTAAGCTTTATACATCTTTGCTCGAAACATCAATTATAGAGTTTATAAAATAAAAATTAAAAAAATATGTTATTCAAAAACAGCCAAAAAAGTAATTATTTAAGAGAGTGAAGAGTGATGGACACAAGCAGAGCTACAAGTTGCGGGAAAGCATCAGATCTGAAACTCTAAGATCTTACCTCTTCAACCTTTATCTTCTTTATTATCACTCACTATATATCTCCAATCTCCATTGTTCTCCTTCAAGATTCCATTCTTCCACCATCAATCTTCCACAAAGAACACCCATTTATCATCAATCTCTGCAACAAAGATCCATTCACGTTACCCCCATCCATTCATACACAATGAGAACACCATTGCTGATATTCCTGTTGGTGTTACTTACAAAAAACATCAATGGAGAAGACCCTTATAGATTCTTCAACTGGAATGTCACTTACGGTGACATATACCCTCTTGGAGTCAAGCAACAGGTACGTATGTATTTCACTATTTATGTTCTTCGTTTTCGCCTAAATGTCGATTTACTCAAGAATTTGAATCTGTAATCTCCGGTTGCAGGGGATATTGATTAATGGGCAGTTTCCGGGGCCCCAAATCGATGCGGTGACTAACGATAATGTGATTGTTAGTATCTACAACAGCTTGGATGAACCCTTCCTCATCACCTGGTGAGTTCTCATTCAAAATCGATTGATTTGGGTGTTTTTGAACTGATTTGGGGATGCAATAATCGAATCAACGATGGTGATTCAGGAATGGGATACAGCAACGGAGGAATTCATGGCAAGATGGGGTGTATGGGACAAATTGTCCGATCCCACCTGGGCAGAATTTCACCTACATTCTTCAATTCAAAGATCAGATCGGAAGTTACTTCTACTTCCCCTCTCTCGCACTTCACAGGGCCGCCGGAGGCTACGGCGGCATTACCATCTCCAGCCGCCCCAGGATCCCCGTCCCCTTTCCTCCGCCCGCCGGAGACTTCACCATTCTCGCCGGAGACTGGTTCAAGCAAAATCACTCCGTAAGTCGCACATTCGTTTGATTGTAGCTTCAATGGTTCGATTTTGACTGTTGTAATGTGGAATCGTTCAGGATTTGAAGGCGATTTTAGACTCCGGTCATGATCTTCCGTTTCCCGATGGTCTTCTCATCAATGGCCGTGGATCTAACGGATTCACATTCAATGTTGATCAAGGTAACACCCTTTATCACCACATTCATCATCTTCAACAAATTGAGAATTGATTTTGAATTTTGATTTAGGGAAAACTTACAGATTGAGGATATCGAACGTGGGGTTGACAACATCGATCAATTTCAGAATTCAGGGGCATAAGATGCTGCTTGTGGAGGTTGAAGGGACTCACACTCTTCAAAACACATACTCATCTCTTGATATTCATCTGGGTCAAACGTACTCTGTTCTGATCACCGCCGATCAACCTCCGGCGAACTATTACATGGTGGTTTCCACCAGATTCACCTCTCAAATCCTCACCGCCACATCCATCCTTCGTTACAGCAACTCGCCGGGAAGTTTTCCGGCACCGCCGCCCGGTGGTCCGACGATCCAAATCGATTGGTCGTTGAATCAAGCACGATCAATTAGGTATGTGGAGTCAAAATTAGTCAAAAGTTTGACCATAATATTATTGTCAAATACTCAAATGTCATTGATGTTGGTTAAATGTTATAACAGGCAAAACTTGTCTGCAAGTGGTCCGAGGCCCAACCCACAAGGGTCATACCATTACGGGATGGTTAACTTCACCCGAACCATCAGGCTCGCGAACTCGGCTCCGGTTATAAACGGGAAGCAGCGGTATGCGGTCAACAGCGTGTCGTTTGTACCCGCGGACACCCCACTAAAGATTGCAGATTATTTCAAGATCCCCGGTGTGTTTTCGCTTGGCACGATTCCCGATAGCCCAACCGGGGGCGGTGGTTACCTCCAGACTTCGGTCATGGCTGCTGATTTCCGAGGGTTTGCCGAGGTTGTGTTTGAGAATTGGGAAGATACCGTGCAGTCGTGGCACATTGATGGTCATTTTTCTTTGTCGTCGGGTAAACTCGAATATGTTTTTCTAAGTGTACATATGGCACTAGGGGTGTAAACAAGTCGCGAAGATCTTGAGTGGCTCACGAGCATCGCGGCTTATGTACACCCCTGTGTAGTGCATTTATGGTCCTAACACTATAGGGTTGAATGATCAGGATGGATGGAGGGCCGTGGTCCAGTGCTAGCAGAGCAAGTTACAATTTAAGAGACGGGATTTCGCGATCTACTGTTCAGGTGACATATATTTTATTAATTGATTTTTTTTAATAGAATACGCTAAAAGTTTCTTATAAAATGATTTTGTTTGATACGACGATATAGGTATATCCTAGATCATGGACCGCGTTGTATGTACCATTAGACAATGTTGGTATGTGGAATATAAGATCGCAGAATTGGGCGCGACAGTACTTAGGTCAGCAGTTTTACCTTCGGGTTTATTCACCGGTGAATTCATGGAGAGATGAGTATCCGATACCTAAGAATGCTATTACTTGCGGTCGAGCAAGTGGTCGCAAGACTCGACCCCTATAAACATAGTGACACGGAGGCGGAACCGTCACGAAAGGGTGGCTGGTTCTATATTTGAGTTTTTCGGTTAATTTTCTTGATCTTATTTGTTTAGCTTTTTTTAATTCTACAAATTATGATTTCTTTATGTATTAAGCAAATTACTCAAGAGCTCGAGTTGGTGATTATGCAGGTGTTCGCGACTTTAGTTTTCAAAAAACTTTGCTTTGTTTGAATTCAATTGTTAAAATATGAATTTTATTTATAATCTATTTGGTTCGTAGAATTTATCAAAATTAAAGTCACATATTTGATTAGAGAATCAAAGTAACTAGGATGAATTTTATTTATAATCTATTTGACTTGAATCGGTTTGTAAACGAGCCAAACACGAGCAATGGTTTGCTTGGCTCAGTTTGACTTGAATGATTTTTCTTACAAATATCATTATATACAAATATACTATTATGTTTCTAGACACTAGATCAATCAATCTAATAAAAAAATTTAACACAAAGTATAAGAGTAAAATCCAAAGTCGTTAAGAGACAATTTTATACCACACTCTTACTATTAGTCGATCATCTCTCGCTCTTACAATAATCGTTCTCTGCAATATGATTACCTTCTCATCGACTATAGCATTAGACTTATCGTTAGTCACAATTTAATGTGTTTCATGAAAATGTTATGTTATAATTATAAAATATGATATTATTTTACCACATTATACCAAAACTTGTAATATGATATGCAATTTTTTGGCCTTTGGACATATTAAATTATTGGACTCTCAAGAAAGAAAATGTATTGTAGCGTTAACTAGACACACTGGAAGTGCGAATTCCATCGGTGCCTACCCTTTCAACGCTAAAAATGAACCCCTAAGCTCCTATCCATAGTTTCTTTATTAACTGCAAGTTTGATCATAGAACTTTAAAAGACCATGAATGACTTCTTTCACAAAAAAACATATAAATGATGCTTTTGACAAATCTTTATACGTCGAACAAAACGATCTTAAGTTATAAAAAAAATGAAAGAGGAGTTCTTCAAGAGTTTCCCACCGTAACGTGTGGTTGGGAAATAATTAGTTACTTAACAAAATTTAGTAAATCAAAAGCCTCCTTAAAAATTGGTTAGGTTGTGGGGAATCCTTTTACAGTTCAGGACTATTATAGAACTAGGTTAGTCCTCGTGAATTACACGGATTGAATAAATAAAATATTAAATAATTAGTAACAAAAATTTATGGATTATAAAATCATGCTTGAAGATAAAATATGATTATAATTACGTACAAATACCTATTCTAAGTAAATAAACAATTATGTATTTTTCTTAAACTTTTATTTTGTCAAAAATTATGATTTTTATATAAAAAAGTTGTGAATTTAAAAATATTGTTTTAAGAAAAATGATTTTTTTAAAATTTTTTGTATTCAGTATTTTATAAAATTTTTGTTTTTAAAAAGTGTTTTTTAATAAAAATAGGTTTTTAATTTATTATTTTATATATTTTTTAAATTAAAAAATGGTATGAGTAATATTCTTAGTATTCAATATCATTTATTAATAATATAGAGAAACGATAAAGTAAGTATATTGACGTTCACAATTATTTCACGTTTATTTTAGTTTTTCTATAGATAGATAGATATGTTAAAAACCCATTAATTAAATGGATTATAGTTAGTAATAAATAAGAAGAGTTGCAATATAATATTTTAATATAAAATATAATTAAAATTAGATATACGTAATAGTTTAATAAAACAATTATACTATTTTTGACCACCTTATATTCTTGTTGTTTTAGTCAGATGTATATAGTTTTTTTTAAAGCAAAAGGATTTAAAATATTTTATTTAAAAAATGTTTAGTGTTTTAGAAAATTTCATATTATATAAAAGTTTAGTTTTTTATTATTTATACTTTAATTAAAAGATGTGATTTATAATTTCTTTAATAAAATATATTTTTAAAAAGATGGTTTGATTTAAAAAAATCTAGATAAGAAAAAGAAATATAGTAATTAATAAAATTCATTTTAATAAAGAGAGAAATTTGTATGAGCATTTAAATTACTATAATACTTTTTTTGGAGGGAAAACTAATAGTGTGATGTCTAGAAAAATGACAAGTGGTAAAATAGTGGATTAAGAGAATGACAAGTGTCAAAAAAACCTTGTTTTATTAGATACTATAGATATATCAATTACAACTTCGTATGGACAAGGAACTTAAATGGTATTTCGAATTTACCATCAAACTTCTCTTTCGTATAAAACTAACACCATTGAAGACCATAACCTTAAATGTCATGCCTTAGCTGCATGGGTTACAAATGGATCAAATATATACCAAATTAATTACCTAAAGAAGAAGACTGCGGTTCACGCAGTGAGGAAGATGGCCTCAGGTGGTGACGATTGTATGATAAGGCTTCGATGTGAAGTATAGGTATTCATCGATTGCCAGCTGAAGATAAGAATCCTTAATCAAGTAGTCGGCCAGTGTTGATTTGCTCCATTGTTGATTTGCATCTACAACAACTAAAGTCTAGAACATTGTTTCCTCATTTCTGAAAAAATGATGTATTATAGTTGTTCTTTAACCTAGTATGTTGTATTTGATGGTAGGTTCAAGTACTCTTATCGATCTTTAGCTCAACACAAACAATTGCATCAAACATGTTATTTCAAGAACAAGTTGTTCAAATTCATTACAGATTGATCAGAAGAAGACCCACTTACGCATTTTACACAAAAGGCGAATTAAGGGTAACAAAGTCATGTGCTAGCTCGTTTCCCTCCCGATGAAGTGAGGGAGATACAAAGAAAGCTTGGTATTGGTGGTGAAGATAGATATTTAAAGATGCACAATGAATGTTATAAAAAGGTATAGATGATGCGCACAATGAATGTTATAAAAAGGTATAGATGACACGCCAAAGCGCGTCATGGAAGCCTCTTTCATTAAGAAGATGACAACATTTGTGCATTATCTATTTATGACCCTTATTTATGACATGCATTTAAAACAAACATTACGTGTCAAGGATTGCCCCGTCATAAAAAGTAAATGTATTTGTGTGTCGTAAATGCGTGTCAGGTTTTAGATGTTTTAATACACACACGCACACACACACACACACACACACACACACACACACACACACACACACACACACACATATATATATATATATATATATATATATATGATGGAAATGAATATTAATCCTTTTTTGTGATAAACCGTGTAAACCCATCAAGATCAATTAAAATTATTTTTTTTAAGAATAATATTATTAATTTTTTATAGTCTTTTGGTTTATTAATTTGAGAACTAAATTAGCTAATCAAGCATGTAAAATGATTACATGTAAAAATGAATGTGAAGATCAATGGCTCTAGTATGTCACCGATCTTAAGCCCTAGAATAAAACTATCTTTAATGTTTGTTTTAAAGTATTCACATTAGATTTTTCATCCTTATCTTTATAATTACATGAAAAATAGTCACTTTTTCTCTTTGCTTCTCGACTAAATAATTTTTTTCATACTTTTATCATTACTTTTCTCTGTCCTTTATTAACAACCACTTTTAAATATATTAAAAAATTTATAAGGGTTGAATAGTAATTTCCCAAATATACTGATTAAGAGTAATTTTTTTCTCTGATTCACTCATAACCATTCTTTAAAATATAGGAATCTACCGTGAATGTTCTTAGCTGGTTAACTACAAGCATGCTGTAACTTTTAGTATAGAACCTCAATGTAATCATTGGTAGATTACCATGGTCTCAAGCATTTTTGCTTTGTAGTGTAAATTGTAATATTTCCAGTGAATATGTTGGAATTTTGGACACAAAATAAATATATTTTGTATTTGTTATATAAATAGTTATTTATTTATTGTTTAAGTTCACGTTTCATAACGAACTATACCGTGTCCAAACTGAAGCTAAGCTGGATTAGATATCGATACTTGAAGTTGAGTGGTCGGAATGAATAAAGTGAAACTTGGGTGATTATAGTAAGGAAATTTGATTAACATGGATGTTTTATGTGTTGACCAAGTCTTTTAATAAATACTAGGATGTATCATCTGCGCGCGTTGCGCGCGTAATTTACCACGATAATCGGCCTCAGAACGAGTATTTGGTTGTGGCTGCTAACCATAGGTGGTAGTCACGCCAAAAAGCAACCAAAACCATCACACATATTTCATCATTGCCTAAACACATAACAACAACACACCAAACAGAATCATGTTGGTAACCATTGGGATAAATGGTCTTAGACGAGCAATAATAAAGAGAACCATGAAGCTATCGGTTAACACAAAACCAACAGCAAGTCTCAGATGAGATGTCTCTTATCATCAATCACTACACTACATCTTCGTGACCTCGATATGTAAAGGCCTAATTCACACGCACCGGTGTAATAAAAAATCACCTGCCACTTAAACAACACTAATTCAAAGAGCAAGAACACATTCCATAAACTTTAAATAACATCTCAAGACATTAGACCTCAAATAGTAGAAATTCAAAAGGCAAAACACAACTTAGTTTAATAAAAAAATTAGGTTTACACCGACGAGCACCAAATCAGCGTGAGCAACCAAACAGCTAAACAATCACTAGTACAAAATCGACTTTTAGTGACATACACTCCGCCAGGTCTATGTGACACTTTCGAAGAATAGTGTCACCGTATGTATGCTTGAAAATTCCTAGAATGTTTTGGTGACGATTTCAGCGGGGTTGTGTGACTATTGCGTAGAGAATCACCTCTTTAGTCACACTAAACATAACGTATGTTACAAATATTAGTGACTTTTAATCGCAATGTGACCAAATGTCACTATTTGGTCACGTTTTTCGTTAGTCACAAATGTAAATTTTTTTTGTGATACCATAGATAAACATATGGTCACATATGGCAATTGTTTGTGTCACTATATAATGGCGCACATTCAGTGACATAATGTAACTGTGAGTAAATGTAATTTACAATGACAGTAAACATTTTTTTGTGTGACGTTAAGTTTATGTTTATTAGTCACACTAATTAATTGTGTTACCATATGTTAAAGTTTATGGTGACAGTGAAAATTACAGTGTGTCACTAACGATAACTAATAGTCATGACAAATGTAACAAACATGTGACTAGAAGTAACAAATGGTCAGCTTCCATTTTATTATGTGTGACTAAAAATTTAAACTAACGAAATAGTTATTGATGTATAAGAAGATTATGGTCACAGCTCGAATATGGATGTGTGACAAATTATATATTATGGTCATGGTTAATGGAAAAAAACATGTGACGAGAATTACAATTTGGTGATTGTTCACTTTATTATGTGTGACTAACGGTTAATACTAAGAAAACGTTATAAGTGAAGTCTAAGTAGTTTATAGTCACAGTTCATTTTAGTAGGTGTGACTAAAATTTTTAATACTAAGGCAACGTTATTGATGTATAAGTATTTATTTCTCACATCTCCAATTCGGATGTGTGATAAAATATATAAAGGCAATGTTATTAAGGGACCTGTTATTAATACTAAACAACCAGTTTGTCGGTCAGCATTGGAATATGTGACAATAAACAACTAGTTTGTCGGTCAGCATTGGAACACGTGACAAAGTAACTCCACTAGTTTAAGACTAGTTTAGGTGTGACTAAATGTTCATTACTAACCATTAGCAAACCAAAGAAATGAGTCAAACCGGTTCACCACAAAAAAATAATTTGCAAACCCACTCACTGCATAATATATTACAACTATATTATACTAGTCTAATATTAAGTAATGATGCGAGCCAATGGTAGACGTCCGTGATAATCAAAAAGGGTCCACTTGTGCCTGATACAATCAAATGAAAGCGTTAGCTACACTTGTACAAATGTACATGTTGACAACTTAACGTTTCATATTTAACAAATGCATCAGTATATTATCAAGAAAGAAAAGCATACCTTAGTGACGATTTTTGTGTGTCACCGAAGCCCGATTTTGTACTAGTGATTTTTGACCATGTAATCAAGTTATACATGTTCTTATGTGTTTAAATGCATTCGGTTATGTGTCCTTGGACATGTATAGATGTTAGAAGCCTTTGAAAAGCTCAAGTTGAAGAGTTTGAACTTGAAAGCACCTAAGGTGAGTTTCTAGACCCTATATTTTACATGTTTTTAAAGATTTTTGGGGCTGAAATGCATGTAAACCATTTTAAAAACTTGTGCATGTGTGACCGTATGTATATTTGCTTGTATATGGATATTTTATGGTTGTGCATGATGTGTTGAAGCTTAGAATGGTAGTATGAGGCTTAGGACATGCTAAGGATGAGTTTGGGACTGAAAAATATATTAGAAATGTGTATGTTGGGGTTCATGTGCCCAAACAGGGCCCATGTGCCTAGATTTTTGCCTTAGAAAGATTTCAAGTAAGGTGATGCGCCCAAACAAGGCCCATGCGCCTGAAAATTTAACTTAAAAAGTTAAGTGTATTATGATGCGCCCAAATAGTGCTCATGCGCCTGAACAGTTCATGCGCCCAAAATTACTGGAAAATAGTTAAGCATAGGGACATGCGCCCGCATAGTGTTAATGCGCCTAAGAAGGGCTCATGCGCCTGCATAGTTCCCATGCGCCCAACACTTAGAAAAGTTTCTAGAAATTTGAGGAAAAAACAGAATTTTAGGGTTTGACCCTAGTTTGACTTATGGACTGTTTTGGACCATTCTAAGTTTGAATATATGAGGGATTATGCATAGATTATGTATGATGTGATAATGAATGTATTATATGCATATGTGCATGATGTGTTATCTTTTAATAATTTTCAAAACGTATATTTTATATTATAATATACGTCAAGTATTATATTATGACTTTACGTAGTATGATGAATGTATGAATGAATCTTAAGTATAACATAACAAAGTGAAAGATAGTAAAGATGAAAAGTGAAACGTAATGAAGGAAAGAAAAGGCTTGCAAGCAGGAAGAAAGGAGGATCACAACTCTTTAAGAGTTCTTAGCTTAACTGTGTGTATTATAGCGTGCGGTTTTAGCTAACCCATGAGGGTTCACACATAGGGGAATCAGTCATGGTGACTGAATCCACAGTACGAAATGGGATCCTTGTCATTCGACCCCATGCTTTGTGCCAATTAGTAATGAGGCTTTGTACCTGGAATGGTGGATTCGGGCCACGGGCTTTATGCATAATAGTGACGAGGCTTTGTGCCCGAAATGGTAGCTTCGGGCCCGAAATGGTAGCTTCGGGCTACGATGGGAGAAAAGCTTAAAACTAAGATCACAACATGAACGATGGAAACTTACGTATGAAAGTATATAAAGTATTTTTAAGCCATTTTAAGTATTTTAACACTTTAAACTAGAACTCACTCAGCAACGCTGACTTTTATGCATTTTCAGTTGGCAGGTAACGGTTGCTGAGGATGGCACGCAGAGAGGCTGTAACACCCCTGAAATCTAGCCCAATTAGAAATCCTAATGTATTATAGGACCCAATAAAGGTCCGGATTGATTTGGGCTTACCAAAGAAATCTTGCAAAACGAAACTAGCCTTTTGGGCCCAATAAGCCCAATAAGGGCCCGAACATATAAACAAGGCCCATTTAAGGCCCAAATGCATGTTTACAAACTAATCAAATGAGAAACCATAAAACAATAAATTCTTATGTGATTTGAAACAACTATGGAAAAGATCCAAACTGAAAACAGATTCAGAACCCATACCGGGTAAAATCCGGCAATTTAATGCGTACTAACGTCTGAATTCCATCAGAATTCCTTATAATGGCTTGTCATCCAATACAAATCATTGTTAATGCTAACAATATCATAAATGATGTTTGTTGAAAGATTTTTCATCAATCAAGCATAAACAACCGAATTTCGTAAGCGAAACGCGAGAACTGGTTTTCACCGGCATTTAACTGACGTCTGTTATGACGATCGAGTCTCGTAACTCCGAAAATATTTATCTAATCTTTGTTTATTATCATAACATATTGAATTTGATGAATGGTACGTTGTCTGGAATAACTGCGTTCCGAAACGCGACCGTGACGCGAACCGGGTTACGATCAGTTAAAACCCGAGAATTTGTCAGATAAAGCTTTAAGGTGACTAACAAAGGAAGTTAATGCTCAAAATATCATTTTAATACTTAATTGTATATATGTTGATAGAAAAATGATAACATTAACGCTCATTCGATAAAAACGCGGGAAACCGTGAAACGTGTTAAATACGCAATAAGTTACAAACTCGTTTGATTATCCGGCATGTTTTAAATACATAATCTCGGAACACTATTAAAATTTTGTATAAATTGAAACTAACGAAAAACAAATTTAAACGCTACGTGAAAACCTTAACCGAACGTGTGCGAACCGAACCCGTTTCATTTAACCTACTATAAAAACCAACCATTTTCCATTTTAGGGTTTTAAAACCCAAAAATCAGAGAGAGAGAGGGAAGCAGCCGCGCGACCTCCTCCCTTTCCCCCTTTCTTCGATCCGGCCAAGACTCCGGCCTCCGGCGGCCGATTCCGGCGAGTGCCGGCGAGTGGCACGCGCATCCGGGCTCCCCTCAACGCCCCGGTCATGATAGTGGCTTCAATTTCTCCTAAAACTCAGCAAGGCGACAAAAATCTAAGGATGAAGTGGCGGTTGCAGGTCGATTTTGAGGTGATGGTTGCCGAGGGTTCATGGTTGGGAGGCTAGGATGTCGATTGGCAACGATAATGGTGGTCGATTGTGGCTGCGACAGCGGTGTGACGGCGAGGGTGGTGATGGTAAGGCGACGGGTGACGGTGGTGATGGTAAGCCGACGGTTGGCTGAGGTGGTGAAGGTGATGGCAGCAGTGTTCATCTTACCAGATGCTTTTGAGATTAAGAAGATCCTTGTTCGTGATGATCGAACGAGTTGTATGAAGCTCTATGTCACTTTGAATGTCAGTATTGTTCAAAAGGATGAGAATCTGACTTCTGATAGTGCTTATATGTTGATGAGCAAATTGTTTCGATCAAGACTTGTGAGCTTTTGGAAATCCAACCCTGAGGTATGAACTGTATGATTTTGAATTAGGGTTTGTCGGGCATTCAATCGGCCATTCATCCGTTTCCCCCCCTTCCATTTCATCCGTTCCACCGCTCTCCTTCTCCTGTGTCGGTCTGTGTTGGAGGGTAACGTTGATGATGATTTAACTGGTGTTGAAACCGTTTTCGAATCGCTTCAATCCCAGTGCAACCAAAATTCATCACTAGACAAGCATTTGCTGCGATTTCAAGGTAAAGTTGCAATTTTAGTGTTAGATTTCTTTGTATTAGTTGAGTTGCGATTAAGCTTGTGAGTGTTCTTTTTGTTGTTATAACGTTAAGATTTTGTAAGTATTAGAAGCTGAATTGGGGGTGGTGTTGTTTCTAGGGTTATTGAGAAGAATGAGTTAATGGTTTGTTAGGAATTGGGGTTACCTTTTTGTTATAAATCTTGAATGAATGTGTTTGGTGCATTGTAGAATGTTTGCGAATGAAATAATCGGGTCTATGGGTTATTTTTCTGCAGGTCATTTGATTAGGTAATAGTTCAGTAATGCAGTGGAGTGTTGCTAGAAATATTAGTTATAAAAAAGATGGGAAATTAGGGAACTCATGTTGGTTTATAGGCATAATGTGGAAACTTTAGTCCTTTAACATAATAAAAGTGAGTATGTGTATCTGATTTCCTGAAAGATGGATGATTCATTCTCTTGCTCTTTGCACTGAAGCTGCACTTCAATGCATTAGAGAAAAAATGGATGTTATTGATTTAGAAGATGATTTTATTGATGCAGAGATACTCAATTCCATGGCAGTCACAAATGAACATTTCTCTACTACTCTTGGAACTAGCAATCCATCTGCTCTGCGTGAGACTGTATGTCAACATACGATTTTTATTTTATTTTATATATTTACTAACATCATTTTCAATTAATCATTATCTATGGTGTGTAATATAGGTTGTTGAGGTTCCAAATGTTAGCTGGGAGGATATTGGAGGCCTTGAGAATGTTAAGCGTGAACTTCAAGAGGTATTGGAAACGACTTTATTAGATTTAGATATTTCAGTTATAACCATGTACTGTGCTTCTGAAATTCTTTTTGTTTGTTAAAATAAAATAGACAGTTCAATATCCAGCTATAATATAAACCATATCAGCCTTTCACTGTCCTTACTTCTAAAAAGCCTATTAACCGCCCATATACGATTTCTTTTTAAAATTAATTTAAAAAAATAAAAGACATTATAGTTTGTCATGAAATCTCGCAAGTCACCTTCAAGAATTGGTTAGTAACCACACCACGTGACTAAAGTTGTAAAGTTCACATGGTTGGGCTACCTTAGAGCTTAACATCTATCCTTTGAATCTTCATATCTTATTCCTAACACCCTATCAAACTAAAAAACTTTTTTATCATTTTTAATTATCCACATGTGTTGCAATATCTTAGCCTTGTTGCTACTCAAATAAGATAGGCATATTTAACTTCTCACTGGGCGGAGTTGGATTTTTAATTTGATAATTGCTTAGACCTCTTCATTATGGAATAAGGATGCAAGGAAGGCATATAGGTAAAGCAATAAGTAGCTAATTATGAAATAAAAAGTACTCCACGTGTGTTTTAATATCTTAGCAATGTAGTCATTCAAATGAAATAGAGATTTTAACTTTTCATTACGCAAAGTTGAATTGTTAATTTGGTAATTGCTTAGACTGTTTTGTTTGTGGAATAAAAAAGTAGGGAAGGCACTGGCTGGCATAAACACTCATCCGTTTTCTATTTTGGTTTCTATCAGTGGTTGTGCCCGTAACAATATGAGGATATGGCTACATGATTTCTATGATTATCGGTTGCTTGATATGTAATGGGTTGCATTGGTGCAGTCAATTAGCTATATTTGTAGCAGCAATTGCATAGCATTTCCCAACTCCTGCTTGTACATTCCAAGTTTTCTTTATGTTTTTATTGCTTTATGTTTTTATTGCTTTATGTTATTAGTTTATTAGGGGAATAATGTATTAGCATGGTCTTTAATTTTATGCAATATGGATGTTTACATAGAGTCAAATAGCTTACCAACATCTACAGAAACACAAGTCTTTAAAGTGAGACCCCTTGCTGCACATTAATGGAACTCTTTTACCTGCATTATGACTTGAGGATTCTGTGCATAATGACATGATATTAATAAAATCCGCCGCAACGCGCGGGATTCGTGCTAGTGTGGTATAAAGCCCGTCAAAACAAAGATGGTGAAATAGAAGATGAGGAGGTTAAAACGCTTGCACAGCAACTAGTGAGTTCGGGAGACTATCTTTAAATTTATTCATACGTTCTTGCTAAAGTTGAATGATTTTACATATTATTTGAAGTTGAATGATTTTACAATATATTATATTGTGTAGCTGGAAAATGAAAAAAAAATCAATGCTGGGGAGTTGAAGGTTGATCAAGGCGAGGATGCCATGACACTGGTCTTTGGCCACGAAAAACGTGGTTGCGTAAGAGGGGTAGGAACTGGAGTAAAGCCTTCTATATATCTTCACGGTCCACGGCGAGTTAGAGGATCGACGAAAGAACAAATAAAGGAGCTTCAACTTATGGTCCAGTCTGAGAGAGACGAAAAGGAAAAAGAGAGACAAGAAAGACAGAAACAAGGTGAAGAACTTATGTTCATGAAAAATGCGCTTGATAAATGTGAATTGCAAATAATATTTTTGTATCGTTTCATTTATATATTATCCATTATTATACTAATTTCGTAAATGACATTAAATGTGAATTGCAATCAAATTCATGTGATTATAATTTATTTTTGGTCACATTTTAAATTATCATGGCACTAAAAGGTTATATTTGGGTGATTATAAACTATATATAGTTAAATTTTACTAAATAATTTGTGTCTAACATATATATATATATATATATATATATATATATATATATATATATATATATATATATATATATATATATATATATATATATATATATATATATATATATATATATATGGTCACATTCATTAAAGATAGTGCACTACAAGTGTCACTAAAAGGTATATATTGGTAATTTTGTGTTAACAATTGTGTGATAACTAACAACATATAATCACTGCCTACATAAATATTTGTGTCTACATCCCAAAAACAGTCATAGTCTTTAGAAAAGACCGTGACTACAGGCATGTTATAGGGTCACGTACCTACGTAATATATGTCACTAAAAGGAAATGTTACAACAAATATTCAAAGATAGTGTCACTGAAGGATACACAACGGTGACACTTAAAATAAGAGATGTCACTAGAGGTATGTAATAGTCACACCTTAGATTAACAATTGTATGATAACTAACTACATATAGTCATACTGTTCAAAATTATTTGTCACTAAAATACATAAAAACTCACATTTATTTAATAATAGTGTGACAACAAGTGTGTTAGGGTCATGTAACTACATAATATATGTCACTAAATGGAAACGTAACAAGAAATTTTCAAACTTAGTGTGACTAAAGGATACACAACAGTGACACTTAAAATAAGACTAGTTTATATTAGACATTTTAGGTCACATTTTCATTTGTGTTATGTCACTAGAAGATATGTAATAGTCACAACTTAGATTAACAATTGTGTGATAACTAACTACATATAGTTACACTGTTCAAAATTTTTTGTCACTAAAATACATAAAAACTCACATTTATTTAATAATAGTGTGACAACAAGTGTGTTAGGGTCATGTAACTACATAATATATGTCACTAAATGGAAATGTAACAAGAAATTTTCAAAGTTAGTGTGACTAAATGATACACAGCAGTGACACTTAAAATAAGACTAGTTTATATTAAACGTTTTAGGTCACATTTTCATTTGTGTTATGTCACTAGAAGGTATGTAATAGTCACAACTTAGATTAACAATTGTGTGATAACTAACTACATATAGTCACACTGTTCAAAATTATTTGTCACTAAAATACATAAAAACTCACATTTATTTAATAATAGTGTGACAACAAGTGTGTTAGGGTCATGTAACTACGTAAAATATGTCACTAAATGGAAATGTAACAAGAAATTTTCAAAGTTAGTGTGACTAAATGATACACAGCAGTGACACTTAAAATAAGACTAGTTTATATTAAACGTTTTAGGTCACATTTTCATTTGTGTTATGTCACTAGAAGGTATGTAATAGTCACAACTTAGATTAACAATTGTGTGATAACTAACTACATATAGTCACCCTGTTTAAAATTATTTGTCACTAAAATACATAAAAACTCACATTTATTTAATAATAGTGTGACAACAAGTGTGTTAGGGTCATGTAACTATGTAATATATGTCACTAAATGGAAATGTAACATGAAATTTTTAAACTTAGTGTGATTAAAGGATACACAACAGTGACACTTAAAATAAGACTAGTTTATATTAAACGTTTTAGGTCACATTTTCATTTGTGTTATGTCACTAGAAGGTATGTAATAGTCACAACTTAGATTTCTATTTGTGATCAAATACCAACCAATAGTCACACTGAACATAGTGTAATGCGACCAATTTCAAGCAAAACGTCACATTGAAAAAAAAAATTCATGTGACCAATTGTTGATATATTGCCACTAACCAAAAAAACATGTGTTACTGAAAATGGTTTATATTGACATTATTTGATAAAATTGGAACAAAAATCACTGGTCTATAGTGACACCTCTAGTCTACGGTGACTAATTATTATATGCTACAGTGACGATTTTTTGTGTGTCACCGAACAACATCAACAATGGCTCGACCTTTGGTGACATATTTAGCAAAAAAAAAATCATCACTAACTACCTACAGTGACGATTTTTGTGTGTCACCGAAGCCCGATTTTGTACTAGTGAATCCAACATAGAGTGCACACCAAAGACCCATCAACCTGTTCAAAAGAAATAAGGGTTGGGATGTTAAAATCAAAATAGCTCTCAGATGTGGCCGACACATCATCACCGAGCGAAATACAAAAACATAGGGACAAAAATTGTTATCAAGCACCATCATCGAAGAGATCTCAGGATATGAACCACAAATCAGAAAAATGAAGATAAATTGGTGTCGCGCCGCCTAAGCAAC
Organism: Flaveria linearis; assembly: GCA_024085815.1. NCBI lineage: Eukaryota > Viridiplantae > Streptophyta > Magnoliopsida > Asterales > Asteraceae > Flaveria > Flaveria linearis. The sequence continues at coordinate 60,772,472 of CM044014.1, read as the reverse complement.
CCATGCAAGGAATGTTCCGGTGGCGGCAGGGGCCTATAACCCTTAAGAAGGGGCCGATTTCCGGTAAGACGTGATGTAAGGGGTGTAGAATGACGTTTATCATGGTTAAAGTGTTAACTTTAATGTATTTAATGCGGTTAAGTATAAGGATTATGTGGAATAAGTTAACTACGATGATTTGGTGTTTTGTAGGTTAAACATGATGATTTAACGTGATTTGGAGAATGCATATGGATGATAAGTGAAGACCATGATAGATGAGATGAAAGAGAATTCAATTACGAGAATGTGGCCGCAAACGGGGAGGAAAACGGAGTCCGAACGAAAAAGTTACGAAGAAAACAAGAATCGGACAAAGCTGATTGGCCATGACCTACGGCGGAAACATGACTTACGGTGCAACAGTTCAAGACAAAACAGAATGGGCCTGGCGTGACTTACGGCAAAAAGATGACCTACGGTACTGGACGCACTGAAATTACTTATAAGTCGCGAAAAGTAGGGTTTTTGATAGATCTTTCATTCTAAGTCGTCCCCAAATGTTAGATTCGTCCCCAAGGCTTCCCGAAGGCTCCCGGAGGCGATTTCAAGGCTTTTCAAGCGTTTCTAATCATTTGGTTTGATTCTTTAATGTTAGATACAATGTTTACCTTTGTTTTTTATTTGTTTTTCGTTGCTATGTCCGGCTAATCCACCCGTGATCTTCTCCGGGTGATTAGGGTTTATACTATGATTTGTTCTTGATGGTTTTTGGTTGATTTAATGTTTGAACACGGCAAGTTAAGTCGAGTAACATTATTTATTGTTTAAAGATTCTAAAATACGTGTGTTGCCTTCAATTCAATTGCTCTGGTGTTGATTGTTTTAGATTTTTTTTCATCTGTAAACGTCAATTTTGGATGGAATTGGGTAATACAAACGTAGGATATGATTCGAGTAGTTCTTTAACAACGGTCTCATTCAATCTATTGTCTTTAATCAAATCAACCCTGTTATGTCTATGTAACTGTTTTTAACTATCAAAGCAAATCTAAGTTGTAAACCTGAATTCGGAGAGGATAACCTTTTCACGTTATTGTTTGCAACTCAATTACTCATAAAGTTCGTTACTTTTCGCAATTAGTCATTTTAGTTAAGTTTTTATAATCAAGCTCCAAACTTTTGGATTTAAACTACACTTTCCACATATTCCCTGTGGATCGACCCGACTTACCCTAGCTATCTTAGGTGAGTTTGGAACCTTATAAATTGTTTTTGATTATGCCTGACAAACCGATATCAAGACGCCACCGCAAGGCCTAAAAGAACCCAACAATCGACGCCGACAGAGACACCGGCGGGAAGGTGTGGCCACAACAACCACCAAGTCGGCCTCCAAATGTGTAACTGATGTGTGTTTTTGATATATAAACTTTAGCAACAAATTTTACACAATTAAGCTTTAAAATTATAAAATGATTTTCACCTTATGACTAACTACACACACAATAGGCAAGTGTACCTATCGAATAGTAGTATAGCTTTTGGTAAGAAACAAGTATCGATCCATGGACACAAGAGCTCTTGATACTAAGTCTTTATCATTATCTAGCCGATGAAAAAGGATTTGTGAATATTATCATTAACTAATTTTAACTAACAATTAAACTAATTGAAGAAAGTAGATAAAGATGAAGATAACCAATCAGAGGAAGGTATCACTTAGACTTTGAATCCGCTTAGCAAAACAATGACGACATGTATGAACCTATGGTGAGATCATTTTCTACACATGAAACATGGATATAAACTAGACTCTTGTCAAAGTTATCTAATTATATAACTCTTTGGAAAGCTAAGACGATAAACACACAATAGCCACCTAAAGTTATGCCATGAAGAACTAATGATAATATTATGCCAATGTTAATTATGATTTGGACTCCCGTCAAGGATACCAAACCCACAAATCTTTGGAAAGTTAACACGATGAACACGTGGCAACCACCTCAATTCACGTAATGTAACAATACCTATATATATCCTTCAACTTATGAATATCCTAACATGAATTTATGAACCATAAATTTGCGCATTATCTATGGTTTTACATAACAAAGTTAGGAGGTATTCATAACAAACACAATGGTTTTCACAAACACATGTATAAGGATGCATACTTGTTCAACTTTACTAGATATTCAACCATTCATTCACTATTTCTAGTCAAGTGCCATAAACTACATACTAGGTTATGCAATTCATGAATAAATGTTCCAACACACATGGTTTTCCAACATAATGTGGTTGCAGCACCCACAAGATTCAATATTTCATCAAGTTAAATAAGAGCGCACCACCATTAAAGGACATTCATAGCTTTGTAATGAGCATTGACATAAACACCACCAAGGGTTTCATACAAAATGTCAAAGTATGCTAAGCTTCATCTAATCTAAGTGATTAAGAGTATTTAGCCCATGAGGCTTACAAAAGCCACAACCAAACTCATAGAAATGGAAGAAAACATGTTAGGTCTAGAGATTTTCAAACCAAAAATGAGTGAGGATGGGTTGTGTGAAGTTGAATCTTTCTTTGAAATGCTTGATCTTTAACCTCTCTTGAACTCTTGAGAAACTTCCTTCAAATCTCCTTCAAAGATAAAGAAAAACTAGGGTTTTCTCCTCTAAAATCATCCTCCCCTCAATGAAGAAGAAGAAGGGGTTAAAAAGGGGGCCTGATGCGTGTCATGGCCATGACATAGTTTGTCATGGCCATAATGCGCTCAAAAAAGGGGTCTGCAGCTTGTTATGGTCTTGACAGCTCCTGTCATGGCCATGACAGCCTCTAAACTTCCAAACTCTTCATGAATTCCTTGGCTTTTTCTTTTTAAATCATCAAACCACCATTCGAAGCTACAAAAATCAAATTAATCACAATTAAGTATCGCTAAAGATTAATTTGAAATAAAAATCACTTAAAATGGGAAAAGATATGTATTCTTAACATGTGTAATTTTTCACATATCAAATATCCCCACACTTAAGGTTTGCTTGCCCTCAAGCAAAATGACAAAAGATTTGACAAGATTCCCATTGGCATTAATAATATTTATAGGAAATAAGCTAAAGATTTAAATGCATAAGATTTTTAAGAAATACACATTTAAAAAGGAAACCAACGAGTCAATCAATTTCCAACGTGTGAGAATATCTAAATAGATTTGACAGTTTATGAAAAGAAATTTATGCCTTAACTTGCACTTCTCACAATGTTTCGCTCAACACTCGGATGTATATATGGAAGTAGGTATGTAAATCACTCAAAGCACATAATGAAGCAACATTATCATAAGCTTGATTAGAGATCAAATTCTCCACCACATAACATAAGAAAGTTGCACAAATCAAGAGGTCTTTAAAGGTCGTAACGGGGCTAGGGTTGAAGGTGTGGATTTTGGTGAAAAAGTGGTTAAAATGTTAAAAATCCGGAATCGCTAGATGCTTTCTACGAACAAATACAAAACATAAGAAGAATACACAAACTAAAATAAACTAATATGAACATACGTATAATGAGTTATCATAATGGTTTCTCATTATAACATACAAAATTTGTTCATTTTTAATTGATTTCTCCTAAAACAAACAAAGAAAATAATTCACTAATCTTCTTTTTTTCTTTTCTGCTTTTTTTTTCATATTTTTTTCTTTTTCTTTTCTTTTTTTTTCTTTTTTTTTTTGAATACAACATATACTACGCTAATAGAACAATAACACAATTGTTCTAAACATAATTACAACTATATAATATAAGTTAGACAACTAACAAAATCCGGATTTTAACACAAAGATTAAAAGGAAGGAGGCTACTTGGCTAATTAGGTTATTCACGGTGGTAAAACAAAAAACATGAGGTTTTAGGCTTAACAAGGGCAACTAAGGGTGATGATCGGGCATGAGAAAAGAAACGAAAACGGAGTGCACAAGGTGAGTTTTCCTAACGCCTCAATCATTTTCATGCAACAACTTAGTTCATGATTTTGAAATGAATCACCTAAGCAAGTTCTAAAATGTTACAACATTCGAGCCAATCCATAATTAACAAAAACGTGAGCATGTGATATATAGTGAATAACCAATGCTCGAAAGGCACAAGAGTTTTTACTCACGGAAACGGGGTGGTAGGAATCGATGCAAACTTTGGCATAAAAATCTTTCAATCAACATGACAATTATTACGATATTTTCAACATTGTTTTTGTATTTTCGTTAGATTCTCTTAGAAATGTGATTTCAAAATTGAGCTTATGCTTAAAAATTTAATGTTTAAGCAAAATGAACACCATAAAAAAAATTAAGCCAAAAAAAGGAATTTGTTGGAAGCAAAAATATGTAGGATCGGTGGTTTTGATGAAATCAAATAAAAATCTCTAACATCCCCACACTTGAATGATACATTGTCCTCAATGTGCCAAAATAAATAAAAACAATGCAAGTAGATGCAATTAACATGCAAGTGAGAATGAAAGAGAACAAAAGAACTCCCCTTATCAAAAAATTTCTGGTCGCGCGCGATCAGATTCCAAAAATAAAACAAAGCAGCCGCGCAATTCATGTAACCAAGAGTTCAATAGAATTAGTCCTCCATGAGATCATCTCCAGAAGGCTGGGGCGGGAAAGGATGTGGCTCCCGTCCGGCTGCACGAGTAGCCTGCTGCAACTCCTCAACTATCCACTGAATGGAATCTGAAATCTAAGAAACGGATTTGATAAGTATCGCTTGAGTTTGAGCAATTTGATCAATGCGCGCCGCCAAGTCAACATGTGGAGGAGGGGCTGGTGCTTCTTCTCTAATGGTAATCGCGGATGGTTCTTCGCGACGTAGATGAGCAGGCTGCCATGGATTTCCATCTTCATCAATAAACTTCCATCCTTCATCACCAAACTGTGCAGCCAAACTCATGTTTTCCAGCATTGATGTGCCAATAACCGTTGTAGGAAATAAAGGTGTTAATCCTGAAATAACATCATTAGTCATGAAATCAAAAGACAAAGCCAACTGCGTAATGAAAGAACAACCACAGATGTAACTAGCGGGCTTTGTTCCGATGCATGAGGAGAAGAATTGTGCCATAGCGTAAGCCAGATTGCAAGGCACTTGCTTGATTAAAGAATACAGGAAGAACAAATCCTTACGAGTCACCACACCCCTGCTGTTTTTCCTACCACAGATTGAATGTGAAATCACACGGTGAAAATAACGATGAAGCGGATCTTTCAGCTGTGTACTCATCGATAGCTTTGGGGAATGATTGCCCGTGCCAATTTCACACCAGAAAGCAGATAAAGTTCCCTGATCAACCTTCTTTAAACTTTGAAGAAATGGCGATCTTTTCAGCTTAGATTTAGTATAAATACCAAGCGCGCCCCCAAGCTGAGCAACAGAAAGCTTGCGCTCCTCACCACCCATTCGGAAACAAATGGCATTCTTATCATGTAAGTCAGTAACCGGGTGAGCAAACCGATAAGTAGCACAGAATTCCAACACTAGCTCTTTGTACTGAGGCTGACGAATCGAGAAGAAACGTTGCCATGGTTTCGTGAGCATAGCGTCAACACGAGCCTTCTCTCCAAGAGCTTCCAAGGTGGACATGCAAATCGTACGTGATGGTTCAAAGTTCCTTAAGCGAATGGCTTCATATCGCTTAGCCCTCTCGCTGTCTTGATCAAATTGAAGAAACCGATGAAGACCGTCATTCGCCATCACCTGCAAAAATGAAAATGTGAGATAATGATTTAAACAATATATGTGTGTATATGTATACGCATATATATATATATATGTATACACACACATACATCAACAGTCACACATCAAAATATTATAAACCTAAAATTGATGAACCGATATCACACAAAATTCAAACAATAACTACCAAACTTATGAGACACATTATACTAACTTCCAATCTTCAAGACACAAAAATGAAGTTGATAACATGCTTTAAACACTACCCCATGACTTTGTCCAAAATGTAGATGAAATAACAAGTCCAACTAGTCATCCAACAAATAGAAATGAACTTGTTATAACCATTGAAACGACACACCAAGAGTGGAACAACATGAAATTGCAATTGTCATGTGAGCTAATTTGATGCATTCAAACAAGAATCATTCAACACACAAGCACCAAATTAAATCAAAACAACACAAGCCTCATCTCAGCAACTGCAACAAAAAGATATATATCCATATAACCTAGTCAACCCAAAATATATGTGAAATATCATGCTATGGTTCGATTTCACCAAGGTAAACCAAGATAACACAATTGTCAACACAACCTATCAAGAAAATGCTTTGAATCTACAAAAATCAGCATCAATCTTATAATTTAACAAGAAGAAAGACTAACAAAAGTAAAAGAAAATAGAAGAAATAAAAGTTGCTAGTTATCTACCTTTGTAGAAGAAAAATTGAAGAGAAAAGAAGGGAAATGAGGTTGAATTCGGGTTGATAGTGGTGATGGTTAGGGCTGCTGGTGGTGGTTGTGGTCGCTGCTAAGGGTGGTTGAGGTGGTTGTGGTCGCGGTTGGTGGTTGGCTGCGGGCAATTGAGGAGGTGCGGCTTCGAGATGGTGGCTGCGGTGGTCGTGTTTCGCAGGTGGGTTTGTGGAGGGTGGGAGGAGACGGTGGTGGTGTCGCCGGGTGTAGTGGTGAAGGGCGGTCGGGTTGGTCGCGATGGTGAAGGGTGGTCGGGTGGTAAGTGGTGCGAGGTGGTTGTGGCTGCGGGATGGTGGCGCGGCTGAGGGTTGTGGTTCTTCGGGTGATGGGTCGGAGGTGGGTGGAGATGGTGATGTCTGCGGGGATTTGCGACGGCAGGTGGGTGGTGGGGGCTGCGGTGGTGTCGCCGATGGATATTGGGCGGTCGGGTGGTAGGTGGCGACCGCAGGTGGTCGCGATGTTGAAGGGCGGTCGGGTGGGTGCTATTGTTGTGGAGGATGGGAGGAAGGGAGAAAGAAATGGTGAATGGGGAAAGATGAGATTAGGGTTGTTTTCTTGCGATTTAAATTTTTTTTGTTTGACCACAAAATTTTAACCAAGGGTATGGGCATAACACAATTGGTCATAATCATAACAGTAGGTTTTGAGCTTTTTACAATGCAAAAGTCATGGGCAATACCATTGGTGTCATGGTCATGACAAATACATTTTCAAAACTTCTTAATTAATAAGAAAATTTATTTTATCATCTAATTTTTTTCATTGATTCTATTACAATTACCTAATAAATTAATATTTGATTTTTTTTTGATTTGATTTTTTTGTATATAAATATATATATAAAACGGGTTATACCAAAAAATATTGATTTCAAAATTTAGTTACTGGTTTTTCTAATGATTAGCATAGTCACTAAAGAAATACCCACCGAGTGACGCTGGTAATCAAATCTCGAGTTTGATCATGCTACAACAAAAACAAAGATTTCCTAAAAATCAAAATAATTTAGAACCCATAAAAAGAGAAAATACAATACCCTAATGCATTCAAACCCTCGGGTTGCCACCCGGAAGCGCTTAGTTTATTAACGAGTCTTTAGCTTGACTCGACCCCGCATTAATTGTTCTTGGGGTGAAGATTCACAATCTTCAATTCCTCATCCACCGGGCCTTCGATGTAATATTTCAATCGATGACCATTCACTTTGAAAACTCTTCCGTCCGTATGTTCTATTTCAACAGTGCCATATGGAAATACTTGTTTCACAAGGTAAGGACCTGTCCATCGTGATTTTAACTTTCCTGGAAACAACCGAAGTCTTGAATTGTAAAGCAAGACACGCTCTCCTACTTGAAATTGTTTGTTATCCTTCAAGTGATTGTCATGTGATTGCTTTGTTCGTTCCTTGTAGATTCGAGAGTTCTCGTAAGCTTGATTTCTCAATTCTTCAAGCTCATGAACCTGCAACCATCTGTTTTCACCTGCACATCTTAAGTCAAGGTTAACTGATTTTAAAGCCCGATATGCTTTGTGCTCAATTTCAAATGGTAGATGACAAGCTTTTCCGTAAACCAACTTAAATGGTGTTGTGCCTATTGGTGTTTTGTAAGCGGTTCGAAAGGCCTATAAAGCATCATCTAGCTTATCTGACCAAATCTTTCGGTTTTGCCCCACTGTTCGCTCAAGAATGCGTTTAAGGCCTCGATTAGTGACTTCCACTTGTCCACTCGTTTGTGGATGATACGCCGTTGAAAATCTATGGTGAACACCATAGTATGATAAAGCTTTTTCAAGTAACGAGTTATAGAAATGAGTGCCTCGGTTACTAATTAAGGCCTTGGGGGTTCCAAACCGTGTGAACAACTTTCTTAAAAATTTCACAACAACCCTAGCATCGTTTGTGGGCAATGCCTGTGCTTCCGCCCATTTTGAGACATAATCAACAGCAACTAGGATGTATTTGTGTCCTCGTGAAGATAGAAATGGTCCCATGAAGTCGATGCCCCAAATATCAAATACCTCACATACCTGAATCCCGTTTTGGGGCATCTCATCACGGGATAAGATGTTACCTGCTCGTTGGCAAGCATCACAAGCTTTAACCAATGCATGTGCATCCTTAAAAATGGTGGGCCAATAGAATCTAGAGTCGTAAACCTTCTTGGCGGTATAATTAGCCCCATGATGTCCACCAGTGGGTCCTTCATGACAATGGCGAATAATGCTCATCGCCTCACTACCATACACACATCTTCTCACCACTTGATCTGCACATACCTTAAACAGATGCGGGTCTTCCCAAAAGTAGTGCTTTAAATCAGTAAAGAATTTCTTTTTCTGTTGGTAGGTCATTCCTTTAACGAGAACCCCACCCGCAAGGTAGTTTGCAAAATCTGCGAACCAAGGATGATCATCAATCTCTTGAACCTGCAAAAGAAATTCATGTGGAAAATTGTCATTTATGTTGGATTCCCGGAGTTCTTCTAAAGACGGGTTCTCGAGACGAGAAAGATGGTCAGCTGCGATGTTCTCAGCCCCCTTTTTGCCTTGTATCTCTATGTCAAACTCTTGTAAAAGCAAGATCCATCGAATCAATCTTGGTTTTGCATCTTGTTTTAAGGACATGTAAATGTCGTCTTTTCTTGGTCCTCGGGTGCAATAGGAATTTGAAAATATCCTGAAAAACCATCAAGAAAACAATAAAACATGTTCCCAGATAAACGTTCTAACATTTGATCAATAAAAGGTAAAGGAAAATGATCTTTTCTTGTTGCATCGTTGAGCTTGCGGTAATCGATGCAAACTCTCCAACCCGTGACGGTTCTTGTGGGTATAAGCTCATTCTTTTCATTCGTCACCACCGTCATACCTCCTTTCTTTGGTACCACTTGAACCGGGCTAACCCATGGGGAATCGGAAATCGGATAGATTAAGCCCGCATCAAGTAGCTTGATTACTTCCTTCTTTACAACTTCTTGCATGTTAGGGTTAAGGCGACGTTGATGTTGCACCACCGGCTTGTACTCATCTTCCATTAAGATCTTATGGGTACAAAATGAAGGATGTATTCCTTTTATATCCATGATCTTCCAAGCCATAGCTTTCTTGTACGTCTTTAACACCTCTAAGAGCTTCACTTTTTCATCATTCGTCAAATCGGTAGCGATAATGACGGGTAATTTGGAATCCTCATCCAAGTAGCATACTCCAAATGAGATAGTAGCTCCTTAAGTTCCAATGATGGTGGTTCCTCAACAGATGGTTTAGCCTTATTTGCTTCATCTCTTTCCGATACTTCAAATACTTTTGGACTTGAGGATGGTTCATTGGTTAACGAGCAAGCTAACTCATCAAAAACTTGCACGTGACAAATGTCAAAGTTTTCCCCATCAAGCAAATGTCTGTCCAAAGCATTTTGGTCACAACTTTTCTGCAGATAATGATCCACATATGAGTCAATAGTATCAATAAAATATAATGAATCATCATGATTTTGTGAATGTTGCATGGAATTTTTAATATCAAAGACTACCTCTTCTTCATCTACCCTTAGAGTTAATTTACCATTGTATACATCAATTAAGGCTCTAGAGGTAGCTAAGAATGGGCGACCTAAGATAAGTGGTACATTTTTATCTTCATCCATGTCAAGAATTACAAAATCAACCGGAAACACAAATTTATCAATTTTAACTAACATGTTCTCAACTATGCCTCTAGGGTACTTTACAGATCGATCGGCAAGTTGGATGCTCATTCGGGTCGGTCTAGGCTCACCTAGGTCTAATTTTGCAAATACCGAGTAGGGCATCAAATTGATGCTAGCACCTAAGTCGGCCAATGCATTGCTAACAGATAAACTACCAATTAAACAAGGAATAGTAAAACTCCCTGGATCGGTCATTTTCTTTGGTAGCTTGTTTTGCAAAACCGCCGAGCATTCTTCATTCAAAGTCACATGCGAAAGCTCCTCGAGTTTCTTCTTGTTTGTTAGAATGTCTTTAAGAAACTTGGCATACTTTGGCATCTGTGATAAAGCTTCAACAAATGGTAAGTTAATATGCAATTGCTTAAAAAGTTCAAGAAATTTACCATATTGTTCTTCCATCTTTTCCTTTTTCAATCTACCGGGATAAGGAATAGTGGGCTTGTAAACTCTCAATGGTTCTTTGACTTGTGCGGTACTTGATGGGCTTTGCCTAGTATGTTGCACCTCGTCTTGAACCTTAACTTCCTCTTCACCAATCGGCTCGGATGTAGAAGCTAAGTTATCCGAATGAGTGGTCTTGCCACTTCTAGTCGTGACCGCCTTCACATGAGCTTTGGGATTAGGCTCGGTGTTACTCGGAAGACCACCATGTTGCCTTTCGGATAATTGCCTTGAAATTTCTCCCACTTGAGCTTCTATACTTTGCATTGTAGCTCGATGGTTTCTCAATTCCATCTCGTGTTGTTGGTGACGAGCTTCCGAACTTTGATGACGACTTTCGGCTGTAGATAGAAATTGTGCCATCATCTCTTCCAAATTGGGTTTCTTTTCTGATTGCGAACCACTACTTGATCCTTGATGTTGGAATTGTTGATATTGATTTTGATTTTGGGAGCGGAATTGATTGTGAGTTTGTTGATACGGTTGATAGCCTTGTTGTTGATGGTTTTGATATGTTGGTCTTGGTTGAAATCCCGGGGGTTGGTTACTACCACTTGCCTTCCAACTAAAATTTGGATGATTTTTCCAACCCGCATTATATGTGTTACTATATGGGTTATTTTGAGGACGAACTTGACTTCCCATATAATCAACTTGCTCCGGAGGGTTGAACATTTCCCTTTGTTGACACTCCGAACTAATATGTGGTCCCCCACACATATCATAAACTACTTGGGCCCTGTTTACCTGCATTTGATTCATTCGATTTGTAAGTGCTTCAACTTGTGCAGATAAAGAATGATATGTATCAACTTGATGAACACCCTGTCTGGGTTGCCTTGTTCTTAGAGCTTGCCATGAACAAATGTTGTTAGCCAAATCTTCAATCAACTCATGTGCCTCCTCGGGTGTTTTATCCCAAAATGCACCTCGTGAAGATGCATCAATAATCTGACGACTTTCTGGACATAACCCGTTGTAAAATGTTTGGATTTGAAACCAAGGTTCCAATCTATGGTGTGGACACTTCCTCATTGAATCTTTGTACCTTTCCCATGCTTCATATAGTGATTCTCCTTCATCTTGCATGAATGATGTGATCAAGTTCCTTAATCTAGCAGTTTTCGATGGTGGAAAATGCTTCAAGAGAAATTTTTCGGCCATTTGATTCCAAGTAGTGATGGTACCAACAGGAAGTGTGTTCAACCATTGCTTTGCTCTATCACGTAATGAGAAAGAGAATAATCGGAGTCTAATTGCATCATCACTAACTCCATTAATCTTGAAGGTATCACATATCTCAAGAAAGTTTGCAAGGTGAAAGTTTGGGTCATCATCCGGACGACCATCAAATTGACAATTGTTTTGGATCATTTGAATTGTGCTTGACTTGATCTCAAAGTTGTTTGCTTGCACATTCGGTCGTACAATGCTAGGTTTTGCACCTTCTAAAGATGGTTTGGCAAAATCATAGATTGTTCTTCTATCTTCTTGCCCCACCATTGTGTCTTCGGTGTGCTCTTCTTCACTTTCTGTTCCGTTTGTATCTTCCTTTTCACTTTCGGTCTCGTTTGAGTACTCTAGCCTCGTCGCTTCACCTTCGATTTCTTATGCTACTTTGTGGGATCTTGCCCTCAAGTTTCTCCTGATTACTTTTTCAGGTTCAGAATAAGGCTCTACAAGATCATCAACTGGTGAAGATGCGGACATAAACTTCCTGAAACACAAACACTACCAATCGCGTAAAGAAAGAAAAAGGTAACAAAATAATTATATTAAATTAAAATAGTAAATACAAAGGATTGTCTAAAGTAATGACTCGGATCTTTCTCAGAATTGCCGTGTCCCCGGCAACGGCGCCAAAAACTTGATGTGTTTTTGATATATAAACTTTAGCAGCAAATTTTACACAATTAAGCTTTAAAATTATAAAATGATTTTCACCTTATGACTAACTACACACACAATAGGCAAGTGTACCTATAGAATAGTAGTATAGCTTTTGGTAAGAAACAAGTATCGATCCATGGACACGAGAGCTCCAGATACTAAGTCTTTATCATTATCTAGCCGATGAAAGAGGATTTGTGAATATTATCATTAACTAATTTTAACTAACAATTAAACTAATTGAAGAAAGTAGATAAAGATGAAGATAACCAATCAGAGGAAGGTATCACTTAGACTTTGAATCCGCTTAGCAAAACAATGACGACATGTATGAACCTATGGTGAGATCATTTTCTACACATGAAACATGGATATAAACTAGACTCTTGTCAAAGTTATCTAATTATATAACTCTTTGGAAAGCTAAGACGATAAACACACAATAGCCACCTAAAGTTATGCCATGAAGAACTAATGATAATATTATGCCAATGTTAATTATGATTTGGACTCCCGTCAAGGATACCAAACCCACAAATCTTTGGAAAGTTAACACGATGAACACGTGGCAACCACCTCAATTCACATAATGTAACAATACCTATATATATCCTTCAACTTATGAATATCCTAACATGAATTTATGAACCATAAATTTGCGCATTATCTATGGTTTTACATAACAAAGTTAGGAGGTATTCATAACAAACACAATGGTTTTCACAAACACATGTATAAGGATGCATACTTGTTCAACTTTACTAGATATTCAACCATTCATTCACTATTTCTAGTCAAGTGCCATAAACTACATACTAGGTTATGCAATTCATGAATAAATGTTCCAACACACATGGTTTTCCAACATAATATGGTTGCAACACCCACAAGATTCAATATTTCATCAAGTTAAATAAGAGCACACCACCATTAAAGGACATTCATAGCTTTGTAATGAGCATTGACATAAACACCACCAAGGGTTTCATACAAAATGTCAAAGCTAATCTAAGTGATTAAGAGTATTTAGCCCATGAGGCTTACAAAAGCCATAACCAAACTCATAGAAATGGAAGAAAACATGTTAGGTCTAGAGATTTTCAAACCAAAATGAGTGAGGATGGGTTGTGTGAAGTTGAATCTTTTTTTGAAATGCTTGATCTTCAACCTCTCTTGAACTCTTGAGAAACTTCCTTCAAATCTCCTTCAAAGATGAAGAAAAACTAGGGTTTCTCCTCTAAAATCGTCCTCCCCTCAATGAAGAAGAAGAAGAAGGGGTTAAAAAGGGGGCCTGATGCGTGTCATGGCCATGACACAGTTTGTCATGGCCATAATGCGCTCAAAAAAGGGGTCTGCAGCTTGTTATGGTCTTGACAGCTCCTGTCATGGCCATGACAGCCTCTAAACTTCCAAACTCTTCATGAATTCCTTGGCTTTTTCTTTTTAAATCATCAAACCACCATTCGAAGCTACAAAAATCAAATTAATCACAATTAAGTATCGCTAAAGATTAATTTGAAACAAAAATCACTTAAAATGGGAAAAGATATGTATTCTTAACATGTGTAATTTTTCACATATCAGTAACACCCTCAATCTTACAACAAAATAATATAGTAAGGAGGGTGCTACTAGTTGGGTTATAATAATAATTCAGAGACTACAAACGCAACGAAATTTTACATATATTAAAAACTGTTTACATCGTTAACAATATTTACAAGACTTTAACCGACATTTGAAAACTTTGTTAAATTCAAGTACTTCATTTCCAAAACTCAACATTTGTGGCCAGTATCATACACCATAACCGGAAGCTAACTCTGTGGGGGACCGTCACGAGCACTTTTATTACTACCTGGCATGCATAAGAAAACAAACATAAAATCAGATAAACTGGTGAGTTCTAACATACACCATATTTCAATAATAATAACCCGTCAACTGTTACCACACCGAATGATTCACACACACATTCATCAGTCCATTTATTTATCCCGGTATTGATATGCATATCGAATACCCACAAGGTATTTATGGACATCTTTTTATCAATTTTAATTTGGTGGGTCAAACCTCCACCTCGCGCGTTGACGGGTCAAACCTCCGTCTATAGTTTAGTGGGTCAAACCTCTACCTCGTGCGTTGACGGGTCAAACCTCCGTCTATAGTTGGCGTTGACGGGTCAAACCTCCGTCTATAGTTGGTGGGTCAAACCTCCACCTCGCCATTTATCACAATTTACCACTTTCAACTCTTATTCACATTTTCTATTTATTTATAGGCATGCCAGTGCCCGATTTTATCAAACAACATTTATCAAACGGTATTAACACATAAAAAGGGCAATTAGAACTCACCTTAATGGTCTCAGCAAGTGGTTATCAATCCAATACACTAGGCAGCTAAAACTTCTCCTTCTCAAAGCAAATCTAAAACAACAACCCTAGCTTAGTCAAATCACCCTAGCTTAGTCAAATCACCCCTAGCTGACCACTTCACACGACTAAGGCTATGCGACTGGACTCATTCGTACGACTGAACATGCGACTGGGCTTAGTCGTACGAATGGACCATACGACAGAGGTGCGAATGAGCTATAACAGGGTTTGTGCGAATGACCTCCATTCGTGCGATTGGTTCATGCGGCTGAACTTCAGTCGCACGTTTGAACAGTGCGATTGACTCAGTCGTACGAATGGGTCATGTGACTGGGTTCATTCGCCTGAAACGGATCAGCAGCTGTGTTCTTGACATATTTGATCCAAAAACTCAAGTTTTAACCATTTGGATTATACCATATTCACAACAGAACATATATACTTCATTTACAACCGTTTCGGGTCCTTATTTCATCAAATTTCACAAAAACTAGGATCCGAACCCTTACTTTTTAGCTTAACAGAAAGATTGAACAGAAACCCTGTTTTAAAACATGTTTTTGGATCAATTTCAATCACATACACAGCTTAACATATTCAAGAATCGATCCATACCAAGCGAAACTTACCGAAATGAAGCCGAAACCGTTGACTTGGCAAGGACAGGGGTGTTTGGGTTCGAGAGAAACAAGAGGATAGGGACACAGCAGATAGAAATCTGCTTTTGAACACCCTTAACCGCCCTACTTATCCTACATGCCTATTTTAGCCGCCATACTCAGTCGCACGACTGGACCCATTCGCACGGCTCAATCGTACGATTGAGCCCATACGCCCGTCATTCGTGCGATTGGGCCTCATTCGTACGCATGTTATGCGACTGAACTCTAATTCTAATTAAATAAATTAATATTGAACTTTTGGATGTTACAAAATGTAGACTCCAAACGGGAAAAACATGCAAGATTATCGTTACCGCTGCCTCCGCCTTTGCCATCATCGCCTTTGGTATAGCCTGTGACATTTCGTATGTTCGTTAATTAATCATTATCTTTCGTTATTCTTGTAAGGACCAAATCTGTCAATAAAGAAACCATTTAGAACATTCGGGGCTTAACCAATTTACAAACTATAATGTTTTATTAAATATAACATTTGACCCGTAAACCCGGACTCATTTGAGTCAATCATGAAAATAAAAATTTATTAGTTAATTCATTTCATTCATGTGAGTGTTTCAAATACAATAAATGCTAATTATTCAATCAATAACAGTTTAATATAACTTTATAATTTATAAATTAAACTTTTAAAAATTTACAAAAATTTAATGTTCAGCACGAGCTTTAATAATTAAGTTAAATTAGATAGTTAAATTTAAAGTTTTAAATTTAAAGTTTTCAAAAGTTTATAAAGTATAAAGATTCTTAAGAATGGATTGATTTATTTAAAAATAAGAGTCTTTATAAAAACTTTGGGTAAAAGTTATAATTTATAAAACTTTAATTAAAAACTTTGTACATGAAATGTTAAGTTAGAAACCATAGGGACCAAATCTGTAAATATTTTAAAACAGCCCCCTCCCCCCGTTTTCTCTCTCCCCAAAATTCCGGTCACCACCTCCGGCCATCTCCGGCCATCTCCGGTGATCCCCAAACCTTCGAAATTCACCGAATTAAACCCTAAGAAATCACCTTCTATGTTTGTACATCAGTTTCGAACACAACATCGTATACCATTTGAAAGTATTCGGCGGTTTCAACTCATTCAAACCGAAACCTAACCCCATTCAAAGCTGATCCGTTTTTCCCACAATAATTAGACCAATCGATTAAATTGAAAGCTTGAAAACGTTCATCTAATCATTACGAAACGTATGGTATGGCTAATTTCATTCGAAACTACAATTTACACATCAGGTTCGACTCGAAACACCCGTGATCAACTTGAGAGTCATTGGGTACCTAATCGTCCAAATGGAAGCTATAAATTAGAGGGTTAATGCTTGAATCATCCCCTTTCAACCTCCAGAACTCTCAATTTCATCGAAGTTACAAGCTATCATCGAATGCAAAGCGAGAACCACCGCGACTTGCTCGAATTCATTCCTATCAAATCCTTCATCATATCGGGTAATTCGAGACATCTACATATTCGTTTTATCGTTGGGAGCAAAAGCCCTATGGTTATAATCGTTGACATTATCGAATTGATGATCAATTTGATCCAAATCGAATTAGGGTTCTTATGGAAATTGAGGATCTTTGCTTTTAATGTTTATATAAATTAAAAATGAAGTTTAAGCAGATAAAGGCTACCTAGCCTACCGGTAAGCCACCTCACCCATACACAGGAGGTCCCGGGTTCGAACCCGGGCACGTGCATTTTTTTAAAAGGAGCTTTATATTATTTTAAAGTTCAGAAAAATTATAAAATAATATTATATTTAAATAAAAATCATTTTAATTGATAAAACATTTTTAGAAATTATTTATTAATTTCTTGAAAATAACTCAATAATTATAAAATTATATTTTAGACAATTTTAATGATTTTAAAAGTGTAAAACATTTATAAACTTATTACAAGTTTTAATATTATATAAGTCACCTCAAAATCAATTTATATTATTGTTTTAACATTTTATAATCTTTCAAATAGATAAATATTTGAGTAATTATTTTGATTTCTACTTTAATAGTTAATTGCTTAAAATTAATTGTTTAGTCTAATATATTTAATAATTTATTATTAAAATTAATTATTTGCACATATTATTTTCAAAACAAATTTGTATACTTTTTTTCCTGTATTATTAACTTTATAATTCTTTTATCCATCATAAATTTTATAAATCATTTCAAACCATTTTTAATTATTATTATTCTTACAAATCATTTAAATAAATAATTAATTATTCAATTAATTATTTTTGATCAAGATAATTAAAGTAAATGAGGATTTGATTACTTTCACATCTTTAATCTTCAACTCTATATAATCTTTCCTCAATTTAATATTCTTTTATTAGTCTTAAATTTATTTATTTTTCAAGTTATAATATTTTAAAATCTAGCTAGTTAAATTTCACATTATTGTAAGAACCCTAGTTGATGACTATTTTCCATAGTCTTTAAATCATCGTTATACTAAGTTAAGACGCCATTTCTAGGTTAACTGTAAGGTAAATCGTTTGGTGTCTATTCCTGTAGCCTTATTTAGAGCGCGTATTATTATCAGGTGAGTTTTTCCATACCCCTTTTTCATATTTTTACACTTTGGGGTGAAACATGTTAAACTTATTATCGTTGTACTTGTAAACTTATTTGAGACTTGTAAACATCTTGGCGATTCATCATATTAAGTTGTGGTTAGTTGAAATTTTATGATTACCATCTTATGGAGTTTATATGTACAATCATTAATTATTGCTAGCCTGACGATGTCATAGATCTATGGGTCTGCAAGCCTATTTGGTGGCCCTAGTGTCGTATTCTTGAGCACTATGAGGACCAAGTACACTTAGCTAATCGTATAAACTTGTAAACGTGAAATCTTGTAAACTGTCAAGGTTTGATTGTTACATCTGTTCATAACATCCCTCATTACTTTATTCACTAACTTATGACTTGAATTGCCATATTTTATATACTTATTTTATGAAAACTATGGAAAGCTCACCAACTTTATGTTGACCTTTTATTTATTTAACATGTTTCAGGAATTAAATCTGCTTAGCATGCTTTGAAGGCTTACATCTAGGATTGGACTTAGAATAATAAAAAGACTTATATGGTCACATGACGTTATGAAATTTTGTATTTATGATTACTTGAGCTTATGTTATAATCTTATTGTTTGTATTGAACCTTGGAATATAACAATATTGCCATTTTAAATAGCGTTGTGTGACATGAACAATCGTAACCCTCACATCTCAACGTTTTCGCCGTTAAGGTTGAGGTGTGACATAGCCAACCACCATCATAAAACCCTAAAAACCCTTTCAGATAAACATACAAAGAGATAGTAGGGAGAAATCCATTTTCTTTCCATATATAACATAAATGGGAGTGGCAAAATGTGGTTGACCAAGTCTTTTAATAAATATTATGAATGTTTATTATGGATCATAATTTTTATTAAATTATTATTAAAAATGTCATGAATAAAATGAGAGTTTTAATTTGGTCTCATAAAATATTTCATAAATCAAATGGAAGTTTTGATTGTGAATTATAAAACTCACATAATGTGAAATTTTTGGCACGAGTATATAACTAAACTCATAATGAAATAAAAGAGAAGAAAAAGAAATTTATTTTCTTTAGTGTTGACAAGTTTTATAGAAATTTAGAGAGGAGTACTCTTTAAATTGTTCTTCTTACACCATCATCTTTAACATTTTCCCATGTAACATCATAACACATATTTTACTTGGTGATCTCTCGGGCCCGAGGCACTCTCCAGCAGTACATACTGCTTTGCCTGTTATACACTGGGAGACAGACGTATTGTCTTGAGTAGAGACGCGAAATCTGTTTTAAGAGACCCGTGTCTAACACGATCCTCAGTCACAACCGTCAATCTTTTGTTTGTTAATTGTTGCATGCACACTACTAGAAAACTGTTAATAGATGACGCGCAAAAGATGACACGTGAAAAAAGATGACGCGCATTTACGCGCATCATAAATTATTTGTTATTTTTTAAAATTTTCTTAGAAAGGATGACACGTATTTTTGCGTGTCATCTTAATGTGTCATTTTTAAAAATTTTTATAAGAACTTATATCTATGCGCGCGACCTGCAGCTTCATTCCAAAACACCTCTCCCGCTTCAATTAAACCCCAATCGACCTTCCACCGCCGACCTGCCACTTCCCGACCTTCCACCGCCGACCTTCCACCGCCGGTCGCGACCACCACATTGCCACCGCCGACCTTCCACCACCGGCCGAAACCCCTAAGCAGATCATGGAGAATCAAAACTACTTCGTTAATTTGATCGATTTCATCACCAAACCGTCTCTGATTGAGCAATTCATCGACATTTTCCTGTTTGCGGTGCCGATTTGGGCGGTGGTGATGGTCGGAGTTTTGATCGGGTGGTTTTGGACGCCGCGGTGGACCGGCCTCGTGTTTCTTGGGTTCCGGTCGAAATTGCGAGGGTTCGCGCGCCGGGATTCGGTGCTCGTAGGTTGTGGTTGGCTTTCACTGCTCTCTCGGCGTTTACTGTTGGTCGTCGGATGTGGTCGAACTTTAGGGAGAAGGAGCGAAAGGATGAGCTGTCACCGCCGTGTGCGGTGGTCGGAGGAGAGTCGTTGCCGGCTGCTCAGTGTGTTGGTGGAAGTGGCGGTGATGTTAAGTTAGTGTAATTTATTTCTTCTTAATTGAGATATTAATTAATAGTTTTTGTTGTGATTAATGCAGATTGTTTTGTGATGTATGTGTTTTAGGTGATTTCTGTCTCTTTTTAAGAGCAATTGTGCTGTGTGTTTAACTGTTTGTTAATATGTTTTGGCTTCTAGGTGTCTAATCGAATCTGAGAAGGACACTGTATGATCTGATGTAGTTGATAATTTAGAACTTTTAGTTGTTCTAGGTTAGGGTTTTGAATTGCTTATTTATATGGTTGTACTTTGTGGCTACTGTGCTTGAATCATTGAATGTATAATGTTGGTTATGTGATTCTTTATGAGCATCGACTTTCAATTTTGCAGTCGCGACTCGCGAGTCATATGTGTAATGAAAATTTTCTATGTAATTCAGAATCAGAGTGGTGTTTACATACATTTTCTGGATATATACCAGCTACGTGTACCTGTCAAGGATTGATTTATTGAAATTTTAGTTTATTGAATTTTGATATAGCATATATGTTAAGAATTGCTTTTGGCCTAGTTTTGGTGGTAATTCCGTGTGCTTATGTCTTGTTTGGGGAGTCTTTAATATTTAAGCTTACGTATTCTTGTCTACTGTTAGATTGCGATTAGTAAATGTTACATAGCTGGGCCTTAAGCTTTTATGACATAAAGTATTCATAGCAAGATCACTATATACACTCAATTTTGTGTGTTTCAAAGTATGCTTGGAAAGTTGGAGAAGGATTAGTTGGCTTAGTTGTGCCTGGTCATTAAAAGTGTTTTATAAGAGCGTAACAGGTATAAGAGGTGTTTTAGCTTGATCGTAAGATAGTAAGATATATAATATCATTAAGAAAGCATTTGGTTATTTTGCATTTGAATGTTGCCAAATATGCAAGGTTTATTATGGTATTAGCTGTGTTGTTTTTTTCAATGCCAATCTTTTGCCTGATACAAACATTTGATTTCACAATTCTTTTCATAGAATTCTTATCTTCATGAAAATGGTTTTCTTCTTTTTTTCATGATCAAAAAATATAATTCTCAACTGCAGAAATTGAAGCCAACTGTTATGAGTCAGGCTTCTAGATGGATTATAATATATGTTATGACATTGTGTTTTCTTGGTTACCTATTGTAGTATTTGTCTTTTGCGTTGCATAAATAAATTTTGTTGTTCACTGTCCTTGAGTGTGTTTTCG
Source organism: Flaveria linearis (assembly GCA_024085815.1). Lineage (NCBI taxonomy): Eukaryota > Viridiplantae > Streptophyta > Magnoliopsida > Asterales > Asteraceae > Flaveria > Flaveria linearis. Next base: position 60,750,998 of record CM044014.1, on the reverse strand, counting down.
GTGATATTATCCCAATTGTAACAGATGACAGCTGTGAAGGGTTAACTAGGTGGTGTATTTTCTTGACAAGTGAAACTTAATTTGCTTTAAATATTGCTAATGATCTTCTTGTGTCACAAAATGGACTAGCACATGTTAATTACTCAAATCCAGCAAATCACATAATTATCTCCATTCACAGGTACAATGTTGTAAATTCAGGGGGAGATCATGATGTTGTCACAGAGAAGGATCTAGAATATTTGTTGCATCTTCTTGATGGTAAGGATGTTGTTTGGCAAAATATGATTGAACGCTCTACCACCAACATGGCTTGTCAAGCTTGGCATTATGAGCCTCAGGTAAACGTTTACATTGATTTCTTGTCAAATTGGGTTCAGTGATTTTATGCATTCAAATTAAACTTCAGAAGATATGTTTCCTTTTAAGCTATATTTTTGTTTACTTGTGTAACTCATTAGAGAGAAAGGCACAACCGTATTGACCCGTTCATAAGTAAATGGGTCAATTTTGGGTCAAAACTAACAACTTTGTAGTTTATATTATTGAATATAACTATCTATATATGAGTTTTTTATAAGTAAATTACCATTGTTGTTGCCTTGTAGTTGATATAAACTAGTCAAGTAAATTACAAGTGTTTTATATAAAGGGGTTTTTGGGTCAAAACTAACAACTTTAATTTGATGAAATTGGTTGTCTTAGGTTGGAGAAGGTAAAGAAGAATACACTGATGGTGATTTGGATGAAGTTCGTGAAGATTGGGCGCGCTATGTATCGAATTTCATTTATATGTAGGACTGAATGATAGTATTGTTGGACTTGTGTTGTTGGACTTGTAATTTGGTACTAATTGAATTTGGATGTGTTTTATGCTTTGTAGTTGTTAATTAACAACTTTTGTAAACTTTGTTGGTATTTAATGGATTTCGCTTTTAATGTTATTCGAAAATTTGTTTTAGAAAACAACAGGTAAATTTATTAAAAATAAAAAAAAAATAAAAAATACAGCTAATTTTGTGACGTGCATTGCGCGTCATCTATTGCACGTCATAAAAATTTCATAGATGACACGCGGATGTGCGTCATCTATTCATTTATGACTACCCTTCCTTGACGCGCATTGCGCGTCATCTTTTGCACGTCATAAAATGCGCGTCATCTTTTGCGCGTCATAAACAGATGACGCGCGGATGCGCGTCATCTGTCATTTATGACTACCCCTTCCTTGACACGCATTTGCGCGTCATCTGACCCCAAAGATGACGCGCAATGCGCGTCATCTATTGCAGTTTTTCTAGTAGTGGCAAGGGGTATACTTGAAGATTCGAACGCGATAAAGACTCGTGTCAAGAATGTTATATGAAGACTCATTGGAGTATATACTAAAGACGGATATTCAAATTAATTTTGGTACATAAATATTGTTATATTTATTTTTTTAGTCATATTTGTAAACGGTATTATACTAGATTATTTATCATGACTAACGAGAGTATCGTTAAAATTACTATATTTTAATATAAAGTGAACCTATTTCTTACATATATATACAAGAAACTTGATTTCAAACATCCAAGGGGCTCATTGGTTCATGCAATTCATATTGTAAAAAAAGTATCATCGGTATTTATGTTTTGTTGCCACATAATGAATCCTCTCTCTCTCTCTCTCTCTCACCGACAACATCACCAACGTTCAAATCACCCCACCGGCGACCTCCACCGGCCAAAGCCTCACTGGCGACCTCCGCCGGCCAAACCCCAAACCCCAACCGGAGTTCTGTGAACAGTCTACTATCCTCGGCTTCCAAAACAGCGCCGACAATATACGGTGTTCATTGTGCAACCGGAGATCTGCAACCGGAGATCTGTGAACAATCGCCCATCCCCCGGAGATCTGTAAACAGCGCCGGCGATCTGTGAACAGGGTACCAACAATCTACGGTGTTTATTGGGTACAGGGTCCAGCGATCTGTGAACAGGGTACCAGAAATCGCGGGTGCACATTGTGAACAAGGTAACCAGCGCAATCGATCTGTGAACAGGAACAAAAAAATACGAAGAACCCTAAATTGGGTGTACATTGGTGTAATTTGGGTGAGATCGTGAACAGTCTGCATAAACGAAGAACCCTAAATTGGGTGTACATTGGGTGAGATCGTTCTATCTCAGGTTTACATATCTGTTTTTACTCGTCTTTCATTATATCCTTAACTATACCTTTAGTTTATATCTGTTAGTCTAGATTCTTTGGCTGGGTTAGGGGTACCAGCAATCTGATACTTGTTAGTGTAATTTGGGCGAGATCGTCCCGTCTCGGGTCTTATCTCTGCTTCTAGTCCGCTCTTTTTATATCTTTCGTTTGGACTGATTGGACTGATTGGCTGGGTTAGGGGTACCAGCACTCTGCTTTTAAATAGGGATTTGATTGTGCCACTCACATTGTCTTGTGATTTGATATATTTCTGTTGCTGGTTGTAATTGTGTTCGTCTATGTTTTGTTGACCATTGCGTGTGTGACTGCTTTTGTTTGAAGCTTTATTAGTGTGGCATCCTATTTTGTAAGGTGTGTCTTGTCACGTTGGGCGAGTAAGGTATAATAGATAACAGGAGACATTATGTTGTCCCGAGATCATGTACGGTGACGAGAGATGCAACTACAGGGAATAAGGGTTATAAATTACGAGTGGCATCGTGGAATGTAGGAACACTTACTAGTAAGTTATTAGAGATTATAGATGTGTTAAGGAGCCGTAAGGTTCAGATAGCGTGCCTCCAGGAGACTAGATGGCGGGGTGGGAGGGCAAAGGAGTGTAATGGGTATAAACTATGGTACTCAGGGTCAGATGGAACAAAAAATGGAGTAGGTGTTTTAGTTGCTAAAGAACTTCAGGATAATGTAGTGGAGGTTAGAAGAATAGATGATAGACTTATGTTGTTAAGGATAGTAATAGGAGACGAAGTAGTGGCTGTAGTTAGTGCGTATGCACCGCAAGTAGGATTAGGGGATACGGAAAGAAAGAAGTTCTGGGAGAGCTTAGATCACGTTATGGGAGACATACCTCGAGAAGAAAAAATATTCATAGGAGGAGATTTTAATGGGCATATCGGTAAGGACAACGATCATTTCCCGTCGGTGCATGGAGGCTTTGGGTATGGTCTGAGGAATGACGTCGGTAGGGAGCTCCTTGACTTTGCATTAGCGCATGAACTAAGCATCCTAAATTCGTTTTTCAAGAAAAGGGAATCGCATCTAATTACGTTTAGCAGCGGAGGGAGACACACACAGATAGATTATTTGCTGATGAGGAGAGATGATCGTAGCTCGTGGAAGGACTGCAAGACAATACCGGGACAGACAGTAGTCACTCAACATCACATGTTGGTGGCAGATCTACGCCTGAAGAGAGCAATTGTCCAACCAACTAAGAGAAGTAGACCTACGATCCGATGGGGACAACTCAAAGACGAAAAGATTACCATCTTTAGAGATAAAATCATACCAATGAACCTGAGTGGGCAACAGGAAGATGCCAACCAAAAGTGGGAGGCTATGGCAACTAGAGTCATTCAAGCAGCTAAAGAAACGCTTGGGACTACAACAAATAGGAAAATCGGTCATAAGGAATCCTGGTGGTGGAACGAAGATGTACAGGAGAAGATAAGAATTAAACAACAAAGTTTTAGAGAGCTTTTACGCTGTAATAATGAGGAAGAAAGAGTAGAGCTAAAAGATAAATACAAAGAGGCTAAACGAGAGGCGAAAAAGTCTGTGTCAGAGGCAAAGAACACAACATACGAGAGGATGTATAAGCGATTAGAGACGAAAGAGGGTGAACATGACATGTTTAAGATCGCCAAGGCAAGGGAGCGTGGTAGACAGGACTTGAGATTGGTGAAGTTTATAAAGGCCGCGGATGGAAAGGTCTTGGTGAGGGAGAAAGACATCAAGGGGAGATGGAAAACGTACTTCGATAACCTTTTCAACATAACAAACAGTAATCAACAAACGGAGATCGATGAAACAAATCAAACGATGCAACAAAACAAGTGTTATTGTAGAAGCATCACAGTCGATGAAGTTAAGAGAGCTTTGAAGAAAATGGGAAGGGCTAAGGCGGTGGGGCCAGACAACATTCCGATAGAAGTGTGGAAGTGCCTTGGGGATGAGGGCCTACAATGGCTAACGGACTTATTCAACACTATCTTTAAGACAGGAAAGATGCCAGAGCAGTGGAGAAGTAGTGTCATAGTCCCCATATATAAGAAAAAGGGAGATGTCCAATGTTGCGCAAATTACAGGGGAATAAAGCTATTGAGCCACACGATGAAGCTATGGGAAAGAATTGTTGACACGAGAATTAGACGAGAAACTCAGATAGCGGTAAACCAATTTGGATTTATGCCAGGACGCTCTACAACAGAAGCTATACACGTCATAAGGAGGATAATGGAGAAATATAGAGAAAAGAAAAGAGACCTACATATGGTATTCATTGACCTAGAAAAAGCCTATGACAGTGTGCCGCGGAAACTCATCTGGGAAAGTCTACGACTTAGAAAGGTACCAGAGAGGTATATCAAAATAATAAAGGATATGTATGACGGGGCAAAAACGTGTGTACGAGCACCTGTCGGAGACACAGACTACTTCCCGGTGGAAGTAGGACTCCATCAAGGATCGGCATTGAGCCCATTCCTCTTCACAGTAGTGTTGGACGAGATGACCAAGTCTATACAAGAGCCAGTCCCATGGTGTATGCTGTTTGCGGATGATATTGTCTTAATATCAGAATCTAAGACGGTGCTTAACGAGAGATTAGAACAGTGGAGAGCAGCACTAGAACGTAGGGGCTTAAGGATAAGTCGCTCTAAGACAGAATACATGCGTTGTAACTTTAGTGGTGAGGCCGAGGAGGACACCCAAATCAGTATCCAGGGAATGGCGGTCCCCCGGACATCTAGGTTCAAATACCTTGGCTCGTACGTACAGGAAGATGGAGAGATACACAGCGATGTAGCACATCGTGTACAATCAGGATGGTGCAAGTGGAGAGCAGTATCAGGGATTTTGTGTGATAAGAGGTTCCCAGCCAAACTAAAGGGAAAACTATACAGAGTGGCAGTACGTCCAGCTATGTTATACGGCACAGACTGTTGGGCCATAAAGAAATCGCACGAGAGACAAATAGAGGTCGCAGAAATGCGAATGCTGAGGTGGATGTGTGGACATACAAGATTGGATCGGATAAGAAACGACGTCTTTCGCCAGAGGCTAGAGGTGGCTTCTATCACAGAAAAAATAAGAGAGGGAAGATTAAGATGGTTTGGGCACGTGAAGAAGAGAACGATGGCAGCACCTGTCCGAGCAGTAGAGAACATCAGTTTAGAGGGTAGGAGGAGTAGAGGTAGACCTAGGTTGACTTGGGACGAGGTTATTAGGAGGGATATGATAGACTTGCATCTTTCTGAGAACATGATCGAGGATAGAAGTGAGTGGAGGCGTAGAATTAAAATAAGGACTTTTAGTGGGTTTTGTGGGTGGGAAGAGTATACGGTGATATATGGCCGGACCACAATCGCTAGGTGTAGTTTTCTTCAGATACCCTCTTGGGGTGTTACATGCCGTTTTCATTATGATTGCTATTGTTATTGACTCTGTTATATCTTTGTGTGATTTATATCTTTGTGATATATATCTTTGTGTTGTATGCTTTATCTAATTCTTTATGTGATATATAACTGTGTGTTGTATGCTTTGTATTATGACTGTTATTGTTATTGACTTTGTTAACGAGTCGGGGTCTCTTCGGAAGCGGTCTCTCTATCTTTCTAGATAGAGGAAAGACATGCCACCATATACCCCTCCCAGACCCCGCTCTCCAGCGGGATACACTGGGTATGTTTGTTTGTTTGTTTGTATAATGAGATTGAAATATGATATTTTCCTTCATTCAATAGAAGTTAACAATCACTCGCTTGATGGAATTTAACATTCCATTTGAATGTTTGCTGGCTACAAAAAAGGCACTCCAGATTACATCTACAAATCTAGGTAGTGAACTTGAAGAAGCTATAGTAGCAATGCAACAACACTAACTCAATAATTATACAAAAAGTTGACTGAAGACCTTGAAACATGGAAGAAATGCAACTTCAAAACTGAAGCAAAATCTACAATGTGACTTACATTTTTAACCTTAGGTGTGACACCTTGCAAAATATTGTCGTATCATAAGGCCAAAGGCTCTTTCGTACAACGATGATTATATATATCAAAAAAAAATGTATTTGTTATCCGTGTAGGTTTTGAAACAACTGATAAAGTTACTTATTTGTTGTGGTCGTGGGTTTAAGCCGTGAGAAGTCACATGCACAAAGTGTAAGATAAGGTTGCGAACATCATGTCGTTAAGCATTCGACCTCTGTGCAAAGTGAAAACTGAGTCAGGCATCATGTACACCCTTATTTGTAATTTTTAATTTTTTTAAATCAAGTCTGTACTTTGTTGTTTTTAAAATTCTAAAAGTTATATAAAGGCGAACTTTATTGAGTTTATACTATATTTACTTTTGATGGATTTTCTTATCACAAAATATGTTTTTCCAGTTAATTGGTGCCGTTTTCAACCTAGTAAATTCCATTCGGTAGGTTGCTAGACTTAAATAACCTTACTTTTAACCACATATATTAATTTTTAAGAGTTAATTACACAGATGATTTCTGTGGTAAGTTTGTTTTTCAAGTTTAGTCTCTAAGTATCATTTATTACAAATAGCCCACTAAGTATGTCAATTAATAACAAAATTATCCATAGCTCTAACTGATGTTAGTTTTTACCGTTAAGTTCATGTGAATTGACAAAACAACCCTTGATAAAGGAAACCAAATCAAAATCAAAATTAAATTTTGTCTTTATATCTACCCACAAATTTATCACCACCACCCGTCCCACCACTGTCAACCACCATCTAGATCTGCAGTTAGGACATGGTGAGTTGACCCATCGACGGTAAGGAATCCGCCCCATCCACTCTTCTTCAAGATCTGATTGGAAACCACGACATACCACATTATCTGTTTTTTAACAGACCTGACCAATAAACCAATTGCGCTGCTGGTTTAATGACCGGTTAACTTACGAAAATATTGATCATATGTACTTTATTATCAAATATTACCGCTTATGTATCATTTTTATTTGTTACTTTTTACAACTATGTCCACAATCATTTCAAAGGGCTTTTACCACATTCATGCATACAACTTTCTTTACTTTACTCATATCCTACATGTAGAAGGAACTCATCATTGATGTCAAATACTAACAATGGGTTCAACTTTATTTATGCCTTAAGTTGATATCGATAGAGTGTAACTGTGTGTTTAGACCAACACGCAAATATGTAAAAACAAGAAACTTGCATTGGTGAAATATGCAATATAGCTACAAAAAGGCTGATTACCTTGAGAGATTACCCATCGATCTCCATCGGTTTTCTCCTACTGCGTTTCTTGCATGACCACGAACACGATCGATGATATGATCTCTCACATGACTAGCTACATTTAACGTTCAACAAGTCAATAGGTGTTTAAAGTTTGGACCTACATCCCAATCGGGTAGCTCATATGCATTTAATCAGGTTGACTTTTGCATATGAATCAGTCAACACTCATTTGCATAATTGAGATCCAAATATATATATCCACCATTGATGTTTGTTGGTTCGATCATTGCACCGACACTTTTATATCTTTAACATTTAACAAGTATCCTAAAACCTCCCAACTTTATATATAGCTTTTAATTTACTTTGTCATTCTTTAACATTCAACAGTCAAACTAGAGAAAACTCTTCATTGATTTTTTGATTTTGGTAGACTGTTTACATTTATATGAACTTGGTTATATAATAGCCCGATTAGGCTTAATGACTTTTTGCCTAAGATTACACAACCGAGGTGAAAACGGACCTAAGGTTTCATCTCGCCAGGTTATTTATAACTCTAGCAAGACCCAGTTGACGCCTGCGCCCTTGGCTTCCCGCTTTGTAGTAGAGGCGACGCTCCATAACTCAACAAATTATATAAGTTTTGTAACTAATATTTTTAGAAGGATTAAGTAAATGTTGACATTAAGCAAGTGCAAATCATTGTGATTAGATAGAGAAAAGCACAGGTCATAATGTACGAACAGAGTTGATAAGAAAGAAGTCTTCTATGGAACGTGATATAAAAGCAATGTTTTCAGAACCGGATCAGACGTCGAACCGGACGCCTTACTGGTTTGGTGGTCGGACCGGTCGGACCGGATTTAACTATATTTTAATTATATTTATATATGTAATTAAATATAAGTAATTTATATATGATTTATACATATATTTTATAGTTATATATAAAACTTAACTATATTTGTATATCCGAAGTACTAATTTATGGTTTAACACCCCGTTTTTACCCACTAAAATCAAAAAAAAATTTGAAAACCGGTTGGAACCTGCCCGGTTCGCCGGTCCAACCGCCGACTCGGTTTGAACCGGCCGGTTCAACTCAACCAAAACGAACCACCCTGGATCGGATCGGCCAGGCACCCGAATCGTTGTCCGACCGGTCGGGCGGGCCTGTCCGATCCGAGCCTGACAACAATGTATAAAAGCGATAACAACATCGTCTTAAATGCACATACATATATATATATCTACACATTTCTTATATCCACATCCAACCAATTTTATGTTAATTATTAATGCCTTTTGTTATTAATATAATTATATATATGCATCTTCATTCTTAATTGGTTATTCTATCATCACTGCCCGGGTTGATAACCCGGTTACAAGGTAAAGCCTCTTGTTCGAAAGTATTATGTTCAAGTTCTAAATTAGTAAATAGATTTACCGATAAAAAATATTGATAATTCTGTCAATTAATAAAGAGTTAATTTTAATTTTACTTCTTAAGTTTTGATAAAAGTAACAATTTTTCTTTAAATGATTAAAACATTAATTTACTTTCAAAAGTTTCATATTTTGTTTCAATTTAAATCTAAAAATTTCATTATTTTGGATTCAAGTTGAAACAATAATAAAACATTTGGACTAAAGTGAAACAAATTATTAAACTTTTGGACGTAAATTGATATTTTAAATCTTTTGTAGGAAAATGGTTAATTTTGTTAAACCTCAGGGAGTAAAACCGAAATTAACTCATTATGATAACTTGAATTAGACACATTTTATTTTAATAATTCAAACCAATGTTTTGGAGACCGGATCGGACCGGCCGGTCCGACCAGTTCGACCGGGGATCGGTCCGGTGGCCGGTCCGGTCTGATACGGATTGTTTCTGGACGGTCGAACCGGCCGGTTCGTCCCGAACAGCTGGTCGGACCGGGAAACCGGACCGGTTCGGACCCGTTTTTGTATTTTTTATTTTTTTATTTTTTTATTTTAATGGGTAAAAACGGGGTGTTAAACCATAAATTCGTACGTTGGATATACATATATAGTTAAATTTTATATATAACTATAAAATACATATATAAATTATTTATATTTAATTACATATATAATATAGTTAAATTCGGTTCAACCGGTCCGACCGGTCCGACCACCAAACCAGTAAGGCGTCCGGTTCGACGTCCAATCCGGTTCTGAAAACATTGATTCAAACTGGTGAACTATAACCTATTAGTCAATCGTAGTCCATTATTAACTTGGACGATAATAATGTAAACTTTTATTTTTATAGCCAATGACAATTCTAACAACATAATAATCTTGATTTACACTTAATTTTTACTTGATTTTCGCTCTATTTCGTCTACGTTACCTCATTTCATTCACAATCATCATCATGAGTAAAATCGAGTGAAAATAAATGTACCTCAAGTGTAAATCAACGAATAATTATGCTGTTACGATTATCCTTAAAACATAACTTAAGTGGACTAAATTTAAGTAAATGCGTTAGACTTCACATTTTCAATTAGATAAATATAGTTGACAGATGTGTTTCCTTAATCACAATAGATCACTAAAATGTTAATTACAATATGTTTAACATATACACACATTTAAAATTAGTTTGTGCAGAATTGTGAAGTTGTAATTGGTCATCAAAATTTATGGTGACATGATGCGTGATGAAGAGTTTTAAGTATAGTTAAGTTTGAGTGCTTTGGACAGTTGGATCATATCCCCAACGGCTCAACGCGGTTGGCATACATTAAATCAAGTCTAACCCTAATGCAAGCATTCATTGCTACGTAGTTGTATGCAAGTGGATATGAGCCTACATGTGTATATAATCCAACCTTACGAAACATTATATCCACCAAATTTTAATTAATTGAGTGAAATAGATTTATGGGGCAGAAATGGGTTTGTACGTTGCTTCTTATAATCTGTGTAGTGTTTCACATGAGTGTGATTACTCACGGAGATGAAAGACTCGAGACTGCAGGATGGGGTCGTGGCGGATGTCGATATCGCCGGAGGGGGTGTGGGCGTTTTGGCGGTCGAGGAGGTGGACTTGGTGGTGGTGGAGGATTTGGTGGAGGCGGTGGAGGAGGGCTAGGTGGTGGTGGTGGGTTGGAGGTGGAGGGGACTTGGTGGAGGTTCAGGAGGCGGATTAGGTGGTGGAGGGGGCATTGGTGGGGGTTCAGGAGGTGGATTGGGTGGCGGAGGTGGTGGCGGATTAGGTGGTGGAGGTGGAATTGGAGGGGGTTCTGGTAAAGGTGGTGGGTTTGGAGCTGGAGGCGGGGTAGGTGGTGGTGCAGGAGGTGGTGGCATTGGTGGAGGTGGTGGTGCGGGTGGTGGTGGAGGCGGTGGTTTAGGGGGAGGGTCGGGTAAGGGTGGTGGGTTTGGAGCCGGAGGTGGGGTAGGTGGTGGTGCAGGAGGTGGTGGCATTGGTGGTGGTGGTGGTGCGGGAGGTGGTGGAGGCGGTGGTTTAGGGGGAGGGTCGGGTAAGGGTGGTGGGTTTGGAGCCGGAGGTGGGGTAGGTGGTGGCGCAGGAGGTGGTGGCATTGGTGGTGTGGTGGTGCGGAGGTGGTGGAGGCGGTGGTTTAGGGGGAGGGTCGGGTAAGGGTGGTGGGTTTGGAGCCGGAGGTGGGGTAGGTGGGGTAGGTGGTGGTGCAGGAGGTGGTGGCATTGGTGGTGGTGGGTGCGGGAGGTGGTGGAGGCGGTGGTTTAGGGGAGGGTCAGGTAAGGGTGGTGGGTTTGGAGCTGGAGGAGGAGTTGGTAGCAGTGGTGCTGGTGGGGTTGGAGTTGGTGGCGGTGGAGGTGGAGGTAGCGGTGGAGGTGGTGGGCTAGGAGGAGGTTCAGGAAGCGGGGGTGGATTTGGAGCAGGTGGAGGAGTTGGTGGTGGTGCAGGAGGTGGAGGTGTTGTGTGGTGGTGGAGGAGGAAGCGGCGGGGGGTGGTATTGGTGGAGGTTCAGGTCATGGTGGAGGTTTTGGTGCTGGAGGTGGTGTAGGTGGAGGAAGTTTAGGAGGCATAGGAGGAGGAGGAGGTGGCGGTGGAGGAGGAGGAGGTGGTGGTAGCGGTGGCCTAGGTGGTGAATCTGGTCTTGGTGGTGGTGGTGGTTTAGGACATGGAGGACTTGGTGGAGGTTTAGGAAGTGGAGGAGGACTTAGTGGTGGTCACGGCATTGGTGGCCATGGTGGCGGAGTTGGAGTAGGGGTTGGTATTGGAGTGGGTGTAGGAGTGGGCGGTGGTAGTGGTGGTGGTGTCGGAACGGTAGCGGCTTTGGAGATGGAGGAAACTAAAGGTTTTCTATTACAAAATTATATTTCGCTTATAAATTTATATTGTAATGCATGTAAAATTTTAAGATGGTTGGCTTGTATCTTAAATCATTTCATGATAACTTTTATATGTTTGATACCGTGATATTAAGCCGTGTTATATATATTTAATTCTTATTTTATACAACTTGTATGAAGACTCCGTAAGTCCAAATCTTGTAAACAAACCGTTGGTAAGTGTTCAATTTGGTTTATTAATTTTAATGGTTCTTTGTTTTCAACGATAAAAAAACTATTACTAATGGTTGATCTATCCCTATTTTTAAGAGTCAAACAGGAAATTTTCGGACTATATTTTTTTGGTTATCTATTATATTTCTTAAAATTTTCATCTTTTTACTTCTATAAAATTCCTTAAATTTTACTCACTTTATTTTGCTAGATAGTTAACTACACAGTCGTGTTCGTTTATAATTAATCTTTTACAGTATTAAACCTTTTAATTAATTCACATTCGCTTCTCATATCATTTTATAAGGCCATTGATAATCAGACGCCCTGTCAGGTGATAAATAAATGCCCTTTGACTTTCTTCACGGCCCGTGAAGGGCCTTACGGGCCGTGAGGGCTTCGAAATTTAATTCTCACAACTGCATTTAATCACGGCCCGTGAGGGCCGTAGTTGTCCTGAGAATTTACTTTCCTCGTTTTGCGTGCACTTTTAAATTTTATAATTATGTGACGCGACATATTATTCCTTGATTCGATTTAAGATTCTATATAAACCGTTATATATATGATTTGTTATATGGTTAGTGAGAAACGAAACAGTAAAAATGTCTTCTCGTGGAGGTAGGAGAAGACGTCAAAATGAGTCATCTTCAAACTCACGAGATATTGTGGAAAGTATTCCCGATCCAATAGATAACCATAATTGGCAGAACGGGAGGAACTGGTCTCAGAATATTATTCACTTTATACGTAACGGTGACTCCCAAACATGTAGAGTGTATTACATGGGTCATTCCGATATTCCGTTACAATTTTGGCGTGAATTACTCGGAAACGTGTCTTTAGGTACAGAGGTATGATTTAAAGTTTTTTCATATATTTTATTTTATTTTAAAATTCTAACAATTAAAAAGTTATTGTTTTATAGCATGTTCGGGCGTGGACAAATAGACTCACAATATGGAGATACGAAGAAATACGTAGAACCGAAGAGTTGCCGGGTAGTGATCGTTGGACGATTCTCCCATTTGAGTGGTTTAACTTAATATACTCGGGGTCCGTTAATGGTAACGAATTTGGAGACGGGAGTGACTGTCTATATCCCGCGTTATGGGAAGTTGATACGGTAATACTGTTTTCATGTTTTATAATAAAAATCATAAATTTATAACCGTGAATTAAATTGTTTTGTAGGTTTACGTACCAATGACTGATGACGAAGAAAATTGGTATCTTTTTAAGATTTCTATGGACTCACTACAAGTTCGTATATATTCTCCATACGAATGCCGACCAAATACGTGTGATGATTCATGGTGCATTCATCGTAATGCGCGAACGATTTTCGTACAATTCGAATCGTACTTTTTACATTTTCTGTCACGTATACAATATTGGCAGCACTCCGGACAAGAAGAAATCGAAGAACTGGTGGTATCGGGTGAAACCGTTTGGCCCCCTAACGCCGGTCATATTGGTCGAGATTCGGGAGTTGTAATTTGTATGTTATTGCGTAGGTTGGTTCAAAATAGATCTTTAGAGTGGCAAGAGGTTAGCTTACAGGATGCTTGCTTTAGATTTCGAAGATTTATGGCAGACGAACTGTATTCTAGACGTGTAATGTAGAACAGTAATGAAATATTTTATTAAAACATAAACGTTTATTAGTACACTTTTTCAAAACGATAAACCGTTATTATCACACAAAAATAAAACACATAATTTTTAATCTTCTTGATCTTTATAAAAGATCCAAGCCGCAAAATGGTTGAAGGAAATTCCAAATTTCTCCCGATATCTTTCTTGAGTTCTTGTCATAATATCCGTATCATTCCATAACATATTTCGATTGTTGTAAACGTCTTTGTAGAGCTGGTGAAATGTCGTGACATTCCTTCTCAAGTCAGACCACTTGTTGCTAAGTTCACGAGTGGTGCGATATTCTTCACGTTCGAGAATTTGATGAAAACGAGTTGAAACCCGGTTCCAAAATATTGAATTTGGCGGGATAGTACCTGAATTTTCGATACAAGATCTTACTAAAGTCACCTCCTCTTCATCCGTCCACGGATTTTGATCACTTGTAGCACTCATGTTTTGGGTATTGAGTAAATTTGTGTGAATTGTTTGTGTCAAGCGGCTGAATTTATAGACTTGAAAAAGTTTTGTACGGCCCGTGAGAGGCTTTACGGGCCGTGAGGGTGTCACCATACGGCCGTGTAGTGTCAACGGCCGGGTTTTAAAAGTACAAAGCATCACGGCCCGTGAAAGAGGTAACGGGCCGTGTGGAAAATATGTAACGGGCCGTGAGGTCCGTCACGACCGTGAGGCCCGATAACATATAGGACCTCACGGCCCATTTGTTCATTTACGCCCCCAAAACACACATACGATTTACTCCCGTCACGACCTCCGTATTTTCATCATTTTCATACCGCCGACTCCATACTACGGTACGTATTCAAATTCGTATTTTATTTTTGTGTATTTTTCGTTTAAATATATTAAAATTGTATTTTAAAAAATCTGAAAACTGAAATTTTGGGGGTTACGGGCCGTGAAGGGGCGTCACGGGCCGTAACCTTTTGAATTTTCAAAGGGTTACGGGCCGTGACCTTCCTTTACGGGCCGTAACCCTTTGAAACTTCAGTGGGTTACGGGCCGTGAGTGCGCTTCACGGGCCGTAACCCTTTTTTTTTCTGGTGAATTTATTATTATTTTTTTTGCAGATTATGCCGCCCCGCAAACGTACACGTCCGGAGACTGAGCCCGAGGGTCAGGGTGACTTTCTGGACCCACACCCTGATCTTCGTTTTCCGAGGGAGACCCAGCCACGACAAAAGCTGTGGAAGCTGATTGGACGTCCCCTGAAGGGGACACGCACCATCGACTGGGACGTGCTGGAGGAGGTCGGAGACATAGCACGTGCCCAGGATATCATCGGGCTGGACGGAGAGACGCCGTGGAGGCGGATGTTTGATTTGGGATCGAGGAGGGGCTACCGGGAGCTGACGTTTCAGTTTTTGTGTACGTTTCAGTTCACTCCCGCCTTTGAGGATCAGGACCCCCGCCAGCACATAGCGGTTCGATTTATGCTGGGGACCGCTAGGTACGAGTTCACCCTCGCCCAGTGGGCGGTGACTCTTGGGTTTTACACCCACGAGGAGACGGAGGATCCTCGTTTTTATTCTGACGAGGTCCAGTCGGAGCCGGCTCCTTTGGTCGGATGGTGGCCGACCATTTCCGACCAGCCGTGGGAGGGCGCCATTAGGGCGACTCTATTAGGGATCCTTTGCACCGGTATCTACACCGGTGCATTGCCGGCACCATTGCCGGCAGAGACCAGAGCATGGAGCAGGTGTCGCTCCTTGACTTATTTTTTTGAGGGCCTTGCTTTCACCCAGACGGGTGAATCTAGCTCACTGCATGGCCGCCTATTTTTTGAGCGTCATTCAGGGCAAGGTAAAAAATATTTCTACTAATTGTTAACAAATAAGTATTATCTATTATGCGATTCATAATTATGCCTATTGTTTGATTGTTTTGCAGATGGATAGCCCGATTGTTTGCGGCTCGTACATCACCGTCATTGCCTCGCGCTTAGGGTTGTTTACGGACGCCCTAATTGCGAGGCAGACTACGGACACGCCGCCTCGGATTTTGGGTCGACACACCGTCATGGCCATGGGGATTGCCGCCAAATTTGGCGACGACCTCCGATGGTCCACTGATGGTGGTCGGACCGTCTGGCAGCCGGTGCCGGACGTTGGTGAGGAGGAGGAGCAGCCGGCGCCGCAGCAGCAGCCGCAGCCCCAGCCACACGCTGGACCACCCGTCCCACCGCCACCGCCTGTTCCCAGGACCATCATTCGGCAGATTCCGCCGACGGGGGAGTTTATGGCGGAGTCACTACATTTGCAGCGCCAGGCCCACGCCTTGCTAGTATGGATGGCAGATGCGTACGTCATTTTTGCTGCTAGCGCGGGTATCGACCTCCCCCCTCGGCCGGAGTTGCCTCCGTTTGTCAGACGACCTGCGGGTGATGACGAGGAGGCTGCTGGGGGTGGTGATGCGGAGGATGCTGGTGCTGGTGTTGGTGATGCTGGTGGTGGTCATGACGCATAGATAGTAGGATTTTATTATTTTATTTACCTTTCATGTAAAAAAATTGAAAAATTATGTTTATATATTATGAGTTATTTTGGATGACGTTTAAATGTTTAATTATATGTTTACAATTGGTTGTGCTTGTGGAGGAAGTGGTTTGTACGAATAATATTAAATCAACCTTTTGGATAATAAAATCAGTACTTGAACCTACTCGTCCCACAGAAAGAAATATATAATCCTTCAGAAAATCCGACGCCAGGCTCTGCAATTATATATATTATGAGTTATTTTGGATGACGTTTAAATGTTTAATTATATGTTTACAATTGGTTGTGCTTGTGGAGGAAGTGGTTTGTACGAATAATATTAAATCAACCTTTTGGATAATAAAATCAGTACTTGAACCTACTCGTCCCACAGAAAGAAATATATAATCCTTCAGTAAATCCGACGCCAGGCTCTGCAATTATATAAACATACTTGAATCTCAGTCGGAAAAGTTACACTGAAAACATACTTGAATCTCAACAAATATTATGCATCTCATATCATTAACATCCTGCTAACCAAATGCCCAGGTCATATAAACAAAATTCAAAGGTTGAAGAAAAATTCGATAATCTTCTTATTGCATTTTTCTTTAGAAAACGAAAGAATTGATTACATGTTTACAATTCAACAACAATAAAGAATTGAATAATAGATTACATGTTTACAATTCAACAACAATAAAGAATTGAATAAATAAAGAATTGAAAGAATTGATAAATGTGTAAGCTATACTAAATCTACATGTTCAACCGGGTCTACGGGCCTTAGTTCAAGATATTTTTGAATTCGACTTCCGTATATAGCCTCCCAATCATTGGCGTTTTCTGTTTTGTACAAATGCCAATATTTGCTCGGAACAGGCATTGGATAGTCACCCACTAATCGAATTCTAATAAAATGACAATCTTGAACATAAGCAATTGAAATTATATGATGTTCACTGATATCACGAGGAGATAACCAGAACGGGAAAAAAGTAGCGGAGTTGCCGATCGATATAAAAATTATAACCACTCGAAACCTGTTAGCAATAAGGATTGTAGCAGGTGGCACTGTCATCCAATTTTTGTGTGGAGCCGCACCTAACCCGTTCCAGTTTAATGATTCCCTTATTTCGTTTATATCAGGAAACATCGCAGCGTACCTATGTCTGTTTTCATCCAACTCAGATATAAGTTCCGTACGTATAAAACGCCAGTGATTTTCACCATATCCCAGTGCGAGTGCTATAGCACGAAAACCACAATTGCCGTCCGCTAAAACATCATCCGCACCTGAAATATACGGGAAAAAGAATGATGGAATCCAACGGTTAAACCGGAAAAAATTGTTTTATCTTCGTCGCCCGGGATATATGAAAACTTGGAACTCTGTTGAGATAATCCATCTTTGGCTCTTGATTTTGAAGACATGGATTGACTGCGCTGCAAAGGCCCTTGTTTTGACTTCACCACCGAACTTGAATATGTTGGCGGACCTTCAAAATTTTCTCTCGGTTGAACATATGAACTATGTCTGGGGGCGTCTAATATTGTTTCTTTTTGCTTATCTTTTTTTGGACGACCCCGTGTATTTGTTTGGACTTTAGGAGGTTTTTATCCGTTTTTGAAGGAGTAACGAAAGATTTGAAAATATTAATCAAAGATCTTTTCACATTTTCGGGTTGGACAAGTAAATGTTTTGTCACCATCTCCATCTCTTTATGTACATCTACTTGAACCTCCCGTACAATATACGCGGGTGAAAAATCTAGCTTCCTCCAAAAAACATCAATGGCATCGAGCGGGATACATTGACCTATAAAATAATATATTAAATAAAATATAATAAAAGTTTTAATGAAAAAATAAAAAACGTAAAAGAACATTCACCTGTTTGAAAGTAATTGTTTAATTTACAAGCACACGGAAGACCAAAGCTGGTAAAAAGATGGCAACCACATGATTCTTTGGATATAATTAGATGATGTATCCTGTTAATCTCACCGACTAACATATTCAAAGCCGCAATAGAAACGTTACCTCGCAGCAATTTAAGCACTTCATGATTATGCTGCACCATAAGCATGATTTTGCTTTTGGTAAAACTTTCTTTTATAGCAATTTCCTGGGTAGCTAAGATATTATTAATGAAAGGAATAAATCTATCCAGGGTGCTATTGGTTGCTTTCAGGTAACTTTTCAACAACGAATGTTGGCTCTCAACTCGGTTCGTTGTGTGCTGACCGAAGTTATAACTTCTATTTATCTACGCCGACACAAATCTCTTTTTGTAAGGGTCCAACCAGTTATTTTTTAGGTACATCAGCACTCCTATTAAAAAAAATGCACTTATTTTATATAAATATATATATATTTTTAAGAATAACACTAGAAAACTTACTTGAATGGTTGGACACCAATCTGCGATAAAGCCGGTCGTAATTATAAGCGTATATGTCCTCCGTTTCAGAGTTAATAAGTACCGACCACACATGCTGAAAAGCACCCCACTCTTCATTTGAAAAACTCGCCTTACAATGTTTAGCAATATTTTCCGAAATATGCCATCTGCAAAGTAATCGAACAGCACTCGGAAAAACTTCTTCTGACGCATCCATCAGAGCGAGGTCTCGGTCGGTTAGTATAACACGGGGCTCCATACACTTATCTTCCAGCGTTGCTTTTAGTTGCTCTAACACCCATCTGAAGTTGGCTTCATGCTCATAATCAATGAATGCGTGAGCAACAGAAAAGATTTCAGGGTGGATGTCACACCAACCATTTGAACAAAAGGCATTTTATACAAGTTAGTTTTGTATGTTGTGTCAATCATCAGCACGTGTGGGTAAGCACGCCATAATGTGTGAGATGTGGGATGTATAAAAAAAACACCGTCGACGGTATTTGTCGGTTCCTCAATGTGAGGGGTGTAAATATATTGATGTTGTTGTAGTATAGAAAAAAAACCTGCATTGGGGTTTCACCAATTCTGGTGGACTTTTTTATTTTTGCCCGAGCATTATATACGGTTCGTAACCCAGACACGTTATTGGGATTTTGTTCCCTCAACGTGCCTAGAATGTTTCGAGGGTCAATATTTTGCTCGGTCAGATTCTTTACAGTAGAAAGCTCATTTTCGGTGAGCCTCATTGCGTATGCATGTCCTTCCAGGTGTTCAGCAGGTTCATGGTTATGAGTATCATCCACAACAACTATAATCCACCCATCTCTCTGCATCTGGTACTTACCCTGCAATTCAAATTGACAGTTTGTTTTTTTCGTGCCACTTTTTCTTAGAGTGGATGCTCCCTTATATACACCACCCCGATTGCATTTCAACCAAATTTTAACCACCAAACCATTCGAATTTCTTTTTGAACGTTTGGTGACAATAACGAACCCATTATCTCGCCCCACGTTAGTTGCCCAATCAACTAATTCTTCACGAGATGAGAAAACCTAATCAATTTAATATTTTTAGTTAGTTATTACTAAATGATAGTAAAATGAAAGTAAAATTAAATATGATATATCTTATAACCTGATTCGTGTCGTATAAACCCTTTTTACCGGAACCAGAACCGTCATTATCCCCGCTGCTATCGCCACCGTTATCACCCCCGTCATCGCCGCCGTCATTCCCGCCGTAATTGGACGCGAACTGTCCTGGATAGTTTGAAGCAGCCTCATCGTAATAACCGTAACCCTCCTGAGGGTAATAGTTAGATTCCGAACCGAATAAATAGTTGTTATCCCAGAAAGACATCGTAACGTTAGATATTAACGTTTATATAGTACTTGAAATGGAATATTGCGTTTATGTAGTAGTTGAAATGAAATGAATTTATATCGTTGAATTATGAAATGAATTTATAAACTAACGTTTATATAGTAGTTGAAATGGAATATTGCATCTCGTCACATAAATAACACGAATATCGAGGAATATTACGTCATATCAAATAATGTAATAAATACAAATTTACACGACTATCGAGGAATATTACGTCATATCAAATAACGTAATAAATACAAAATTACACGAAAAACGAGGAATAATATATCTCGTCAAATTATTAAAAGTGAAACTAGGACCCGTAAGTAAGTTCACGGCCCGTAAGACGAATTCCATACGGGCCGTGAAGAAATTCACGGGCCGTAAATAAACACGACCGTGATCATATTCACGGGCCGTTACGTTTTTGAATTACGTTTCTGAATGACCGATTTGACTTGCGACAGACCATACGGCCCGTGAAGGGCCTTACGGGTCGTAAGCAGGGCGTCCAGATATCCTGGAGGGCGTATCTTTAGTAGGCCCCAAAAACATAGTATGTGTCTAATTTGGTGTACATGTAATCTCATAAAAGGATGCTAATTGATCGAGAACTTTTTTTGATATTTTGTATAAATGAAACTGTTTATACACTTAGGCTATGCCTTATTTCTTTGTTAAGGGACTAGTTGCAAAAAAGCGTTGTCACGTAGCTGACACATATACACCTTTTTTTCTCACTCAAAAATGCCTAAAAAGGGTGTAATGCGAGGGGTTTGGTTGGGATCTCGGTGATTAAATAATTATCATTTAATTATTTTTATTTAAAATTAAGTTAGTTTATATATTAATAAATGTAATTTAAAGATACAACGTTTATGTTAGTTTATTAGCAAATACATTAAAATCAACAAACATAACTAATAAGACGACTTCTACTTTGAGTCCGTACCCAACTCATGAGAATGATACCGCCATACATGCTCCCCAAATCCACACTAAGAGCGTTATGAAGGTCAGTAGAACATATTTTCGCACAATTTGAAGCCTTTGCTCGTTGGTTTCATACAAGGAAGTCGTGGAACATCACCTTCGTAGCTTTGGCATATCGCTTTTGCCTTCACCCTACAAAATCATATTATGTAGAATCAAGCATACGTACGTGACCATCTCTAATTTTTTTCTTCTTTAGCAACATGCGTGCTTGAAAATGATAGTCCATTATTTTTTTAGAACCCCAAATGCACCCTCGATATCTTTTATTGCAGACTCCTGTATTTTTTTTTGAAAACTTTTCTTTTGTTATCATATGGGTATGAAAAAGCTTTCACAATAGTGTCCCACTCTAGATAAAGAGTATCCATACTTGTACTCTTCATCATTCACACGTAAGATTTGCCCACGTGCAACTCCATCAACAATATCGTTAAAAATCAAAGACGTGAAAAACGTTGATGTCGTTGTTGGATCCAACTGTACCAAAGAAAGCATGTCAAATCCAAAGATCATATGATGCCATAGCTTCAAGCATATTGACTGTGCCAGGATGATCACCTCACTCATGTTGCCCTTGCCAAGCTGTTGGACAATTTTCTCAAGACCAACGTGTGCAATTAATGGTACTAAGCATCCTGGGAAGGCCGTGGACCTTTTCATGGACCTCGTATATTCATTGAATATCACTCCATATTGGGTTCCTAAGATATCTCTTCTCGTATATCCGAATCACACCTATAATAATAACAATAGCAATGACAATAGCAATGGAAATAACAACGGCAATATGCAATGGCAATGGCAATAGGGCGTACCCGGTGCATAAAGCTCCCGCTTTGCGCAGGGTCCGGGGAGGGGCCGGATCGCGAAGCGATCTGATGTACGCAACCTTTCCTTGCATAATTTTGTGCAAGAGGCTGTTTCCACGGCTAGAACCCATGACCTCAAGGTCACAAAGCAGCAACCTTACCAGTTGCTCCCGCTTTGGCAATGGCAATAGCAATAACAATAATAATAATAATTTAAAATAATACTCCGTACATCGGTTTTTTTAGAAAAGTAGTCATGTTTTAATAAGTTATGAGCTTCCTCACGATCCTGATCAAGATGCGGGCGTCTTCTTATAGGTTGTGGAGTTAAACCTTAGATTACTTCATTCATAAACTCGACCATTAACCTGACCGAGTTCACGATAACGACATTTTCTTTAGAATCCGAAGAGGGAGATCAAAAATCCATATTGAGAGAAAGAGCAAAAGTAATTGATTTATAGTGTGAAATTTGTATGTGTGGAAGAATTGGTTTTATATAATTTGAAAATGCAGTTTGAGAAGATAATAATATTCTGAAGTGGTTGGGTTTGAATGGAGAATTTAGAGTGGTAGTTGAGGAAAAACGGTAATATTAACGTTGGGAGCACTGTGACCAGCTCAAGGGGGCAACCCAATGCCGGATTTAAGTTAGGGGTGTAACGGTGTTGGGGGCCCGGTCGGGCTAATGGCACATAGTCTTAGTTGTATTTTATCATGTATATTAGTTTCCGTTGATAGGTTTGGTTTTACTTGGAGCAAGTGGGTTCCCCTAAAGTGCAACATTTTCATGTGGCGTCTTGTGTTGGATCGGTTACCGACTGAAATGGCTTTGGCTCGAAGACATATCCAGGTGAATAACGTGATTTGTAGCTGGTGCGATTTTGATGAAGAGACAATTGAACATCTTTTTACCGGTTGCGGTATTTCCGATGGTGTTTGGAATGGCATCACTAGATGGTGTCGTGTTCCGGAGATTTACGTTTTCCATGTTAGTGATTTGGTGAACCTTCATGAGACGAGCGGTACGACGGGAATTAAAAAGGAAGTCTTGAAAGGGGTGACCATCATTGCTTGTTGGATGCTATGGAGGGTTAGGAATGGTAAGATTTTTGATAATAAGGAGCCTAAAGTGGTAGAGATTCTTGCGGAGATCAAGATATTGTCGTTCCTTTGGTACAAAAATAGGTTTAAAAAAGAGGTTGTGGATTGGGATAGATGGTCTAGATTTGAGTTGATGTAATTGGTTTTTGGTTGTTGTTTTCCGGCTTGCGTTCCCCTTCTTGGGGTTTGCTTGTCGTTTTTTCGGTGTGAATGAAAGTTAATTTTCAAAAAAAAAAAAAAATAGTTTCCGTTGATAGGTGGCATTTGTAAATTAACTAAGGTAGCGTTTGGTTGGAAGGAATAATTTTCAAGTAAAATTATGTTTGAGTGGGTAATGAAATGTAAAACCCAAGGGAATGTTTCATCTCAAATTTCCTTGGTTGTGGGATTTCAAAATCCTTCCACCTAGAGAGGGAATTTGAAATCCCACAACCAAGGGAATTTTGAGTGAAACATTCCCTTGAGTTTTACATTTCATTACTCACTCAAACATAATTTTACTTAAAAATTATACTAGTTTCTCAATTCCATTCAATTTCATTCCATTCCTTCCAACCAAACGCTCCCTAAGTAATTACTTAGTTTTCTCAGATTTCTTTCACAAAAGAATGTACGTGGAAAAAATGTTAAATGATTTAAAAAATATATATTAAAATGGTTGTTTTTTATTTACAACCAAACTTCTAATTTTTTTTTCCTTCTTCTTCTTTAAACCAATCAACTCATTATTAATTATTTAATTTTATTATTTTCATTAACCAAGTAACCAACTCTTCGTAGTTTTTTTTTATTTTTTTACTGACTTATAACAATCTTTTTACCCTTTTATATTTTACTCAAACCATTTTAATTAACAATTATCTACATAAATTCTAAAGTGAAATAAGA
Organism: Flaveria linearis; assembly: GCA_024085815.1. Taxonomy (NCBI): domain Eukaryota; kingdom Viridiplantae; phylum Streptophyta; class Magnoliopsida; order Asterales; family Asteraceae; genus Flaveria; species Flaveria linearis. The sequence goes on along the minus strand of CM044014.1, from coordinate 60,727,301 downwards.
AGAATAATTATCCACAAAAGCATGCTTCAAAAATCCAGTAGGCTGAATTTATATTCTTTTCAAATTCTGTTTTGAGTATTGAGCTTTCGTAACTTTGTTTTACAAGGATTATTAGGCACAATAAAACTAGAGTAAATTACACAGATCGTCCTTAAGGTTTGCTCTATTCACTTTTTGTTTTTGGGATGGAAAAATTATAGATCTACTCTTAAGTTTTGTAAAAATGTAACATATTTCTTTCCTGAGTCAAACGATCGTTAGTTTTGACGTTAATTTTTAAGAAATGACGAATTTACCCCTTGACACCACCACAACCCCACCTTGCCACTACCACAATCCCAACTTGCCACCACCACAATCCCACCTTGCCATTTTTCGTCGAACCTGCAACAAGACAACCCTACAAAAACAAAATACCTCACATTCGCATTACCAAAATACCTCAACCCTCATCCCACCTTATGTCTTTTGTCACTGGAAAAACATTATCTTCGACTCCGGAGGGAAAAGTGATTAGACACATAGCTGGTGGTGGTGCGGTGGAGTGATGGTAGAGTTGGTGTGGCGGTGAAGATGGGGATGTGTACGAGGAGTGGTGGTAGATTGGTGGATTGTTGGTGGTGGTGGAGATAGCAAGATGGGTGTGTGTGATGGTGGCGACGAGGAGTCGTGGTTTAGTGGTGGTGGCGAAGATGGGTACGTGTGGTCGTGGTAGTGATGGAGATAGGTGTGTGTGTAGCAGTAGCAGTTTGGCGATGCTGATGGATTAGCGGTGGTGGTGGTGAAGATAGGGGTATATGGTGGTGGAGATAGGGGGTGTGGTAGTGGTGGTGATGGTGTAGATGTGGGTGGTGATGGTGTAGATGTGGGTGGTGGTGGTGTGGTGGTTGAGATGAGGAAGAAGAAGAAGTGCGGGTGGGGTCGCAGAAGAAGAAGAGGAAGAAGTGTGGAGTGGGGGTTGAGGAAGAAGAAGAAGGATAAAATGGTCAAATTACAGCTATTTAACGTAAAAAAACTAACGGTTGTTTGACCCAAGGACAAAACGTGTTATATTTTTTCAAACCTTAGGACTAAACCTGTAATTTTCAATCCCAGTAAAGAAATGTGAAGTTTGAGCAAACCTTGTGACATTTGACCCGTTTTGAATTGTGAAACCGAACCCGATTGGGCGATTATCAATGAAACAATCCCGTTTTCGCTTTTATTGTTGGTTTAATGAATTGTATGAAACCCTTATGACGTTTATCAAATTCCTCAAATTATTTAATAAGTTTCACAAACTTAATTAAATGTAGTAAATATATATATATATATGTATATATATGTATATATATGTATATATATATGTATATATATATGTATATATATATGTATATATATATATGTATATATATGTATATATATATATATTGTGTCGGTTTATCTATATGCTCCGCTATTGCATTATAAGTCTTAACATTACCTTGTGAATTGGATTATTTCTCAATCAAACAATCAATCTTCATGTATATCAAACTGTGATTACTCACCAGCTAATTCGTTAGCTGACTTTATTTTCTCACATGATTTCAGGACATGCTGCATAGTTGGATTATCTGCAAGCTTACAATTAGGACTTTTGGACTTAGTTAAAAATGAATATCTTTTGTGACTTCAACTGTTGTATTTGCATATGTTAAACTCATGCTATCTTGTAATCTGATTTTAATATTATCTCCACTATTAGACGACCATGTGTTATGGACAATCAATCATCCCCTCGTCCGCTCCGATGATTCCGCCGTCGGTCGGGGTGTGACAGATTGGTATCAGAGCCATGGTTATAGGGAATTAGGTTATTAGAAATGGAATGACCTAGACTATAACTAATCACCTCACGCATGAGTCCTCTCATGTTATCTTACATGTTTAGATATGAAATTATGTGTCTTACCTCTTGATGATAGTATGTGCTAATTGCTTAGGATTGTTAGGTAATAATTATGCCTTATGTATGTAATTGACCCTTAATCCAGACTGATATACATACAAACCAGAAGTCAAGCCTAAGGCGTTGTGTGCCTAATTCAAGTGTTTTCAAACTCCAAAACTCGATTGTTATTGATGGTTTTTCGAATCCCGTCAAAGTCAATGTCCCATAACCGGATTCATGTAATGCTGGAAGAGTTGGATAACCGTATCTCGGGGTGTTCTGTCTAGGCAAGGTATTCGTATAAATCCAAATCAACCGATGGATCTATCTACCTTACCTGGGAACCCTCGGGATGAGTATCTGCTTATTGGTACGCATGTCTTCAATAAGGTTGTGTTGGACATAACACTTTGATCAGTCAACGTATACGTTTCGGTTTGCGGACCTAACGTCTACACTCGGAACATCTCATTATTATTATCCGATTTTCTAAACGCTGCTTTCACGATACATGTAACCCAATTCTCACCAAATCTCATAATAAAATTTCAGAATGTCTTCCCGTTCATTACGATTAAGACCAAGGAACCCCAATCGCAAGATTGCCTCTATGGTGGCACAAGAAGTTGCTGCAGTCGTTCCGACTCTTTTGGCGCACTTAAATCAAGCCACCACTTCCACTCCAAGTATCGTCGTCCCCGAACCTCCTCGAACATGCACCTACAAAGACTTCAACTCTTGCAACCCCTCTAAATTTAATGGAACCGAAGGAGCTACCGGATTACTACAGTGGTTCGAAAGCATCGAGAACACTTTCCTAAACAGCGAATGACTTGAAAATCTCAAAGTCGGGTATGCCACAAGTGTTCTCCAGAAACGCGCACTTACTTGGTGGAACGGAGAGAAAAGAACTCGTGTCCCCAAAACTGCTCTAGCATTAACATGGGCTGAAGTTAAGGAGCTCATGATTAAAGAGTTCTGCCTAAGAAATGAAGTCCGGAAACTGAAAGCTGAATTCTGGGAGTTAACCCAAGACAGTGACAAGAACCTAGCATACACTAACCGATTTCATGAACTGAGCCTTCTGGTACCGCACCTTGCTACCCCTACCTCCTGAGCTATCGAGAAATACATTGGTGGACTACCCATGCAGATTCAGGACACAGTGTTAGGAAGGAATCCTTCGACACTAGAAGATGCTATTAGGCTGGTTGCGCAGTTAACCGATAATCATGTGAAAGCTGGTTCTTTAACTAGAAAGGGTCGAAGAAGAATACCGATAAACTTCCTACCGAAACCGTCAAAACCGACCAAATCGAGCCTTCCAAGAACAAGAAGAGGAAGGCTAAATCTCAAAACTTTGATGTAATTACCCCCGCTGTGCCAATTAATCAAGTCCCTACAACTCGTCAACCAGCAGTAAACAACCAATCGCTGATGAAAAAGCTATACGCTGGACCCTTTCCGCAGTGTAACAACTGCAAGTATCACCATCCCACTAACATTCAGTGTCGTCAATGCACAAACTGTGGTCGTTTTGGTCACATATTCAATCTGTGCAAGAATACTGCAAGGGTTCTAGTTACCACACTGACTGTTCAGCATACCCCGACAATCACGCAAGCAAGAGCTTGCTACCAATGCGGGGATCCTAACCACTTCCGCAACCAATGTCCGAAGCTCCTCAAGGCCGTCCCTGCATCTCAAGGTTGAGCATTCAACATCAATGCTTAACAAGCCCAAGTTAGCAACAACGTGGTAAACGGTATGTTCCAAATTAATAATCAATACGCTTCGATTCTTTTTGACACCGGTGCCGATAAAAGCTTTGTATCCTTAGACTTTGATCCCTTACTTGCTAGTGCCCGAACCAAGCTAGACAACCCCTTTACGGTAGAGATAGCTGATGGAAAACCTATTACAATTAATTCTGTTATTCCCGACTGTACCTTGAATCTAAGCGAGCACGATTTCCCTATCAATCTTATACCCATGCAACTGGGTAGTTTCGATGTCATAGTAGGCATGGACTTGTTATCAAAGAATCATGCCGAAGTGGTTTGTTAAGAAAAGACCATTCGTATTCCTCTTTCGACCGGAAGCATACTACAAATCTTCGGGGAGAAGCCTTGCAAAGGGCTTAGACTCATGTCATGCACGAAAGCTCAAAAATACCTTCGTAAACACTATGTGGCATTCCTAGCACACATTGTGAAGACGGACGTAAAATCAAAAGGAATTGTAGATATTCTAATCATTCGGGAATTTCCTGAAGTCTTTCCCGACGACTTAACCGGTTTACCCCCTGTTCGTTAAGTCGAATTTCGGATTGACCTTGTACCTGGGGCTACAACTGTGGTGAAATCACCTTATCGTCTCACACCTTCCGAAATGCAAGAACTTGCTAGCCAATTGCAAGAACTGTCAGACAAAGGATTCATTCGCCCGAGCTCATCACCATGGGGATCTCCAGTCTTATTCGTGAAGAAAAAGAATGGTTCTTTTCGCATGTGTATCGACTATCGGGAACTCAACAAACTCACAATCAAGAACCGTTACCCATTGCCTAGAATCGACGATCTATTTGATCAACTTCAGGGAGCCTTGTACTTCTCAAAGATTGATCTTCGTTCTGGTTATCACCAACTCCATGTGCACGATGATGACATTCCAAAAACCGCTTTTTTTACGAGATATGGTCACTATAAGTTTACAGTTATGCCTTTCGGGTTAACCAACGCACCAGCAGTATTCATGGATTTAATGAATCGCGTATGCCGGCCATACCTAGATAAATTCGTGATCGTATTCGTCGACGAAATCTTGATATACTCCAAATCCAAATCCGATCACAAGAACCACCTTCGTCTAATACTCGAACTTCTGAGGAAAGAGAAACTCTACGCCAAATTCTCAAAGTGTGAGTTCTGGCTTAATGAGGTTCAATTTCTTGGTCATATAGTAAACAACAAGAGGATTCACGTTGATCCCGCGAAGATCGAGGCAGTAAAGAATTGGGGAGAACCTAAAACTCCTACAGAGATTCGTTCATTCCTTGGTCTAGCCGGATATTACCGACGTTTTATTTCTAACTTCTCAAAGATTGCTGTGCCACTCACTACTTTGACCCACAAGGATAAGCCTTTTTCTTGGGGGCCTGATCAAGAAAAAGCATTTCAAACCCTCAAGCAAAGGTTGTGTGAGGCACCGATTCTAACACTTCCTAATGGAAACGACGACTTTGTTGTCTATTGTGACACTTTAAAACAAGGTCTAGGTTGCATTCTCATGCAGCGAGGCAAAGTTATAGCTTATGCCTCAAGACAATTGAAGATTCATGAGAAAAATTATACGATGCACGATCTTGAATTGGGTGCTGTTGTATTCGCACTCAAAATCTGGAGACACTATCTCTATGGCACTAAATGTGTTGTATTCACCGATTATAAGAGTCTCCAGTACATCTTCAACCAGAAGGAGCTTAACATGAGACAACGACGTTGGGTCGAACTACTCAACGAATATAACTGTGAGATTCGTTACCACCCCGGTAAAGCTAATGTCGTAGCCGATGCATTAAGTCGTAAGGGCCAGGTTATGCTTCAAAGTGTTACCATTCAAACCGACCTCCTGACCCGTATACTCGAAGCTCAACACGAATCAGTCATCGAGGGCAACATGTATGAGGAAATGTCATGCGGTGCTGAACTCCCATTGGAAACCAAGTCGGACGGACTACTGTATTTTCTAGATCGACTTTGGATTCCGTATCGTGATAATCTTCGAGCAATCATCATGGATGAGGCTCATAAGGCTCGTTATTCTATTCATTCGGGAGCAGATAAGATGTTCATGAATCTTCGGAACTAATATTAGTGGCCCGACATGAAGAAGGATATAGCCTTGTATGTATCTAAATGCCTCACATGGTTCAAAGTCAAAACCGAGCATCAACGTCCCTCTGGATTACTCGTACAACCCGAGGTTCCATTATGGAAATGGGAGAGCATATCCATGGATTTTATCACCAAGCTGCCTCGTACCGCTAGTGGTCACGATAGTATCTGGGTTATCGTTGATCGATTGACTAAGTCGGCTCATTTCATACCAATTCGTGAGGAGTACCGAGTCGAGAAATTGGCTCGTAATTACATCAATGAAATAGTCAGTCGGCATGGTGTACCTTTAGATATTATCTCTGATCGCGATGGTCACTTCATCTCTCGTTTCTGGAAAAGTCTCCAATCAGCTCTCGGAACTCAACTGAATCTTAGCACAGCTTATCACCCGCAAACCGACGGTCAGACTGAAAGAACAATACAAACCCTCGAGGATATGCTCTGGGCTTGTGTCATTGATTTCAGTGGATCGTGGGATTCTCATCTTCCATTGAGCGAATTCTCTTACAATAACAGTTACATACCAGCATCCAGATGGCACCATTTGAGGCCTTGTATGGCCGAAAGTGTCGATCTCCCATCTGTTGGTCTGAAGTTGGTGAATCACAAACTACTGCTCCGGAATTGGTACAAGAAACAACCGACAAAATTCATAAGATCCGTGATAACTTGGTCGCTGCTAGAAATCGTCAAAAGCATTATGCTGATAAAAGACGTAAGCCCATGGAATACAAAGTTGGCGAACTCGTACTCCTTAAGGTGTCACCCTGGAAGGGAGTGATCCGTTTTGAAAAGAAAGGGAAACTAGCGCCTCGTTATGTGGGTCCTTTCAAAGTTGTCGAGCGCATTGGGCAGGTTGCTTACAAGCTTGGACTACCTCAAGAACTCAGCAATGTTCATCCTACGTTTCAAGTATCCAACCTCAAGAAATGTCTTGCCGATGAAAACCTCCACATTCCACTCGATGAAGTTCATATAGATGAATCCATGCACTTATTCGGGAAGCCTGTGGAAATTATAGATCGAGAAGTCAAAACGCTCAAGCGTAGCCGGATACCCATTGTCAAAGTCCGCTGAAAATCTAAACGTGGCCCAAAATTCACCTGGGAACGTGAAGACCAAATGAAATCGAAGTACCCTCAACTTTTCACATCAGCCTCCTCGTGATTAAATTTCGGGATGAAATTTCCTAAAGCAGGGGAGACTGTGACATTTGACCCGTTTTGAATTGTGAAACCAAACCCGATTGGGCGATTATCAATGAAACAATCCTATTTTCGCTTTTATTGTTGGTTTAATGGATTGTATGAAACCCTTATGACGTTTATCAAATTCCTCAAATTATTTAATAAGTTTCACAAACTTAATTAAATGTAGTAAATATATATATATATATATATATATATATATATATGTGTGTGTGTGTGTGTGTGTGTGTGTGTGCATGTGTGGGAACTCATCACAATTGAATCCACCAAATAAAGTCTCCTCCATAATGGTTTCTCATTATTTCATTGAGTGGAGTAGGTTAATCATTATCATAGTTGGTGGACATGATAATTGAGTGGAGTAGGTTAATCATTCCATTTGTGTGGTGCACATTTGATATGAAAAACTATAAATATGTGTGTCTTTGGTTGATGATGATCATCCCATCACAAAAACATCATATCTTAAAACAAATAGAGATTAGAGAGTTGTGAGATACAAAGATTGTTTCATTCAATCAATTGCCTTGCCTTTTTATTCAAGACGCAAGATGTTGAGGATCGTCTGAAGTTTTTTTGGTGGTATCTTTTCTCGTTCTCTTATTATTCTATATACTTGATGCACTATTAATTATTGATTATTTTAAAATAACTATTACTTAATTAATAATCTAAATGTTTATTTTTACATTAATAATCAAACAAATAAAACAAGTGTTCTATTTAATAGTTTTAATACTATCAATTTCAGAAAATATGAATTACTTGTTAAACCTAATCTTTATAAACAAAGTTATTCAAATTTAGCAAACATCTTATTCAAGCTGTTAAACAAAACCCAAATCCGACTCGAACCTCTAAACCTAATTCTGATTTACAAATTCATTATGATTTTAACTCTCGAAGCACCATTTCCTTAGGTTTACCTTGAGGGTTTCTTAGGTGTCTAAACCGTTTAAATCAACCTCGATTCATCAATCCAGGTGAGTATTCATAGCCCCTTTTTTATTATGTAAGATCCGGTTTCTAAATTCGGACTTGTAATTATATTATAGTTATGATTAATTAACTAAGTTGAGTTTGTTTGATTGATTAAGTGTTCAGTCGCATGAGTCATATGCGAATGAACTTCAGTCGCACCCCTTACGTGCGATTGAAACGTAGTGGTACAAATAGTAGGCGCATGAGCTCCAGTCGTACGCTTCAGTCGTACGAATGGTTCAGTCGTGCGATTGGGGGTAGGGCGGTTATGTGGCACATGTGAATAAGTAAGGCGGTGAGAGGGAGGAAAAGAAGATTTCTATCTGCATCTACTTTATTCCCCTGTTCTCTTTACACCCAAACACCCCTGTTCTTGCCAATCGACTAGGCTAAACCCCGTTTTGGTAAGTTTTGAATATTATGGATCAATCTAGGGATGTTATAAGCTGTGTAAATGGTTGAATTTGATCTAACAACGTGTTTTAAATCATTGAATTGGTCTGGTTTATTTCTAAATTAAAATCTGGGAATTCGGATCCAAGTTTTGTGTAGTTTTGATGAAATAATGGTCCGAAACCATTGTAAACGATGTGTATATGATTTGTTTTGAATATAACATAATTTGGATGGTTAAAACTCAAATTTTGAGTGAGTTTGTATCAAAAAACGTCAAGAACACAACTGCTGATTCGTTTCAGGCGAATGGGCTCAATCACATGCCTCAGTCGTACGAATAAGAGTTTAATCGTGCGACTGAGTACGAATGGAGGTTCAGTCGTACGACTGGGAACCCAGTCGCCTGGTTAGAAGGCCGAATGAAGACGAGTGAACACTGGGTATGAATAAGAACTCAGTCGTGCGAATGAGTGGCTAGTCGTACGGCTGAAGGTTCAGTCGCATGGTTCATCCGCATAGGTCCAATCGTGTGGGTGCTCATTCGCATAAGTGTTCAATCGCATGAGGGCCCTGTTTAAAAATAAGTTTAATGAATCAAGGTTTATTGCTTTAGATATACCTTGATTAGAGGAAGGACTAGTTACCTTATGTACGTGGATTGTGTAGACTGTGGTGAGGAAGTTGATAAGGTGAGTTCTAAGCCCTTTTCAAATGTTTCGTTTTAACATTCGGTATAGCACACATACAATGATAAATGAATGGGATGTTTTAGTACCAGAAATGTGATAGTGATGTTGATATGTTTCTAACAGTTTGTAAAGCTGTTAGGGGGAAAAGTGGGGGTAATGAATGATTACCTGAACATTGTTAATCATTACGTGATGGAATGATTTCAGTGGGTCAGGCAGAGTGTAAAAGATGGTCATCTGAACATTGTCAATCATTACATGATGGTAATAATACCAATGGGTCAGATGGGGGTAATGATTAATGAAAATATGATAAAACTGGTACTAAAAGAAAGAATGTGTAGGGTGTGAATGAATGTGATAATATTAGCAATAAGTAAAAGAAATGTTTTTGAAATGGTAAAGTGATGTAAATCTCAACAGGTCAGTTAGGGTAAGATGCCTGGGGGTATAAACTGTACAGTTTGATAGGAGAGATGACGATCACTCAGCTTTGTGAACATCTTGTGGTGACGACCCTAGATGATTAATTGGCATCCTACTGGATGAGAGATAGTAACTTCAGTTTTTGGATGTGGGAAACTGATAGTTACTGGGTATGGAAAACTGGTAGTTGCTGGATGTGGGCAACCGATGTTTCTGGATGTGGGAAACTGGTAGTTGCTGAATGTGGGTAACCGACGTTTCTGGATGTGGGAAACTGGTAGTTGCTGGATGTGGGCAACCGACGTTTCTGGATGTGGGAAACTGGTAGTTGCTAGATGTGGACAACTGATGTTTCTGGATGTGGGGAACTGGTAGTTGCTAGATGTGGGCAACCGACGTTCGGGGGGACAGGTCCGGTGGGACAAAGTAATGATAAAAGTTGAAATTATAATATTGCCAATATAAATATAACTCTTGTGTGTGTAAAGGTGCTGTTAATGTTTTAATGAAAATGTAGAACTCACCAGTTTATCTGATGTTTTGAGTATGTTGTGTGTGCTAGGTAAGGAGGGATCCTCTGATAATAGAGGAAAGCAAGTATGAGTTGAACGAGGATGCTATCCCGGAGTAGTTGCTGCCATAGGATATAGGACTTGTTAATACTGTAAATAGGGCAATGTATAATTAAATACAATTATATGTAAAATGTTTTAAAAAGTTGGGTTAATATATAATGTTGTTTAAGTCTTCCGCTGTAACTAGAAAGCTCTGATTTATGTTTAAAATATTAATCCAACTGCGTGACGTGCCTCCGGTGCCCTGTCAGGTTTAGGGCGTCACAGGTTGGTATCAGAGCAGTAGTTAAAGGGATCTAGTGTCATAATAACTAGACTTTAACTAGAAAATAGATATGCCAGCAGGGATAGCTAGATAGAATAGTTTATTAAAACAAGAGAAGGTGATGGGACTATCATGAGAAGGAATAACAAGAATAGTAAAAGTAAAGTAAACAATTAATAGTACTTGGCCAACATTATTAATAATTTACTTTACTTATAGTATTCTGGTTATATACTTACATGCGAGTACCAAATAATCCTGATCTCGTTTTAATAGGTTATGGCTGAGAGGAAAAGTGAAAGAATGCAAGGTGGAACCTCGGAAGGAAATGTTGATGAAAGCACAGAGGTGCTCAGTATGACGAGACAGCAATTCCGTGATACAATTACTGAGGAGGTTCATAAAGCCTTGAATGTAGCTAGACCAGATGAAAGTAGGATTGTTGATAAAGTTGAGGGGTCTAGCGAGAAGAAGGGTGTTACGTATAGTTAGTTCAAAGAGTGTAATCCTCCACGATTTTCTGGGGCTATGGATGTGGTAGCCACTTATAAATGGCTTCGTGAAATGGAAGCCGTGATCAAGTTGAGTGAGTGTAGGGAGGATCAAAAAGTAAAGTTTGCAGTCCACTCGTTTGTAGGTGAGGCTTTGTATTGGTGGGATACGATTATCCAGACGTTATGTGAGAAGGCTACTGACAAAATGTTATGGCCTGAATTTAGAAAGTTAGTATCGGATAAGTTTTGTCCGAACGGTGAGATGGATCGAATAGAGATGAGTTTCCTGCAGTTTCAGGCAGGTAATATGTCCCATAGGGAATACACGTCTAAGTTTGAAGAGATGGCACGGTTGGTGCCTCACTTGGTGGTTCCTGAAGAAAAGAAAATCTTGAGGTACACTCAGGGATTGCCTCAGGAGGTTAGAAAGTTGGTTAGATCATCTGCTCCGAGTAGTTATCAGTTAACGGTAAACTTAGCAGCAGATATGTATCAAGAAGTTTATGGCAGTAATGTTGCTCCTGATGGGAGTAAAAGGAGGCGTGAAGAACCTGTAGTACAAAGAAGATTTGAGAATCCAAGTATTCAGAAGAAGGGTAAGTTTGGAAGGGGCCAGTTCTAGAGGAATGTCAGAAATAAGCTACCACGTTGCGGGAGATGTGGCAAGCTACACCAGGGTGAATGTATGATTGGTGGTAGGGCTTGCTTTAGATGTAGGAAGTTAGGGCATTATGCCAATGAATGTAGTGAAAGTCCTCGTAGATGTTATGAGTGTGGAGAAACGGGGCATATTCGTAGTGATTGTCCAAGATTAACCGTTAGAAAGCCTGAACCGGTTAGATCGATAAAAGGGTTAGGACAAGGGTCGAGTGTGGCGAAAGGGCGAGCTTATTCTATGTCAGCTAGTGAGGCTAAAGCGTTGCCAGATGTAGTCTCAGGTACGTTTCTAGTTAGTGGAATTCCAGCTAACGTGTTATTTGATTCTGGTGCAAGTGGAAGTTTCGTATCTGTTGATTTTTGTCCTATGCTTGCGTGTGAAATTCGACCATTAGAGATAGCCTTTATAGTTGAAACTGCTAATGATAGATCTGTGATGATTAGTAGTATAATTGATGGTTGTTATATTGAATTTGAAGGATATAAGTTGCCTGTTAAACTATATCCTATGGTGTTAGGAGGGTTTGATGTAGTTTTGGGTATGGATTGGTTGGTAACCCATGAAGCCCATATTGTATGTAATAAGAAGTTAATTCAGTTAAGAGCGCCGGATGGAAAAACGATTAATGTATATGGTGATAGAGAGGAGTCAACGGTGAAAATAATATCTATGATGAAAGCTGATAAGTTAATGAGCAGCGGGTGTGCATCTTATTTAATATATGTAATTGATTCTCAAAAGCCTGTAAAAAGATAGAGGACATTCCTGTGGTTAGAGATTTTGTAGATGTGTTTCCAGAGGAATTACCAGGTATTCCTCTAGATCGTGAAGTTGAGTTTAGAATTGATTTGGTTCCGGGTGCTAAGCCGGTTGCCAAGTCACCTTATAGACTAGCTCCATCGGAATTGAAGGAATTAATGAAGCAGACTGAAGATTTGCTAGAAAGAGGTTTCATTAGACCCAGCTCTTCCCCGTGGGGTGCTCCAGTATTATTTGTGAAGAAGAAAGATGGAAGTATGCGTATGTGTATCGATTACAGAGAGTTGAATAAGTTGATGATAAAGAATAAGTATCCACTCACACGAATAGATGATTTGTTTGATCAGTTACAGGGAGCCAGTTGGTTCTCTAAGATAGATCTCCGTTCGGGTTATCATCAGCTGAAAGTTATAGAAGAAGATATACCTAAGACAGCATTTCGTACACGTTATGGTCATTATGAATTTTTAGTTATGTCTTTTGGGTTGACAAATGCACCTGCTGCTTTTATGGATTTGATGAATAGAGTGTGCAAACCAATGTTAGATCGATCAGTAATTGTGTTTATTAATGATATACTGATCTATTCAAAGAATGAGGGAGATCACGCCTGCCATCTTCGTGAAGTATTGGAAAGGTTGAGAAGAGAAATGCTTTATGCAAAATTTTCTAAGTGTGAATTTTGGATGCGGGAAGTGCAGTTCTTAGGACATGTGATTAATGCAGAAGGTATTTTAGTAGATCCTGCCAAGATTGAAACAGTAATGAAGTGGAGCCCTCCGAAAACGCCATCTGAGATCCGTAGTTTCTTGGGTCTGGCTGGTTATTATAGAAGATTTATTCAGGATTTTGCCAAAATTGCATCCCCGTTAACGAAGTTGACAAGAAAGAATGAAGAATACGTTTGGGGACCAGAACAAGAAAATGCATTTCAAGAATTGAAGCAGAAATTAACGCAGTCACCAGTATTGTTGTTGCCAGATGGAAATGAAGATTTGGTGATTTATTCAGATGCTTCGTATCAAGGTTTAGGCTGTGTATTGATGAAGAGGGGACGAGTGATAGCTTATGCTTCTAGACAATTGAAAGAACATAAAAAGAATTATCCGACGCATGATCTAGAACTGGCATCAGTGGTGTTTGCCTTAAAAATATGGAGGCATTACTTGTATGGGGTGAAATGTACGATTTACACGGATCATAAGAGTTTGAAGTATTTCTTTGATCAGAAAAAATTAAACATGCGCCATCGGAGGTGGTTAGAATTGGTGAAAGATTATGATTGTGAAATACTTTACCATCCTGGTAAAGCAAATGTAGTTGCTGACGCGTTAAGTAGAAAGAATGAACACCCTCCGATCCAAGTTAAGTCATACAAGTTAGTGATAACTCCAGATTTTATGCATCAGTTACGAGAGCCTCAATTAGAAGCATTAAAGGAGGAGAACGTGAAATGAGAACGAATGAAAGGTCAAACCGAGGGTCTGGAAGAAAATAGTTTTGGGGTTAAGATAAAATGTGGTCGTATGTGGGTCCCGATTAAGATGAGAAAGTTGGTGCTAGATGAAGTCCATAAATCCAGATATTCTATACATCCTGGTGCTACTAAGATGTATAAGGATTTGAAACAAGAATATTGGTGGCCCGGTATGAAGTTTAATGTAATGCAGTATGTGAATAGGTGTTTGACATGTCTTCAGGTCAAAGCTGAGCATCAAAAGCCATATGGTAAGCTTCAACCCTTAGAGATCCCGAAATGGAAGTGGGAGGAGTTGACAATGGATTTCATAACTAAGCTTCTGCTTACAGCTAAAGGTTATGATATCATTTGAGTCATAGTGGATAGATTGACACGTAGCGGGCATTTCTTACCAATCAAAGAGACGTATAACTCTGAGAAGTTAGCAGAACTGTTTATTCGAGAGGTTATTCGGGGTACCGTTATCTATTGTGTGGGATAGAGATACACGTTTCACTTCGAGATTTTGGAAAAAGTTCCATGAAGATATGGGTACTCGTTTATTACATAGCACATCTTTTCACCCAGAAACTGATGGGTTGACTGAAAGGACTATCCAAACAGTTGAAGATATGTTACGAGCTTGTATTATAGATTTTGATGGTAGCTGGGATAGTCATCTGCCATTAGTTGAATTCTCCTACAATAACAGTTATCATTCCACGATTGGGAGAGCCCCTTATGAGATGTTATATGGCAGAAAGTGCAGGAGTCCCATATGTTGGGGAGAAATTGGGCAAAAAGAATTGGGCAGTTTGGAAATTGTACAGGCTACAAATGAGAAGTTGGATCAGATCAAAGCTCAGTTTAAAGCGGCTCAGGATCGACAAAAGTCTTATGAAGATAAGAGGCGGAGGCATATAGAATTTGAAGTGGGGGATAGAGTTATGTTGAAAGTATCCCCTTGGAAGGGAATTATCAGATTCAGAAAGAGAGGGAAGTTAAGTACTCATTTTATAGGACCATTTAAGATTATAGCACGAGTTGGAGAAGTGGCTTATAGACTAGAATTACCTGATCAGTTGCAAAGAATTCACCCAACCTTTCATGTATCACAGTTGCGCAAGTGTCTGGCCGATGAGAATGCTTATATACCTTTAGATGATATAGAGGTGGATGATAAGTTGAATTATGTTGAGAAACCTACTGCTATAGTAGACAGAAAGATGAAGAGATTGAGGAATAAAACCATTGAGTTAGTTAAAGTACAATGGTCGAATAGAAAGGGGTTTGATTTCACTTGAGAATCAGAAGATGAGATGAAGAGAGAGTATCCCCAGTTGTTTGAATAGTCGGTTTCGAGGACGAAACCTATTTAAGGGGGGAGAGTTGTAACATCCGGTTTCTAAATCCAGACATGTAATTATATTATAGTTATGATTAAATAAATAAGTTGAGTTTGTTTGATTGATTAAGTGTTCAGTCGCATGAGTCATATGCAAATGAACTTCAGTCGCACTCCTTACGTGCGATTGAGACGTAGTCGTACGAATAGTAGGCGCATGAGCTCTAGTCGTACGCTTCAGTCGTACGAATGGTTCAGTCGTGCGATTGGGGGTAGGGTGGTTATGTGGCACATGTGAATAAGTAAGGCGATGAGAGGGAGGAAAAGCAGATTTCTATCTGCATCTACTTCATTCCCCTGTTCTCTTTACACCCAAACACCCCTGTTCTTGCCAATCGACTAGGCTAAACCCCGTTTTGGTAAGTTTTGAATATTATGGATCAATCTAGGGATGTTATAAGCTATGTAAATGGTTGAATTTGATCTAACAACGTGTTTTAAATCATTGAATTGGTCTGGTTTAGTTCTAAATTATAATCCGGGAATTCAGATCCAAGTTTTGTGTAGTTTTGGTGAAATAATGGTCCGAAACCATTGTAAACAATGTGTATATGATTTGTTTTGAATATAACATAATTTGGATGGTTAAAACACAAATTTTGAGTGAGTTTGGATCAAAAAACATCAAGAACACAGCTGCTGATTCGTTTCAGGCTAATGGGCTCAATCACATGCCTCAGTCGTACGAATGAGAGTTTAATCGTGCGACTGAGTACGAATGGAGGTTCAGTCGTACGACTGGGAACCCAGTCGCCTGGTTAGAAGGCCGAATGAAGACGAGTGAACACTGGGTACGAATGAGAACTCAGTCGTGCGAATGAGTGGCTAGTCGTACGGCTGAAGGTTCAGTCGCATGGTTCATCCGCATAGGTCCAATCGTGTGGGTGCTCATTCGCATAAGTGTTCAATCGCATGAGGGCCCTGTTTAAGAATAAGTTTACTGAATCAAGGTTTATTGCTTTAGATATACCTTGATTAGAGGAAGGACTAGTTACATTGTGTACGTGGATTGTGTAGACTGTGGTGAGGAAGTTGATAAGGTGAGTTCTAAGCCCTTTTCAAATGTTTGGTTTTAACATTCGGTATAGCACACATACAATGATAAATGAATGGGATGTTTTAGTACCAGAAATGTGATAGTGATGTTGATATGTTTCTAACAGTTTGTAAAGCTGTTAGGGGGAAAAGTAGGGGTAATGAATGATTACCTGAACATTGTTAATCATTACGTGATGGAATGATTTCAGTGGGTCAGGCAGAGTGTAAAAGATGGTCATCTGAACATTGTCAATCATTACATGATGGTAATGATTCCAATGGGTCAGATGGGGGTAATGATTAATGAAAATATGATAAAACTGGTACTAAAAGAAAGAATGTGTGGGGTGTGAATGAATGTGATAATGTTAGCAATAAGTAAAAGAAATGTTTTTGAAATGGTAAAGTGATGTAACTCTCAACAGGCCCAATAGGGTAAGATGCCTGGGGGTATAAACTGTACAGTTTGATAGGAGTGATGACGATCACTCAGCTTTGTGAACATCTTGTGGTGACGACCCTAGATGATTAGTTGGCATCCTACTGGATGAGAGATAGTAACTTCAGTTTCTGGATGTGGGAAACTGATAGTTACTGGGTATGGGAAACTGGTAGTTGCTGGATGTGGGCAACCGATGTTTCTGGATGTGGAAAACTGGTAGTTGCTGGATTTGGGCAACCGATGTTTCTGGATATGGGAAACTGGTAGTTGCTGGATGTGGGCAGCCGACGTTTCTGGATGTGGGGAACTGGTAGTTGCTGGATGTGGGAAACCGACGTTCGGGGGGACAGGTCCGGTGGGACAAAGTAATGATAAAAGTTGAAATTATAATATTGCCAATATAAATATAACTCTTGTGTGTGTAAAGGTGCTGTTAATGTTTTAATGAAAATATAGAACTCACTAGTTTATCTGATGTTTTGAGTATGTTGTGTGTGCTAGGTAAGGAGGGATCCTCTGATAATAGAGGAAAGCAAGTATGAGTTGAACGAGGATGCTATCCCGGAGTAGTTGCTGGCATAGGATATAGGACTTGTTAATACTGTAAATAGGGCAATGTATAATTAAATACAATTATATGTAAAATGTTTTAAGAAGTTGGGTTAATATATAATGTTGTTTAAGTCTTCCGCTGTAAGTAGAAAGCTCTGATTTATGTTTAAAATATTAATCCAACTGCGTGACGTGCCTCCGGTGCCCTGTCGGGTTTAGGGCGTCACATATTATTTCTTATTTGGGGGAAGTCATGTGACACAATATTCAATCATGATATTCTATTGTTATTTCATTCTAAATTCAATTCAAGACAGGTTATGTTATTACTTGCAACTATGTGAACATACTACGATAAACTGAACGGCAGTAGGAACCCTAATACAATCAATCAATCAATTTTGGTATCATTGGTAGATCTACTGGTTTGGATAACCCACCCCACATGAATAGTCGAGTGGTGATTGTGTCGGAGGCAGATAGTCAATCTATGGTGTATATGTGCAAGTCTATTATATGCAAAATTCAAGTCAAGGGGTTTATATTGTGTCGGTTTATCTATATGATCCGTTATTGCATTATAAGTCTTAACATTACCTTGTGAATTGGATTATTTCTCAATCAAACAATCAATCTTTATGTATATCAAACTGTGATTACTCACCAGCTAACTCGTTAGCTGACTTTATTTTCTCACATGGTTTCAGGACATGCTGCATAGTTGGATTATCTGCTAGCTTACAATTAGGACTTTTGGACTTAGTTAAAAATGAATATCTTTTGTGACTTCAACTGTTGTATTTGCATATGTTAAACTCATGCTATCTTGTAATCTGATTTAAATATTATCTTCACTATTAGACGGCCATGTGTTATGAACAATCAATCATCCCCTCATCCGCTCGGATGATTCCGCTGTCGGTCGGGGTGTGACAGATTGGTATCAGAGCCATGGTTATAGGGAATTAGGTTATTAGAAATGGAATGACCTAGTGACAGGATCTCAGCCTCTCTTGTTGATCAATTAGATTATGTTTGCAGCGGATTTAGCACATTAATTAGCAATTAGAGCAAGAACATAAAAGATATTTCAAATTAAAGCATAAACATAGAGAGAAGAGTTTCTGCAAAACAATAAATGTTCTATTGATCGCACGTTTCGGCAATTAAAACAGCATGGTTCATCATCCTTTTATAGGCGGCAAAAGGATGGTGGTGATGTCCTTTCTCTGACATCACTGAATATTTAAATTACAACTGACAAAACATAAAACTACTGAAGATGTCAACAACTGACATCTTCTTACAAAAGTTCCTAAGTGCTGACAAAAGTAAACTACTGAAATCCTACAACGACTGAAGAACAAACTCTTCAGTCGTTTATAACTACTGATACTATAACAACTGAAGAACATGCTCTTCAGTTGTTGTACAACTACTGAAAGTAAATAAACTACTGAAAGGGAAAAACCACCACAACAACTGAAGAAGACTTCTTCAGTTGTTGTGACAAACTCTGAGTCTTCAGTACTTGGTCTTCAGACTTTGCTTCAGATGATATAACAACTGATGACTTCAGTAGATATCATCAGTTGTTGTCTTCAGTCTTTGTCTTCAGACTTTGTGCTTCAGTAGAAGGTCTTCAGTTCTTTAGTTCTTCAGCTTTTGATTCTTCAGTACTTGTCTTCAGTACTTGAAGTCTTCAGTACTTGTATGATCAGTACTTCAGACTTCAGTACTTGTCTTCAGTACTTGAAGTCTTCAGTACTTGTATGATCAGTACTTCAGACTTCAGTACTTGTCTTCAGTACTTTAGAGTCTTCAGCTGCTGTTCTTCAGTTCTTTGATCTTCATACTTTGTTCTTCAGACTTTGTCATAACAACAGAATGGGAGTCTTCAGTAGTTGTAGCAGTGGCATGTGGGACTTAGAGGTTTTCCTGATCTTGGCTCATTGGTTCTTTTGGTCCAACAAACTCCCCCTGAACCAATGCAGCCAAAACCTCTAATTATTGAATGTCCCACTTATTGATGGCATAAAGATTGGTCTATTTCCTTCTAGATCAGATTAGAAGTTGACCCAGATAAGCACTGGCCAGAGAGGTAGTCTCAAGTGTTTGTTTGGCTAAGTATGGATGGGAGCTCTGTCTTGGGGAATTGGACACAGAGCTGTTGCCCCATCCATGAGATCTACCTCCCACGTACAAGCCGGTAGGATTCTCTACAGTAAGCCTGAAGAAAGATCAGTTGTTCTTCTTTAGACAAGTCTTCAGGCTCACCTTCGAACAACCCCTCCCGACCGTACAGCTCTGAGAGGAACTTGACCTGTCTTCCATTTTTGAGCTCAAGTGTTATGATTTGCCTATATGCAAACTCATCAGGGTGTTTACCCTCTAACAACAAAGTGAGCTCATCCCTATGAAAATTCTCAAGCTTCTTATAGACCAGACCCTTCCTAACCACCCTATTATCTAGCATTGAAAAGGGTGATTGGCCGGCTCTATAAGCTTTCTCGAATTCATCTACTATTTCCCAGGGTGTTATTACAATAGCCACAGAGATCTCTTCATCTACGATTCTCTTTAGTTGGCTTTTGTATCTCACAGGCATGTCCTTCTTGACTATCCTGTGAGCCACCCTTGGGTCAGGCCAAGTTCTCACCCTCTCCCTTTCATATTGAAAGGTTTGTTTGAGGGTGAATAACCTCAGAGCTTCTCTCTGCATATTTATTATAGAGGTGGTAGCAGTATAACATTTGTCAATGCTTTTCAGCATTTCCTCATCATGTCTTTTCTGCTGCTCCTCCTCTTCTAACTTAACCTTCACAGTGTCCTGCTGTGAGGTGGGATTGATGGTTTGTGGTTTGGCTTTGGGTAGAGGTATAACTGCTGAGAGTGGCAGGCTATCCTCCTCATCATCCTCTTCTTCATCTTGCAGCCTCAGCACCCTTCTCTTCTTCTTCAAGGGTGGATCATTGGCTGCGGGTTTTGGTGGTAAAGGAGTTGGTTTTGTGGGTTGTGGTTGGGTTGTTGGTGTGGGAGTGTTGGCAGGCACTGCTAGCAGCCTAGAGATAAGGGCTGGTTTGGTTAGCTTAACTAGCAGAGTCCTGTTCCCAGCACCAGCTTCAGATAAGGCCTCTGCGACCAGTCCCTTTGTAAAATCACCAGCCGAACAAATCTTGGTGGTTATTGCCAAGAGTTTGTCCCTGGTCCATGCCTTAACATCAAGGACTGGTCTGCCCAGGTACTTCGAAGTGAACCTACTCATAGCCTCAAGTTTCTGTCTTTCCTCTTGGCTATGAGTAGTCCATCGGTACTCAATCTCTCTCCTCTCCATATTCCTGATCTCTTGATCTAGCAAAGCAGTGTCCTTGTCAAAGCCTTGCCTGAACAGCTGTTCAATGACTTTGTTCATTGAACGGTTATGCTCAGCATCAGCCTCCTTGACAAGGGCTGCTAGATCAGGATCAGCCACCTTCTTTCCCTCTCCCTTATTCTTATCAGTGATACTGAAATCCTTTTGGATTTCAGCCACTTATATCTGCTCTACCTCCCTCACTTTCCTCTTCCCCTTCTCCCTCACCTTACTAGTCTCCTCAGCCAACTCCCTCTCTACCACCACCTCTTTCTCTGCCTCTTTCTCCTCCTCTCCCCTCTTCCTCTTGTCTTGCACTGATGTCTCCCCCTTTTTGGTTGCATTGGTTGGGGTTTGACTATCAGCAAGAGCCTTAGAAATAGCAACCTCCACCATGGGTTGGATGTATGTGGGAAGCCTCTCATCAAGGGTTTGAATAACTATGTCTTTAAGGATTGGTGTGATGAGAGGCAGGGATTTCTGGAGGATAGCATCCAGCTGCTCAGGGGGGTTCTGTCCCTGAGAGCTAGTGCCAGAAGCAGGGGCTGGTGGCTGAGTTTGTGGGAGTGGCTCAGTGTTTATGAGACCTTCAGGTGAAGGTGCCATCTGTGGGGTAGTGGTGGCAGATGGACTTCTATCCTGAGTCATTTGAGCAAGCAACTCTTTGAGTCTGCTTATCTCATCCTCAAGGATAGTGTTTTGAGCTACGACATCAAAGAAGAAGCTCAGGTCATCATCAGCATAAGCTGAATCACCTGACCTCCTGACAGTGTCAGGATGAACATGTCCTGAGTGTGGCTCAGTAATGACATGTGCCCCTTGTTCATGGTACTGGGGACTTCTGGCCTCCGGATTGGATCCATCATTGGCCATTGCCTCTGGTGAGGTCTTAGAGATGTTACCAGCTTCACCCTGCTCAGATGTTGATGCAGGGGAAGTGGCAGCCTCACCAGATTGTTCTCTCTCCCTAGCCACACTGGGAGAGTGAACTGATTCTCTGTGCTGTGGGCTCTGATCAGCACTTGTATCCACCCCCTCTTCGGTTGGAGTCTCCCCAGTTGTAATATGTTTCTGGGGAGAGGGTGGAGTGCTCAGATCAGTCAGCACTTTGGCTATTACCAATGTTGGGCTTAGTGGGGCAGTCTCCTCAGTATATGGGCTAGAAGCAGTATGCACATGGGGAGGACTGTGCTCTTCAATGGCAGTCTCCTCAAGTGAGAGAGACCCCAGTAATGTGGTTCCCCAAAATTGGTTGCATCAGGCTCCTGTTGAGAGGAAGCCTGTGCGGTTGTGGTGGGTGGAGTCGTGGTACCTGCTGGGAGAATCGAGCCAGCAGGCACATCCTGCCTTTGTGTGGCAGGGGCATCCTCAGGGGACTCATTTCCCTGAGTAGCCTTTGTGGGCTTCTTTTGGCTTTTGGCTTGGTGGGGACTTTTGATTTGGAGGTGGAGGCTGTGGGTTCCAGCTGCGTGGGTTTTCGCAGCCGGCCAGCCTGTTTCAGTGTTTGGTCAGTGTTGTGCCTGGAGTATACCTCGGCTTGAACAGCCATGGCAGGGACCCCAGTGCCAACTAGTCCCTCAGCCTGAAGCTGGTATTCGATCATGGCCATTATGAACCGTGGATATAAGTTCCAACGGTTAGAAAAAGGTTTTGTGGCCATGTCCTTGAGTTCCAAAAATAAAAGTTCAGTAAAATTTAAAGGCTGTTTCTCAAGGATAGAATACAATACCTGCTGCCACCTTGTGGACATCTGGTCCCACGAAGAGGTCTTGGGAGCCAGACACACATTCACCATGTGGAAGATCAATCGTTGAGGGTCAGGGAAGTGTTTCTTCAGCAGAGTGGAGGCGGAGAGGTTACCCTGATAGTCATGAGAGGTGAATGAGAGATCCAGGGTACCTTTGGGGTAGGAGGTTGGGTGAGTGGCATCCTCCAGCTCTAGGGTTTGTCGTATGGTAGCTGGAGTGATAACCACGGGTTTGCCGTTGACGGAGGACCGGAGGGAGACCTCGGCATTCTGCTCTCCGGTTTGGACGGTGACATTTGCCCAAAACTCCGTCAAGGAGTCGGTGTATAGAGTGGGGTTCAAGAGAAAAGCCGTTTTGTATGGTGAGTCGTACATGAGATCGACGGCTTGGTGAAATTTGAGCCATAATGGCGACTTGGTGAGATGGGCGACACAGTTGTGTCGAGGTTTCAGTTGCATGTTCGCCATTAATGGTGCATGGGAATTTCAGAGGTTTGTAAGGATTAGGTCAAGTGAGGAGTAAATGCTCTGAAGATGGGGTATTTATAGGGTAGGGCAAAGGTTGAAAGAAAACTACTGAAGGTTTTGGTGTTAGTTATCAGTTGTTGTAACAACTGATGACGTGGTTTTAACCTTCAGTGGTTGTAACATCTGAGGACTTGGTATTAGTCTTCAGTAGTTGAAACTACTGAGACCTTGGTTTTGTCCTTCAGATGTTGTGAACGTCTGAAGAGTTAGTCAGTCGTCAGTAGTTATGAACTACTGATGACCTAGTATTCTTCATCAACGTTGTAACTGCTGAAGACTTGGTGTTAGCCTTCAGTAGTTGTAAACTACTGAGATCAGTAGTTGTGAACTACTGAAGACATGGTATTGCTTCAGCTGTTGTAAACAACTGAGGACTTGGTTTTAGCCTTCAGTAGTTGTGAACTACTGATGTCAGTAGTTAGGAACTACTGAAGACATGCTCTTGTCCTTCAGTTGTTTGTGTATGAAACATCAGCTGTTGTTAGCAGCTGATGAGAAATGACTCATCAGCTGTTTCCGTCAAATCAGTTGTTTCATACTAGCCTCCACACTTACTCATCAGCTCTTTGGCTGATTTTCAGTTGTTTCATTGACCCTTCAGCTCTTGTGAATATTTATGCCTTCAGCTCTTGTGATCAGATGTTCACAAGTGCTGATGAAATATTCTTCAGAGCTGGTGAACAAATTTGGTCTTCAGTATTTGTGTAAGATTACACATCAGTAGTTATGACCAAAATTTGTTCTTCAGTACTTATTTAATTGAAAATCATACATCAGTAGTTGTAATCCACTTCACTACATCAGTTGTTTTTTTCAATAAATAATGTACATCAGTACTTTTGAGTCAGTTTAGTCTTCAGTAGTTGTGAAAGAGCTGAAGACTAAATTACTCATCAGTACTTATATTTGACCTTTGCTCTTCAGTAGTTGTGAACTAAGAGTACCAGCATAGGTCAAATCATTCAAGCTGCAGCATACCAAGCCTTAGTACCAAATTTTGGAATGTGGCACTATCTAAAGACTTAGTAAAAATGTCTGCAAGCTCATCAGCACTAGGCACAAACTTAGGATCAATCAGACCTTTCTCATAGCAATCCCTGATAAAATGATGTCTGATCTCAATATGCTTGGTCCTAGAGTGCTGGACTGGATTCTTAACAATACAGAGAGCTGAAGCACTATCCATTAATAATGGAGTCTTAGTCTCAGTAATGCCATAATCCAGAAGTTGGTTCTTAAGCCAGAGTATTTGAGAAGTACAGCTTGCAGCAGCAATATACTCAGCTTCAGCAGTGGATGTAGCAATGGATGTTTGTTTCTTACTCTGCCAGGAAACTAAACAATTGCCTAGGAATTGGCAACCACCAGAAGTGGATTTTCTGGTGACTTTGCATCCTGCATAGTCACTATCAGAGAAAGCAACTAATTTGCAAGAATGCCCAGCTGAATACCAAAGACCTAGTGATTGGGTACCTTGCAGATATCTAAAGATCCTTTGACTGCAATCAAATGGGATTCTTTAGGTGCAGCCTGAAATCTAGCACAAGCACATGTTGAAAACATGATGTCTGGTCTAGAAGCTGTAAGGTACATCAAGGACCCAATCATACATCTGTAAAGGGTTTCATCAACCGCTTTACCTTTCTGATCTACATCTAGTTGTGTAATGCTGCTCATGGGAGTAGAACAAGGCTTACAAGATTGTAAATCAAACTTATTCAACAACTCTTTGATATACTTGGACTGATGGATGAAGATTCCATCATCCAGTTGATTGATTTGCAAACCCAGAAAGTACTGTAATTCTCCCATAGCACTCATTTCAAATCTCAGCTTCATAAGCTTTGTAAATTCATCACACAACTTTAGATCAGAGGATGCAAAGATGATATCATCAACATAAATCTGAACAAGGAGTTTATGTTGTCCCACAGTCTTGATGAATAGGGTTTTATCAATGGTGCCTCTAGTGAATTTATTTTCTAGAAGAAAGGTTGAGAGTGTCTCATACCAGGCTCTAGGAGCTTGCTTCAGCCCATAGAGAGCCTTATCAAGCTTGTACACCCAATCAGGATGTTTATTGTCCTCAAAGCCTGGTGGTTGACACACATAAACCTCTTCTTTTATTTTTCCATATAGGAAAGCACTTTTGACATCCATTTGATAAACCTTGAGACTGTGAAAGGCAGCATAAGCTAAGAACAGTCTGATTGCTTCCAGTCTGGCCACAGGTGCAAAGGTCTCATCATAATCGATGCCTTCCTCCTGTGCAAACCCTTGGACAACCAGTCTGGCCTTGTTCTTGACAATTTGGCCCTTCTCATCTGTTTTGTTCCTAAATACCCACTTGGTGCCTATAGCACACTTATCTTTGGGTAATGGAACAAGCTCCCACACTTGCTGTTTCTTGAATTGAAGAAGCTCAAGCTGCATAGCTTCCACCCATCCATTGTCTCTTAAAGCAATATGATAGTTCTTTGGCTCTTGCTGACTGATGAAGAGAGCATAGAAGCAGAAGTTAGACAATTGATTCCTGGTTGAAACTCCAGCTTGGATATCACCAATGATTTGTGAAGTGGGGTGATTCTTGAGCTCTTGATAAACTATAATATCTGTGCAAGTGTTTGTAGACCCATCAGCAGCAACAGATGGTGATGGAGATTCCTGAAACCATGTAGAGGATGGCAGCTCAAACGAAGTAGAGCAAGCAGAAATCTCATCAGCATTTGTAGTAGATGGGGCTGCTGAGGCTACAGGAGCATCAGGTTCAGTGAACTTAGGCAGATTGTCACTGATCCTGAAGAGGTGAGTACTGACTTCATCATCATCAGTACCACCAGGTGGAGATCTGTTGACAGGCTCAACAGATGGAGGTTGATAAGGAACATATTGCAGTATGTCCAGATCAAACAACTCCACAGGGTTTTGTGGAATCTTGTCCTTTGGAGATTCATTGAACTTAACATGCAAAGTTTCTTCAACTCCTTTGGTTCTACAGTTGAAGACTCTGTATGCTTTGCAAGTTGATGAATAACCAACAAAGTACCCTGCATCCACCTTACTAGCAAACTTATGGAGTGGGTTGCTAGTGTTGAGAATAAAGCAAGGACACCCAAAGGCTCTAAAGAATGAAATAAGAGGAGCCAAATGATGAAGAACTTCATAAGGAGTCTTCATCAACCTCTTATTCACTAAAGCTCTATTTTGTACATAGCAAGCTGTATTGACAGCTTCAGCCCAAAAGGTCAGTGGCAATCCAGAGTCAGCCAACATTGACCTTGCTGCTTCAATGAGGGTCCTGTTCTTTCTCTCCACCACTCCATTTTGCTCAGGAGTTCTAGGAATGCTAAACTGCCTTCTAATTCCCTTGGACAGGTAGAAGTCATCAAGTGTGTGATTTCTAAATTCTGTTCCATTGTCACTCCTCACACACTTGACCTGTAGGGAATACTGCTTTTCTACTTGTAACACAAAGTTCATTGTTGTCTTTGCTGCTTCATCCTTGGAGTGCAAGAAGAAAGTCCATACAAACCTGGAGTAATCATCCACAATTACCAGGCAGTATTTCTTCTTTGCCATGCTCATTACTCTGACAGGACCAAAGAGATCCATGTGCAGAAGTTGTAAGCAGGCAGTGGACTTTGGTTCTTCTATTGAAGGGAATGAAACTTTGTGTTGTTTTCCTTTCAAGCAAGCAGTGCAGTCATCTTCACACTTGAACTCCTTCAGAGGCAATCCTCTTACTAAACCATGGCTTATAAGCTGATTCATGTTCTTGAAATTTACATGACTCAGCCTTCTATGCCATAGTGTAGATTCTTGAGGAGATGCCTTGGAGAATAGGCAAGGATGGCCTTTTAGATCCATCTTTTTGGAAAGATCTAAGGCATACACTCTTCCTGTCCTGTTGGCCTTCAGGAGAGTGTGTTCATCCAATGCCTTGTCAATCAAACTCAGAACTTTGGATGACAGAATCCGACAGTCCTGGCTTGTGAAAAGGGCAACATGGCCTTTGTCACACATTTGACTGACACTCAAGAGGTTGTACTTGAGATTCTCCACATGGTTAACATCATCAAACCTTATTTCCCCATTGGAAACAAAGCCTTTTCCGATGATGTAACCCTTTGCATCATTGCCAAAAGAAACAAATCCCTTCTTTCCTTGAGAGTAGTCATTAAGAAGGGAACTGCTTCCTGTCATGTGCATGGATCCTCCACTGTCTACATACCAGATGCTTTTAAGGCATGTTGAAGAACCCTGCAAACACAACCATGTGTTAGTTTGTCTTGGAGACCCAAACCTGCTTGGTTTTGGGTCTGTTCTCAGCTACAGGAGCAGCACTAACAGTTGTGTTGTGTGTGACAGCTTGAGGTGAAGAAGATGGTACAGAAGAAGAGCCTTTTGGCTTGGACTTCCTTTTCTGTGGTTTCAACACAGGAGCATCTAAGTGGTTGACTCTTCCCACTAGCTGCTGAACCATCATCACCAATTGTGTCTGATTTTGTGATAGGGCTTTCAGCTCTTCAGACACATTGGAGTTTGCTGATGATGAGTTCCTATGTTGTACCATCTTTTTCTGAGCAACCTCAGCTGTTGCCTGAGTTATCCCTACATTCTTAGATTTACCTTTGGGCTTAGGGATTTCAGGCTTGGATGTTGCTAATACAAACTTGGTTTCAAACTCATTCTTCATTTTATTGATGCTCTCAGTAATTTTCTCCTTCTGTTTGAGTTTGGAACCCCTTTTGTACCAGCAATCATAAGCAAGATGATTGAATAAGCCACATATATCACATGGCTTTTTCTTCATCTTGTGCTGATCATCAACTGAAGAGGATTTAACTGCTGAAGACTTGTTCTTCAGCTGTTTGTCATCAGTACTAGCAGTTTTCTTCCTAGTGCCTGCTTTCCTGGTATCCTCTCTAGCTGTCTTCAAACCTTTCCTACTGTTAGTTTTCTTCTCTTTAGTGCTAACAGTATTTGAGGTTTGAACTTCAGATGTTGTCACTTGCTCTCCAGTACCTTCAGTACTTCTAGTGACAACTCCTGAGTTGACCAGCCTTTTGGTCATGTGACAGTCTATCTCTGATGATGCTGATTCAGAGGATAGTAAGTCACATGATGAGAAGGATTGGTTATTGCTCTCCCCATCAGATTCAATTTCTGCTCTTGAAATGAAGTCTGTGGGAGGAGCAGTGTGATTATAACCAATGCCAAACTTCACATTGGAAGCAGTTTGCTTGCTAAGAAGCATTTCAAAACCCTTGCATGATTGCACCCATCGATCACACTCAACTTGGGTGGTTGCAAGAGTTTCCTTGAGATCTTTGTACTTCTCAAGAAGTACATCTTCCCTAGCTTTAGCATCTTTGATTTGGCAGTTAAGCTTGTAAATCTCATCATTTTTATCTTTTAGAACAACCTCAAAATCAGCTTTTCTTTTGGAAATAGTGTGCTCAAGCTCAAGATTTTTATCTATTAAAGCTACATTTGCTTCTCTAATAGAAGCAAATGCTGCTATGCATGACTCTGAACAAAGCTTGGCTTTTGCCTCAGTGGATACCTGAGATGAGGCATTAGATGATGACCCTTCAGCAGAATCAAGGGCCATCAGAGCAAGATTTCCAAAAGGTTGATCACCACCATGTTGACCAGCACCTTGGAGTAGTGGTTCCTGACCAGATAGCTCTTCTTGTAGACTACTCCAGTCAACAGCAGTTGGGGTGAAAAAGCTTTGTTGTTGAGGTTGTGTGTGGTGATGAGATTGGGAAGAATGAGGCTCTGGAAGAGCATGAGGTGGTTGAGCCGGGGGTGCTTGAGGTTGACCAGGCTGAGGCATGTAGTAACAGGGGTAAGGATAAGGCATATGACCCTGTGACACAAAATAAGCAGGTGGTGCTTGTGCCTGAGATGGATGGGTAGAACTGTAGGAAGGTTGCCCTTTGTGCTGTGAGCTATTGCTGGGAAAAGTCACAAAGGGTGCAGATGAGTTAGATCCAGATGATCTACACTCTCTTGCAAAGTGTCCAAGCCTTTGGCACTTGTGACACCTCAACTTGCTCTTGTCAAAACCAACTTTGGTTTTGCCAGAGAGTCCTGGGAATTTCCTACCAGTTCTTTTGTAGAACTTCTGAGATCGGATATTTATCATTGCCATTTGGTTCAAAATATCCATCTCTTCCAGATCATCATCTGGAATGCCCTTCAAATCCTCCATCAGAAAACACAAGTTGTCACCACCTCCTCCTGAACTACTGACACCAACAAAAGCTTGTTCTGAGCTTGTAGAGAAATCAATATGCTCATCATAAGAACTTTCTGATGAAGCATATTCTGACTCATGACTTATCAAGGCAGCATTACCTTGGACAAAGTCATCAGCAAGTTTGCCAGAAGATGACAACTTCCTCTTTTGCTCTACCTCTCTCTCAAAAGTGAGTAGTTTCCCATGAAGTTGGGTGAGAGATAGAGTGTCAAGGTCAGCACTAGAGCGTAGGACAATGGTATATGTGTCCCATCTCTCAGGCAATGACCTGAGGAACCTGTTGTTCATCTGGCTTTTGGAGTACTCTTGTTTAACCATCTTCAGCTCAGAGATTAAACAAGAGAACCGCTCAAACTGCTGGGTCAGAGACTCACCCTTTCTATATGAGAAAGTCTCATATTGTTGGGCAAGGATTTCCCTATTGTTTGCTAAGACCGAATCAGTTCCTCCAAATTGTTCCTTTAGAGCAACCCATAGGTCATGAGCAGACTCATGATGCAAGAGCCCTGAATATATCTCGTTTGGAATGGCCATGGCTAAAATTCCATGGGCTCTGGCATCAATTTCGAACAGCTTTAGATCCTCGTCCGAATATTGTTCAGGTTTCTTGGCAACCTGTTCATTAGACTCCGGGACGTTCACCATAGGCTTGTATGGCCCATGCACCACTGACTTCCAACAACCAGCACTGTTGACAGCCAAGTGGTGTAGCATACGTCTTTGCCATATGTTATACTCGTTCCTAACCAGCATCGGAGGCTTGGTTGCGGAACCAGTATTGTGAGGATCACTGGTTGGTGTTGTCATCTCAGGTTTTGGTCAAAAACAAGTTTAAACACGACAAACGTAACTCAAAACCACCAAAAGACCTCAAGATTTTGGCCGGAAACAGCAGAAACTTACTCTCTATGGCTAGCTCTTGCAAATTGCTAATTAGATCAAACAGAGAGATCAAAAGAGCAGTTTCAAATGATCAATGTTGAAATCGATCAATGATTAACCCGCTCTGATACCATTTGACAGGATCTCAGCCTCTCTTGTTGATCAATTAGATTATGTTTGCAGCGGATTTAGCACATTAATTAGCAATTAGAGCAAGAACATAAAAGATATTTCAAATTAAAGCATAAACATAGAGAGAAGAGTTTCTGCAAAACAATAAATGTTCTATTGATCGCACGTTTCGGCAATTAAAACAGCATGGTTCATCATCCTTTTATAGGCGGCAAAAGGATGGTGGTGATGTTCTTTCTCTGACATCACTGAATATTTAAATTACAACTGACAAAACATAAAACTACTGAAGATGTCAATAACTGACATCTTCTTACAAAAGTTCCTAAGTGCTGACAAAAGTAAACTACTGAAATCCTACAACGACTGAAGAACAAACTCTTCAGTCGTTTATAACTACTGATACTATAACAACTGAAGAACATGCTCTTCAGTTGTTGTACAACTACTGAAAGTAAATAAACTACTGAAAGGGAAAAACCACCACAACAACTGAAGAAGACTTCTTCAGTTGTTGTGACAAACTCTGAGTCTTCAGTACTTGGTCTTCAGACTTTGCTTCAGATGATATAACAACTGATGACTTCAGTAGATATCATCAGTTGTTGTCTTCAGTCTTTGTCTTCAGACTTTGTGCTTCAGTAGAAGGTCTTCAGTTCTTTAGTTCTTCAGCTTTTGATTCTTCAGTACTTGTCTTCAGTACTTGAAGTCTTCAGTACTTGTATGATCAGTACTTCAGACTTCAGTACTTGTCTTCAGTACTTAAAGTCTTCAGTACTTGTATGATCAGTACTTCAGACTTCAGTACTTGTCTTCAGTACTTTAGAGTCTTCAGCTGCTGTTCTTCAGTTCTTTGATCTTCATACTTTGTTCTTCAGACTTTGTCATAACAACAGAATGGGAGTCTTCAGTAGTTGTAGCAGTGGCATGTGGGACTTAGAGGTTTTCCTGATCTTGGCTCATTGGTTCTTTTGGTCCAACACCTAGACTATAACTAAGCACCTCACGCATGAGTCCTCTCATGTAATCATACATGTTTATATATGAAATTATGTGTCTTACCTCTTGATAATAGTATGTGCTAATTGCTTAGGATTGTTAGGTAATAATTGTGCCTTATGTATGTAATTGACCCTTAATCTAGACTGATATACATACAAACCGTAAGTCAAGCCTAAGGCGTTGTGTGCCTAATTCAAGTGATTTCAAAGTCCAAAACTCGATTGTTATTGATGGTTTTTCAAATCCCGTCAAAGTCAATGTCCCATAACCGGTTATGGACTAAATTAATATAAATATAAAAGAAAGGTGGGTTATGGACTAAATTGACCCTAATGGGCTAACTTTTGATGGGTTTAAGGGCCTATAATCAGCCTTTAAACATGCATGATCAGCCCCTACCCTCCTTATTTGCAACCCTAGCCCCCAACTTCTAGAAAGAGAGAGAAGGTGAAGAAAACTCAAGATTTGGGATTCCATTGTTGAAGGGATTGAAGATATACGAGTTCGAGCTTTAAACCATAAGAAAGAAGCAACAAATCAAGGTAAGAATCATCCTCTAAATGCCTCTGTAGAACAGATCCTGATTTCTAGCGTTTGGGTTCAAAAGTTTCAAAGAATCACATAAAGTTCACATTTTTACATATGAAAACGTCTAAAAAGGTTACATATTGTTTCATGAAATATAAACCAAGGATTTGGACGTAAAAAGTTAAGATTTTAGGTTAAAAACGGGTTGGTTCGTCATTTTTATACGTCCAGCGAAACTGTGGGCCCGATCAGCAAAACTGTGGGCTCTTCCAGCGAAACTAAGAGAATTCCCAGTGAAACTGGCAGCGAACCTACCAGCGAAACTGGCAGCGAACCTACCAGAGAAACTGCCAGCGAAACTGCCAGCAAAACTGCCAGCGAAATTGCATAGAAATGACCAATTTGAGTGTTAATTTATGTGCAGGCTGTGTAGTGCGAATCTAGCCTAGAAATTTAGACGGGAAACTATTTACTTTGACCAGGTGAGTTCTAGATCCCCTTATGTTTTTCCATATTTTTGGGGCTATTGTGCATAGTAAACCTAAGATTTTCAATGCAAAGATTTCAAGAGGTTTTAACAAGAAAATAAATTTTCCTAAAACAAAATATGTTATATAAAGTCCTTTAAATAAATATTTTTACGCTGATCTAGCAGCACGGCTCCAGCCTGGGGCGTTGCCCCTTCGACCCCACTAGGGGCTGCTACCCCTAGAACCCCGCTATCAGGGGCTGCCGCCCACGAACCCCCGCTGTCCCGCGGAAGGTCAGTTATATGGTTTATTTCTCATTGTTGATGAAATGTGAATATATAAACTAAGAGTTTATTTCCTATCTAAGCATGTAAAATACATGAGAGGACTCATGTGTAAAGGTACTAAGTTATAGTCTAGGTCATTCCATTTCTAATAACCTAATTCCCTATAACCATGGCTCTGATACCAATCTGTCACACCCCGACCGACGACGGAATCATCGGAGCGGACGAGGGAATGATTGATTGTTCATAACACATGGTTGTCTAATAGTGGAGATAATATTAAAATCAGATTACATGATAACATGAGTTTACACAAGCAATTACAACAACTGAAATCACAAATAGTAATTGTCATTTATTTTGACTAAGTCCGGGTCTTAAATGAGCATGTAGAAGTCCACTAACTTGCTTAACCTGAAATCATGTGAAAAGTAACGAGTCAGCTAAAAATTAGCCGGTGAGTAATCACAGTTTTGTATATACATATAGATTGATTGAGAATAATCCAATTCACAAGGTAACGTTAAGATTTATATTGCAATAGCGAAGCATATAGATAAACCGACACCATATAAACCCCTTGACTTGACACTTGCATATAATAGACTTGCGCACATACACCATAGATTGACTATTTGCCTCTGGCACAATCACCACTCGACTATTCGTATGGGGTGGGTTATCCAAACAAGTAGATCTACGATTGATACCAGGATTGATTGATTGACTGAATTAGGGTTCTTACTGTCGTCCAGTTTATCATAGTATGTTCACATAGTTGCAAGTAATAACATAACCTGTCTTGAATTGAATTTAGAATGAAATAACAATAGAATATCATGATTGAATATTGTATCACATGATTTCTCCTAAATAAGAAATGATATAAAAGGGGATATGAATACTCACTTGATTGATGAGATTAGAATTTGGATGTGATAGATTAGACACCAACGATTTCCTTACGAGTAATCTACGGAACGGTGTCTCGAGTTAGAATATTAATAATATGAAAATTGGGACTTAGATTAAGGTTTCCATTGGGATTGGGTTTAGAATGGTAGTTTAAATAAAATAATTTATTTAGTTTTAATGTCTTGAAATAAATAAAATGAATTTATTGAAAGTGATTATGTTTAGAATTTAATAGAAATAAATGTATTAATACGCGTAACGGTTTGATTTATTGTTAAAGTGTGGGAAAGACAAATAACTAATTTTATTAATTAATTATATGATAATTAATTAAAATATTTAATTATTTAAATAACACAAAACGACTTTTTGTAATTAATCTGTGAAACTGTAAAATACATATAATTGCGATTATCTTGAATAATTCATAATTAAAGGTAATATAGTGTCCAATAATAATTTAATAATTT
The DNA here is from genome assembly GCA_024085815.1 of Flaveria linearis. NCBI lineage: Eukaryota > Viridiplantae > Streptophyta > Magnoliopsida > Asterales > Asteraceae > Flaveria > Flaveria linearis. The sequence goes on along the minus strand of CM044014.1, from coordinate 60,693,562 downwards.
AAATTATTATTAAAAGTTCACTTTTATAGAAATAATTTTGTAACATTTGTAAGATTATTTATTTAAAACATTTAATAAAATAAATAAAATGTTAAGATAAATTTCAGAAAATAATTAGGTGGTTTTAAAAATATTTAATGTTTGTAGAAACATTTTTATAATTTTTAGGAGTTTTTTTGAATTTTTTTAAAGCTTAAAAAGGCCTTAAAAAATAAGTGAGGTTGCCCGGGGTCGAACCCGAGACCTCAAGGATGGCATGGGGGCATGGAACCGGTGGGACAAAGGCATACAGCCACGATAGGAGTTAGTTCCAAATGGTTTTAAACACAATTTCGATTAAACCCCAATTCCCGTATGAGCCCTAGTTCGAATCCCAGACAATTGAACTCCAATTCGATTTCGATGGCATCTGAAATCATAGGGCTTTCATTCCCCATGTACAGACGAGTGTGTGCGTGTTTTTAATTACCTGTATGATGACGGATTGAAGCTGAACCCAACAAGAACAGGTCGCGGTCAAAGGTGATGATCGATGGGTGAGCAAACCTTGATGGAAATCAAATTAATTTCGTAGGAAGCTTCGAATGATGATCGAGACTAGAAGCCCCTTATCAGTTTCAGTTAAAACAATCGGGGATTGGGTTTTAATAGAGTTGCAGGTCGACGATGAAGGCGGTAACCCGATGCAGTGTTTGTGCTTGTTTGGGATGAGATTGAGAGCTGAGTTAGATTAGATATATGTATATTATTGTCCACTTTTGATTAATTCGATTATTTTTGAAGTTAGTGGTCGATTAGGTGGGTGGTCGGCCGAAGAACCGGATGGAATCGGGGGAGAAGATGGGTTGTGGGGTTTGGGTTTTAAATTTACTCTTTTGGTCCCTGTGGTTTATATATCTTGACATTTTATGTAACAACTTTTCTTTTGAAGTTTCATAATTAACAAAACAACCCCCTTGAGTTATTAAATTCAAGTTTTTTAAACATTTCAAAGTTTCATAAGCTTTGATAAATTATTATTATTAGTTATTAATGTTATTATTAATATTATTATTATTAGTATTATTATTAATAATAGTGATAATAATTTCATTATTATTATTATAATATCAATTTTTTTAAGATTTAACAAAGTAAATTTTTTAGGTTAACAAAAATTACGAGATGTTACAGTCTCTCCTGCTTTAGGAAATTTCGTCCCGAAATTTGTTCACGAGGAGGCTGAAACGAAAAGATGAGGGTACCTGGATTTCATTTGGTCCTCACGTTCCCAAGTGAACTCTGGGCCACGTTTAGATTCCCAGCAGACTTTGAAAATTGGTATTCTGCTGCGTTTGAGTTGTTTGACTTCCCGATCCATAATTTCCATATGTTTCTCAATAAAGTGCATAGATTCATCAATCTGGACTTCGTCGAGTGGAATGTGGAGATTTTCATCGGCGAGGCATTTCTTGAGGTTTGAAACATGAAATGTCGGATGCATATTGCTGAGTCCTTGGGGTAGTTTAAGCTTGTAGGCCACTCTCCCAATTCGCTCGAGCACTTTGAATGGACCCACGTAACGAGGTGCTAGCTTCCCTTTCTTTCCAAAGCGAATCACTCCCTTCCAAGGTGATACCTTAAGAAGTACGAGATCACCGACATTGTATTCCATGGGCTTACGTCTTTTATCAGCATAATGCTTTTGACGATTTCTAGCGGCGACCAAGTTATCACGGATCTTATGAATTTTGTCGGTTGTTTCTTGTATCAATTCCGGACCAGTAATTTGTGATTCACCAACTTCAGACCAACAGATAGGAGATCGACACTTTTGACCATACAAAGCCTCAAATGGTGCCATCTGGATGCTGGTATGGTAACTGTTGTTGTAAGAGAATTCGATCAACGGAAGATGAGAATCCCACGATTCACTGAAATCAATGACACAAGCCCGGAGCATATCCTCGAGGGTTTGTATCGTTCTTTCAGTCTAACCGTCGGTTTACGGGTGATAGGCTGCGCTAAGATTCAGTTGAGTTCCGAGAGCTGGTTGGAGACTTTTCCAGAAACGAGAGATGAAGCGACCATCGCGATCAGAGATAATATCTACAGGTACACCATGCCAACTGACTGTTTCATTGATGTAAATACGAGCCAATTTCTCGACTCAGTATTCCTCACGAATTGGTATGAAATGAGCCGACTTAGTCAATCGATCTATAATGCACCAATTGTCATCATGACATTTAAAATAAGGAGAATTTAGTGAATGAAAAGTTAAACAGGAGATTCACGGGAACACGACGGTTAGGTATTGTCAATGTAAAGGTAAGACACTTGGACACATGCCAAGTTAGGTCTTTTCTTTTATGCCAAACCCATGACTACAAGTTACGAAGGTTTATGAACCATTATATCCATATCGCAATGAGGATAATAGCGAGTCTTTTTGTTTAAAACCAAGTTAGAATTTCAATGATTTTCAAGGTTAAAGATTCAAAAACGATTCAAGAAATGACGCAAACAATAAGATAGGTATTTGTAAACATGTTTTGCGAGATAACAAATTTCCAAAGGTAGATTGCATACGTAATTCATCAAACCCATAAGTATAGTCGAGAACATTCGTATGACTAGAAAGACATAATCACAAGTTGATAATATCTTTACTTGACAAAAGATTGTTTAGGAAGACTACCATCACGTAATCAGGTGTTGATGATATCCTAAAATGAAAGTTGATAAGTAAGGAATTAATGGTTCGATGTAGCTAGATCGAGTCAAAACATGAGAATAAAGGAAAGGAAATCGATTTAAGAATTTAAATGCTCCAAGCTTGGAATCAAAATTAACCTAGAGCGATCGAGTCTTCTTTCAAGTTCAGAGATCATGCTTTGGGTTGATAGGTCAAAACACTAACATTATTTCACCCTTCAAGTTACTACATGCCTCTCATCACTTGTTACAACCTTGATAAGTTGGAGATCAAAAAATGAGAATAGTCATCAAGGTATGGTTTTCACCCCTAACTTGATGGTGTACTCTCAAGGTATGACCACTAACTTACCAATCAAAAGTTCGATCCCAACTCATTGTTAAGGATCCATAAAAACAAGACGAGGTAACTCACCATTAAGGTAAGGGAAATCACTCCTATCTTAATGATAAAGTTTTATAAAAACAAAATATGACAAGATAAACTTCGTCATCAAAATCCAGAATTCACTCCTACTTTGATGAGGTCGTCTCATTTGAACAAATACAATTCATAAAAATGATATTATCATCAAGGTATGGAATTCATGGCTATCTTGATGTTTGAATTTCATAATAACAAGAAAACAATCGAAGATTAACATTTGTCACCAAAGTACGGGTTTCAATCCTATTTTGGTGAGATCATGTCGTTTGTGAAATGCAAGTTCCAAAGAGAATAATTGAAGTCAGTCCTCGAGATAAGAAAATCACCCTAATCCCGAGGATGAAATTTCATAAAACACACAATTGGAAACCATTTATTGAAACGAATAAAGAATCATCACCAAAGTAAGGGAATCACCCCTGTTTTGATGAGTTAGAATCATTTAGGAGATACGGGTATTCTTAGTCATAGGTTGACTTGCAAACTTTTGCATCTCCCACGGTGCAAACGGTTCAAAGTTCGACTTAACAACGAAAGGAAAAGTATCTCAATTAGAAATTTAGAAATTTTCAAATTACATTAATGTAACAAAAGGAAAATCATGCTTACAAGATTTAAGGTCAAAGTTCGAGATAATAGAATTAGTTATGATGGTGTTCAAATCTTGAATGATTTAAATCAGGAAGACGAAATCAAGGACAAGAATTATTCAACACCACATCATTGGTGGCTTGAGCTTGTTGGGCATTGATGTTGAAAGCACGTCCTTGAGCCGTAGGAACCGGGCTGACAAGTTGAGGGCATCGATTGCGAAAATGGTTCGGATCACCACATTGATAGCATGCACGACCCTGGGTAATTGCAGGAGGATGTTGGTGGACTGGTGCATTAGTCGGAGCTTTAGCAGCACTCTAGCAGACGTTGAATGTATGCCCAAAACGACCACAGTTTGTGCATTGACGACACTGAACGTTAACGGGATGGTGATACTTGCAGTTGTTACACTGCGGAAAGGGTCCAGCGTATGGCTTTTTCATCAGCGGTTGGTTGTTTACTGCTGGTTGACGAGTTGGAGGGACTTGGTTGATCGGCACAGCGGGGGTAATTACAGCAAAGTTTTGAGATGTAGCGTTCCTCTTCTTGTTCTTGGAAGGCTCGGGTTGGTCGGTTTGACGGTTTCGTTAGAAAGTTTATTGGTATTCTTCTTCGACCCTTTTCTGGTTAAAGAACCAGCTTTCACATGATTATCGGTTAACTGCACAGCCAGCCTAATAGCATCTTCTAGGGTCGAAGGATTCCTTCCTAACTCCATATCTTGAATCTGCATGGGTAGTCCACCAATGTATTTCTCGATGGCTCGAGAGGTAGGGGTAGCAAGGTGCGGTACCAGAAGGCTCAATTCGTGAAATCGGTTAGTGTATGCTAGGTTCTCGCCACTGTCTTGGGTTAACTCCCAGAACTCAGCTTCCAGTTTCCGGACTTCATTTCTCGGACAAAATTCCTGAGTCATGAGCTCCTTGACTTCATCCCATATCAATGCTAAAGCGGCATCAGTTCCACGGGTTCGTTTCTCCCCGTTCCACCAAGTAAGTGCTCTCTTTTGAAGAACACTTGTAGCATAGCGAACCTTGAGATTCTCGGGACACTCACTATTGAGGAAAGTGTTCTCGATACTTTCAAACCACTGTAAAAGACCAGTGGCTCCTTCGGTCCTGCTAAACTTAGTGGGATTGCAAGAACTGAAGTGCTTGTAAGTATAAGTTTGGGGAGGGTTTGGTGCAGTTGGGTTTTGAACAGCATTGTTGCCTTGGTTCAAATGGGTAAGTCGAGTTGGGATGACCGCAGTAACTTCACGTGCTACAATAGCAGCAATCTTACAGCCAGAGTTTCTAGACCGTGAACGGATTTGACGAGTAGACATTCTGAAAGATCATTAAGAAATTTCATGGAAATTGGGTAATATGAGCTATACAACATGAAAATGACAATCAAGAATTTGGCATAATAGCAATGAGATGTTCCGAGTGTAATCGTTTGATTCGTAAATCAAAGCGAGTACGTTGACTAAACAAGGTGTTATGTCCAACACAACCTTATTGAAGACATGCGTACCTATAAGCAGATACTCTTCCTGAGGGTTCCCAGGTAAGGTAGACAGATCCATCGGTTGATTTGGATTTATCTGAATAACTTGCCTAGACAGAACACCTCGAGATACAGGCATCACGCTCTTCCAGCATTACATGTTTCAAGTTGTAAGACACAGACTTTGACGAATTTGAAAACCACGAATAACGATTCAAAGCTCATTTTGAAAACCATTTGATTTAGGCACACAATGCCTTAGAATATGATTTAACATTCAGGTGTGCATTGATAAGATTCAAAGTATAAGAAGAATCACATAAGGCATATAATCACATAATCAAGAATAAATATATAAGGCACACAAAATCCTATCTAAGCATGTAAAATACATGAGAGGACTCATGTGTAAAGGTACTAAGTTATAGTCTAGGTCATTCCATTTCTAATAACCTAATTCCCTATAACCATGGCTCTGATACCAATCTGTCACACCCCGACCGACGGCGGAATCATCAGAGCGGACGAGGGAATGATTGATTGTTCATAACACATGGTTATCTAATAGTGGAGATAATATTAAAATCAGATTACATGATAACATGAGTTTACACAAGCAATTACAACAACTAAAATCACAAATAGTAATTGTCATTTATTTTGACTAAGTCCGGGTCTTAAATGAGCATGTAGAAGTCCACTAACTTGCTTAACCTGAAATCATGTGAAAAGTAACGAGTCAGCTAAAAATTAGCCGGTGAGTAATCACAGTTTTGTATATACATATAGATTGATTGATTGATTGAGAATAATCCAATTCACAAGGTAACGTTAAGACTTATATTGCAATAGCGAAGCATATAGATAAACCGACACCATATAAACCCCTTGACTTGACACTTGCATATAATAGACTTGCGCACATACGCCATAGATTGACTATTTGCCTCTGGCACAATCACCACTCGACTATTCGTATGGGGTGGGTTATCCAAACAAGTAGATCTACGATTGATACCAGGATTGATTGATTGACTGAATTAGGGTTCTTACTGTCGTCCAGTTTATCATAGTATGTTCACATAGTTGCAAGTAATAACATAATCTGTCTTGAATTGAATTTAGAATGAAATAACAATAGAATATCATGATTGAATATTGTATCACATGATTTCTTCCAAACAAGAAATGATATAAAAAGGGGATATGAATACTCACTTGATTGATGAGATTAGAATTTGGATGTGATAGATTAGACACCAACGATTTCCTTACGAGTAATCTACGGAACGATGTCTCGAGTTAGAATATTAATAATATGAAAATTGGGACTTAGATTAGGGTTTCCATTGGGATTGGGTTTTGAATGGTAGTTTAAATAAAATAATTTATTTAGTTTGAATATCTTGAAATAAATAAAATGAATTTATTGAAAGTGATTATGTTTAGAATTTAATAGAAATAAATGTATTAATACGCGTAACGGTTTGATTTATTGTTAAAGTGTGGGAAAGACAAATAACTAATTTTATTAATTAATTATATGATAATTAATTAAAATATTTAATTATTTAAATAACACAAAACGACTTTTTGTAATTAATCTGTGAAACTGTAAAATACATATAATTGCGATTATCTTGAATAATTCATAATTAAAGGTAATATAGTGTCCAATAATAATTTAATAATTTAAATTATTATTAAAAGTTCACTTTTATAGAAATAATTTTGTAACATTTGTAAGATTATTTATTTAAAACATTTAATAAAATAAATAAAATGTTAAGATAAATTTCAGAAAATAATTAGGTGGTTTTAAAAATATTTAATGTTTGTAGAAACATTTTTATAATTTTTAGGAGTTTTTTTGAATTTTTTAAAGCTTAAAAAGGCCTTAAAAAATAAGTGAGGTTGCCTGGGGTCGAACCCGGGACCTCAAGGATGGCATGGGGGCATGGAACCGGTGGGACAAAGTGTTAGTCCAGGAGCTCTTGAATCAATCAAACAACAATGAAGATTTGGATCAAACACATAAAATATGATGAACAAAGATGAACACCTCAAGAACAACTCAAAACCCCTTGTTTGATCCAAAAATGTGATTACCAAAAATCTGAAAATGGAAACCCTAATCACTAGCTCATTCAAGCTTAAAACCCTAATTGTCATACTTTACTATTTATAGTAAATGACAATTTACTAATGACACTTAGGACCCTAAACTATGACAATTAGAATTTACAATAAAAACCCAAAATGTCTAAAAACAAGATTAAATATATTTTGTCAACATAAAATATATTTATTAACAATAAACATCCTAGACAAATATATCTTCAACGTCTTGTCTCTAATCTTCGTCCCGAACGCGTCGTGTTGACTTTTCCGTTGACTTTGACCGTTGACGTTGACTTTGTTGACTTTAACTGTGTTGATAATATTAGACTATCTTTCAGACCCAACAATATTCCCCCTTAGTCTACTATTATCAACGTCTTTCATCGTGATCAGCACCGATAAGTCAACTGAACTTGATCTTCAATTTGGTAAGCTTCAGTCTCAATGTTAAGGTCCAACAATAGGTCCAACAATATTCCCCCTAGACTGATGCCTTTTAAATTTTGTTGCTGAAGATCTTTATCTCACAAGTTCCCCCTTTTTCTATGTTCCCCCTTGTCGTGTGCATCCTCTTGATTATAATGGAAACCCTTTCTTGAATCTCTGAGTGGTTCAGAAGATGTAGGAGGAGGGTTCCTAGCTCGGTATCTTCTGTAAATTTGAGGAACAGGTTCTCTGGTCTGGTTCATTGCTCATGTGATGATCGGCCATCTCTTGTAGCACAATCTGCAACATAAACATAAACACAAACACATTCTACACATTTCTCGTTAGATCATTTCAACAAAACAAATAAACCCGTGTTTATCTGTTTATAAAAACAAGCGAACCCGTGTTCGTTTGTGTATACAATTTCCCGTGAAATGCATGAAAATACGAGATGATTTCAATAGCATAATATGGAAGACCTAAAAGAATTTTGAAATGAAAAATTTAATATAGTTTTTTTTTAATTTTATTTTATGTATATATATATATATATTTGTATTTTATATTTTTATTTTTAATTAATTTTTTTTAATTACCAAGAACTGAATCGATCATGAGATCACATCCTCAAGATATACTTTAGCATAAAGATGAAATTAATCATCGACAAGCAATGAGATCATACTGATAACTGAATCCAATCACAGTCTTTGAATGATTTTGAAATTCTCAAACAGATCAATAACGATTGCTGATATGTTTGTCCACTTAAACTCATGCCCTATCTTTTTCAACAAGTATCAGATGATTCGTTAAGGTTCGATTAAGCACTTTAGAATGCTAGGACCCCACAATCATTTGGCAAAAAACCATCACCCAACCTCAGGATTCCTTGAATTTTATTACGATCTTTATGGAACAAGGCTTGTGCATTAGTGTGCAAGTGATTATCAACAGAATATTACATTCTGTGATGAATTCATCGTTAGATGATTTGACACAACTTAGATCAAAATGGTGAGAGCTCCAGGTCTATACTCACGTATAACAAAGGAGATGACCATTTAATCATGTGCCGATGAGAGCTCCAGGTCAGTACTATCGTACAGCAAAGGAGATCATCACTCCAGGTCAGTACTTCCGTACAGCAAAGGAGATTAGCACAAACACAAGACACATAAATACACCAAACATGGCAAAGAGATAGAGATATAGCTTATCATCATGGTGGGTGAAAGATCAATTCTCAATCCAATTTTTGTCGGGACTCAGTTTTCGTGCAGGCCAAAATGATTACGTAAATCCAGACATCCATAAGCATATATTTAATTTAAATCATCATGCTGCTTTCTACTTTATTCTTCAGGCTGAGCCTACCAAGCATATCATTAAAGAATCTGTTTGTTTTTCTATTATTTGCAATTAAAAATAAGATGCGAATCAGATAACAATATCAGTTACTATCATTTCTCATTTTAAAAACACAAGTCATGCAAAAACAAACATTTCAAGAAGATATACAATCATTTCTCAATCATCTCGAATTAAGTTCCCAGTTCTCTTTTCCTTTTTATTTACTTTTGATGTACTCTCCCCCAAAATTTTTATTTTAGCAAACCTATTATAATAATTTTTTTTAATTTTTTTTAATTTTTGTTAATGTTTTTTTATGTTTTTTTTATATTTTTAAACTGTACAAAAATAAAAATTTATCAAAGAAGGTCTTCCAAACTACACCGATATGAAAATAAGAGATGAATTCTAAAGAAATGTGCAGAGATAGTGAAGTGAGAACTGATTGTGCCGATAGAAATCCAGATTGTGGATAAAATACCATGACCTTAACCTGTTTGTTCCGCCTCAAATTTGAATTAGGAACAATCTCTGTCAGTAAACCGGATTACTAACAGTCCTCCTGAATTGTTCCTGCACTCATAAACAGATTAGTTAGAAAGGGAAACCCAGGCCATCGTAGTCCTGGAAGTTCCTTTTTCATCAAGATAAGTAACAAGCTTCTGCACACAACCGTTTAAACAATCGGGGATTGTTGTATCCTTCTTTTTAATTTGCCAAATTTGTTTCGGTTCAATTAACTTGGATTTGAATGAATTAAATTTGGAAATCATTTTCTGTTTAATACTAGAAGGAAAAGAATTTGGTTTTGAAGCTTTGGTCATTTTCATCTTTGTATCATGTGAAACCGGCTTCACATGAAAAGGTTTGGATGGAGGGTTTTTCATCCAACCATTCAAAGATGTGTGTTGTTTACCTCTTGATGCAGAGAAGCAACCCGTGTTGCCTTTACCGTCTGGAATATTCCTCTGAACCTGAGGGCACTTCTTTAGCACGTGACCTTCTTTTCCACATCTAAAACAAGCCTTGAAAGGCTTTTGGTTGTTTGTAGTCCCGTGTTCATCAGGAGAGGGTGGATCCTCCTTTGAGGTTGTTGCAGCTTGTTGACAACCTTGAATCTTCGTCTTTTGGATATCAGGAGAGTGAACCTTTTGAGGCTTTGTCGACTTGGATTTTAAACTGATTTGTGATTTGAAGTGTGATGTTTGAGGAGATGAAATCGGAGCATTCTCCCAAGAACCCTTTTTTATGACTGGTGACTTGGCACACTTTGAGGTAGATTTGTGACAAGCTTGATGGATAGTAGATGAAGATGGTGAGTGCTTCTGTTGAGTTTTGGAGGAACTACTGATTTCTTTAGCAGTTGGGGATGAGATTCGGATAGGTCTTGATTCAGCTTTTGGAAGCTTTTGAGACTTGACAATATCAGGAGATATATTGATCTGTGATGAACCAACATGCTCCTCTGTGTTTGATTCATCATCTGAGCTTATCCAGTCTCGTATACATAAATCAGCTTCCAATGGATCTTGATTGACACCTCCTATTGTGTCAGCTTCGGTTATAGGATTTTGATTGCCTGACGATTCAACAACTGTTCCTTCTTTGACAAACCTGACAGGAACAAACGAAGGAATGTTACCTGTTTTGAATTTGTTAAAGAAGGTTGGAGAAGCAACTGATATTGATTTTGGAGCATCAGAGGTAGAATCGTCATTAATCTTCTTATCAGACCGTTGCCTGAGAGATCCTAAACCTACAGGAGAATCCTGCACATCTCTAACCTCTTTAAGATTAACGTTGCTTAAACCTGCATTTAAACTATTAGTTTCTGCAGCTTCAATCAAATCATTAGATGGATGAGGTTGAGGCATAGGAGAGTAACAATGGGTGCTAGGAGGAGGATAAACATATGGATTTTCACCACAACCCACTCCCGTTTTAATCCTAGCTCCCCTCTGTTTACACAGTAGCTCTTCCGATTTCATTCCAGATATGGTCCATCTATCAAGCTTTGTTTTAAGCTTGCTTGTTTCAAATTCAGCCAAAGTGACTCTTTCGTTTAAAAGATTGATTTCAACGTTTCTTTCAAGAAGAGTTCGTTTTAAATGATCATTTTCTTTTAAAGCTTCATTTAATTTTATGAAATACTTGGCTTCATTCTTTTTAAGTTCCGCGTTTATGGTGGTTAATTCCTTTTGGTTATCTAAAAGTAACCTATTAGCTTTATACACACCAAATAAACGGATTTTACAAGCAGAAGAACACACATCCTGAACTGTCTCGTATGGAAGATCCAGGATGACTTTTTCAGCAGCAAGAGCCTTCTCGCAGTTGCAAACTCTGATATTTCGCTTCCATTCCTCTTCCTTCTCAGCAACAAAAACTCCATCATTCAACTCAGCTCCACCTCTACCTATTGATGTCTGATTAAGCTCCTCTTGAACCTCTTCAATCCTAGGTTTCGGTAAACCGTCAGAATTAATGCTAGAAACTGATCTCTCTTTTGGTTTCTCTTTGAAGTTTGAAGTGATCGTTGGAGTTGGATATGTCGCTTCATAGTACTCACAACGTTTGATATCTAACTCAATTTGTTTCAGTTTGTTAACCACCTCCATCAGTTTGTAATCCTGAAAATTTCTATCTCGTTTAATCGACTTGCCGTGAGAACTCCATTCTGGTGGGAGGGAATCAAGGAATCTCCGAACTTGTTCATGATTTCCCAATTGAGCATCAAACTTTTTCAGATTGCTTGCCACCAACAGAAAACGATCAACAAAATCAGACATCTTTTCATTCTTTAAAGCTGCAAAATTATCAAACCGACATTGTGCAATTGTGAGATCATCAGATTCGAAGGATTTATACAGTTCTGTAAAAGCCATTTTTTTTAATCTATTAATAATTTTGAACAATTAAATGCCCCAAAAATATTTTTCAAAATTGTTGAATAATATTCTCTCCCTTGAAAAATATATTCTTAAATGTCACGCTAGAAAATCTTAGTAACTGGGGTCAAGCTGCCAGGTCAGCTTTTTTTTTTTTTTTTTTTTTTTTTTTTTTAGTTTTGCAAAATTGTTGAATATTTCTTTATCAATTTAAACTCAATTAATTTCAAGTCAACCTTTTCTTAATTGATTTTTAATGAGCCCACAAATTAATTTTTTAATTTTTTAATTTTTTTTAAATCAGCCCAATTTGTTAAACCCAAACCTAGCCCAATAAAAACTAACTCAATTACTAATTAAAAACCTTAAATCACTTGTCAAATACCTACCCTCCCCAGACCCTGCTCTTGAGTGGAATATACTAGGTTTGTTTGTTTGTTTTGTTTACTATGTGTTTGGCTTTTTGAGATTGTGTTTGGGAGTAGTTGCTAAATATCAGATGCTAAATATCAAAAAGCCAAACACATAGTAAACAAAACAAACAAGCCAAACACATAGTACTCAACCTCAAAATTCTAATCCCTCTCTTTCTCTCTCGTATGCTTTCCAACACACATACAACAACAACAATAATCATCTGCAACACCCAATCAACAAATCAGACCCCCAATCGACTCACTCTCTATCTCTCGATTCTTTCTATCTTCAGAGACACTCAAGTCCTCTTGAAGCTTTCGATCTCTCTCTCGGTATCTCCGTTCTCTCCCTCTCGATCTCTCGGATGACCAGTCAATTTCTAAGTCCCAATGGTTGTGGTCGGTTGAAAGGTTGCTGTCGAGGGTGGTGGTCTCGTGAGACTTCCGATCTAAGAATGTGGTGGTGGGGATTGGAGTTTGGGCTTTCGATCTAAGGATGTGGGTGGTGGTGGTCGCACGAGGGTGGTTGCAGGTGGTCGAAGGGTGTGGGCGGTGGTGGAGGTCGACGGGTGGAAAGGGGTGGTTGTGGTTTGGGTTTGTTGTTGATGGCTGTGATATTGTCGAATCTTCTTCTTCCTTTCTGTTTTTTTTTTTTGGTTCGATTTTGATGATGGTGACTGATGAGATAGGGGTTGTCGGGTGGAGGTTGGCTGTGGTCGCAGCGGTGGTGGGTATGGTGGTCTTGGTTGGGTGGTGCAGCGGGAGGGGTCCGGTTGTTGTGCGGTGGGAAGGTGGTTAGGGTTCGGTGATGGAGATGGAGAGTATAAGGTTAATTTGTTTGTGGTTTGATGCAGAGGGTATCAAACTGGTTTTGATGCGAAGCTCGTATTGGGGTTCCCCTGCGGCGGAGATGATAACTTTAGGTTTAGGTGATTTGGGTTATGGTTGTGATTGGGTTTGGTGGTGTAATTTCGCAGATCTGTTTTTTTTTTATTTTTTTTTATTTTTTTTATTTTCGCAGCTTATAGATTTGCTGGTTTGGGACTTAGTTTCGCCGGAAAATGCGTACTTTCGCCGGAGAAACAGTAGTTTCGCCCGGAACTGATGATTTGGTCGGAAATCACCTTAGGTTCGCTGGAGAAATCTGAACTTTTGTTCAGATTGCGCTAAATTCGCTGGATGAAGATGTTGAAGGTTCTTCAAGGCTGCTAAGAACACCAAGAACACACAGTGTGTGTGAGAGAGAAACACCTTCAAACTTCAAATTTCTTTTCGATTTCTTGTATAAAACGATTTGTAGATGTAAAATATGATATCAGATGTTGTAAATCTATTGTGAAATGTTGTAGATCTGATCAAAACAGTGATATGGATGAACACAAAAACTCAGATCTGGTTTCTCTCTCTAAAACCCAATTTTCTCTCTCTAAGAAATTTCAAAAATTAGTAACAAAATCTTCAAATCAGCAGTAGAAATTGATTCAAGTTGGCTCTGATACCAAATTGTTAGTCCAGGAGCTCTTGAATCAATCAAACAACAATGAAGATTTGGATCAAACACATAAAATATGATGAACAAAGATGAACACCTCAAGAACAACTCAAAACCCCTTGTTTGATTCAAAAATGTGATTACCAAAAATCTGAAAATGGAAACCCTAATCATTAGCTCATTCAAGCTTAAAACCCTAATTGTCATACTTTACTATTTATAGTAAATGACAATTTACTAATGAGACTTAGGACCCTAAACTATGACAATTAGAATTTACAATAAAAACCCAAAATGTCTAAAAACAAGATTAAATATATTTTGTCAACATAAAATATATTTATTAACAATAAACATCCTAGACAAATATATCTTCAACGTCTTGTCTCTAATCTTCGTCCCGAACGCGTCGTGTTGACTTTTCCGTTGACTTTGACCGTTGACGTTGACTTTGTTGACTTTAACTGTGTTGATAATATTAGACTATCTTTCAGACCCAACACAAAGGCATACAGCCACGATAGGAGTTAGTTCCAAATGGTTTTAAACACAATTTCGATTAAACCCCAATTCCCGTATGAGCCCTAGTTCGAATCCCAGCCAATTGAACTCTAATTCGATTTCGATGGCATCTGAAATCATGGGGCTTTCATTCCCCATGTACAGACGAGTGTGTGCGTGTTTTTAATTACCTGTATGATGACGGATTGAAGCTGAACCCAACAAGAACAGGTCGTGGTCAAAGGTGATGATCGATGGGTGAGCAAACCTTGATGGAAATCAAATTAATTTCGTAGGAAGCTTCGAATGATGATCGAGACTAGAAGCCCCTTATCAATTTCAGTTAAAAACAATCGGGGATTGGGTTTTAATAGAGTTGCAGGTCGACGATGAAGGTGGTAATCCGATGCAGTGTTTGTGCTTGTTTGGGATGAGATTGAGAGCTGAGTTAGATTAGATATATGTATATGATTGTCCACTTTCGATTAATTCGATTATTTTTGAAGTTAGTGGTCGATTAGGTGGGTGGTCGGCCGAAGAACCGGATGGAATCGGGGGAGAAGATGGGTTGTGGGGTTTGGGTTTTAAATTTACTCTTTTGGTCCCTGTGGTTTATATATCTTGACATTTTATGTAACAACTTTTCTTTTGAAGTTTCATAATTAACAAAACAACCCCCTTGAGTTATTAAATTCAAGTTTTTTAAACATTTCAAAGTTTCATAAACTTTGACAAATTATTATTATTAGTTATTAATGTTATTATTAACATTATTATTATTAGTATTATTATTAATAATAGTGATAATAATTTCATTATTATTATTATAATATCAAAATTTTTTTTAAGATTTAAGAAAGTAATTTTTTTTAGATTAACGAAAATTACGAAATGTTACAATAAAGTCATGTGTTCATCATAGGCACCGATAGTGACGGAGAATTGATGGGTAAAGAAGAGTAATAGTTAATAATTAAGTGAAAGTCTTAATGATAAAGTATTAATAAGGCGATGATCTGTGTATACTAATGTTTTGTCATGGGATGATTACTTTCAAAGGATCAAGCTAATAAATCTTACTAAAAATTATTTAATAAAGTAAACCTAGAATTCACTCAGCGAAGATGATTTTTGTATGCATATTAGTCTGACAGGTGGGCTATAAGGCTTAGAGGGATGAGAGCATGGATCTAAAGATTTTTTGAAACCGAAGACTTGCATCCTTGATTCAGAAGATTAATAAATACTCCATTTAAAATTTGTTTGATGTACTTAAGACAATGTTAACAAATTTATTTTAATTATGTCATGACGAATTTGATTTAAAGAAATTTCCGCTGCAACATTTACTTACATATATGTTTTAAATTGATATAATGCTGTGAATGACCAACAGTGGGCTTCCTGGGATCAGGGGCATTACAAGTTGGTATCTGAGCCAATGTTTAAGAGATTTGGGAAAACTATTTTACAAACCTAAACTTAAATAGAAAATAGGACCAAGTAAAAGGATGCCAGTCCAAGAAACTCAATGCCAAGAGGTTACGAAATATGTTGTAAATACTATTCTGATAGGTAGTGCATTGTTGCTGAAGTTAGAATCAAGGATAGGGTATGATAACATTAATTGTTGTGGCAACTTGAATTTATGTTATCTATACATGCATAGAATAGGGATAGTAGGCTCAAGTGTTAGTGTGGCTCAGGATATGAGAGTTTGGAATATGAGAAGTTTTGTAAGTAGTTAATCATAACTGGCCACTGTTATTAAAAGTTTACAAAACTTGTCATGATCTGAACTAGCCTTGACAGACCATATTAACATTCTAAATCTTATAGGATGTAGAGAGATGACAATAAAGAAAGTTGTTCCAGTTATGGCCACTCGAATGAGCACTAGGGGAATGCCCCCTACTAATGCAAAAGAAGCAGCAAGCAAAGCTGCGAAACCGGCAGGAAGGTCAACCAGAAAGCCAGTTGAGAAACCGGTTAAGGAGGAGGTTGAGTTAGAAACGAAAGTCGAGGAGCCTACGACTGACCAGGCAAAGTTGAAGGAAACAGTGAAGGAAGCTATTGCCTAAGAGGTGCACCAAATCCTATCTGGTGTGATGCCCGCTTTGCTTGCGGAGGTTGTGGAACAGGTCAAAGGTGAAGATAAGAAGGTTGATAAGAAGAAAGTGGTCAAGGCTAAGGAAAAGGGTAACGATGATGACTCTAAGGTTGAGGAGGTGGCAAAATGGTGCAACTATAGGGCTTTTCAGAGGTGTAAGCCCCCAACATTTGATGGTATTGGAAATGCTGCTATTGCCAAGCATTGGATTAGGGAAATGAAAGCCGTGCTAAGGATCAGTGAGTGCCGAAAAAACCAAATAGTGAAGTTTACTTCCCACTCACTTTTGGATCAAGCACTGTGTTAGTTGGATAACATCGTTGACTCTTTTGGGGAGGAGGCTATTAAGAGGATAAGGTGGCCTGAATGAAGAGATTGGTGATAGAGGAGTACTGTCCGGAGAGAGAACTTGATAAGATCGAACAAGAGTTTGTGAGTTTTGAAGTTGGAAACATGACACATCAGGAATACACATGAAGTTCAATGAAATGGCACGTCTGGTGCCTGACTTGGTGACTCCTGAATCCAAGAGGATTAAGCGGTACATACAAGGGTTGCCTCTGGACATTCGTAGGGACATGGTCACTGCCCGACCTGGTACTTTTAGGTCGATAGTGGATCTAAATGGAAGGTTGTATGATCATCGGAGGTCGGTAGCAGTGGGCGAACCAAGAAAGGTTTGAAACAACAATGGAAAGAGATACGGAAGTGGTAGCTATCAACCGGGGAACAAGAAAGGAAGGGTGGATGCAAAGCAGGTGATTATGAAGGGGGTTGATGAAATGAAAGAGTGTGGCGCTGATAAAAAAATTATAAACTATGTGGGTTGTGAAGGGGGTTGATCCATAGCCTTATAAACTATGTGGGTGGATGCAAAGCAGGTGATTGTAAAGGAGGTTGATCCGTAACCTTATTTATATATACATATACACAAATATAAATGGTGATGATAAAAAAATTTATAAACTATGTGGCCGTTTTTATTGTTTTCTTCAGTTTTCGCATAACATTGTAGTTTTCTTAGGATCACTCCTCTCACTTTCTCTCTCTCTCTCTCTCTCTATATATATATATATACATACGTACACACGTACGTACACACGTACGTATACACGTACGTATACACGTACGTACATACATACGTACACATACGTACGTGCATACATACGTACATACGTACTACATACGTACCTATATACATACATACATACATATATAGATATAACAAACTAAATAATAATAATTCAAGCGAAACCGAGCGAGCGATGAGTGAACGTACCTTTGCTCGTGCTCGATTCGTTTTCAAACCGCACCAATCCGCTCGGTTCGTTTAGAACGAGTTTGAGCTAGTTTCAAGCGTCGAGCTATTTGAACAACCCTAAGCTCTTGAAAACTTGAGTTTGACGTAGGTGATTCGTTATAGCGTTGCAGAGTTGCAGGCCTCTTTAATTATTCTTTCAACTCTATGTATAATGACATTATTCGATGATAGTCATGAAAAATATTATGCTGCCTTTAGTATTCTTATGTTGATTGGGTATCTAAACTTGCATGCACATATTTTTCAGATTAATCTTTAAATGGTAGAAACTATCTCTACATTTAAATCGGTAGGATTGTAAGCTTCAAACTTCAAAGACCATGGAATGTATGCACGCTGAAGAAAGCGGGAATGTGACTTCGATCTATAATGAAGCAAGGAGTAAGTTTTTCTGATTTCACTGTTGGTTAATCTTGACGGGTCAACGAGTTTATTTTATGGGTCAAGTCACTAGAAGTTTAGTATTTTAATTAGAATTTTTATTTAAGTCATGGAGTAAGTTTTCTAGTTTAGTTTGAGTAAATGTTAGCGGGTCAAAAGAAACATGGGTTGAGTGGAGCATTGTTAGGAGATGGTGGGTGTTAACTCACTCCACTTCATACGTGTGTTTCCCATATTTAAGTTTGGTTTTGTTTATTGATGTAATGCAATTTAGTGCTTTGAAGTGTGAGCTCCAATAGTGAATTTTTACTTTCTGTCGTAAGCCCTCAAATAGACAAGAGAAGAGTATATTTCTTTTATAACTTTGGGTTTGTACCAACATTTGGTATCAGAGCCCTAGGCTCATACCGGGAGGAGATCATAAGCAAGTGAAGCGGAGATTCCATGTAATCAAACCGCGAAGAAAAAAAAACAAGCAGCAAGGGAATCGATTGGTGAAAACCGGTCGATTAGTAGCAAGTTAAAGCAAGACGCAGCAAGGTAAAGCAAGAGGCGCCAAGAGAAAGCAAGAAATTAAAGGAGTGGAAAGCAAATAGCAAGATTCAAGCAAGTATTTATCAAGGAATGGCAGAAAACGCAGGAGTCGTAACGGTTCGAGAGCAAGGAAACGTATCTCTTCAATGTCCCAAGTTGACCGAAACAAACTACACGTCATGGTCGATCCTAATCGAGACAATACTTAAGGCATATGGTCTTTTGGAGGCGATAGACCCGGGCACCGAAGCAACCGTGGAGGAAAAGAAAAATCATACTACAAAAGCTATTATTTTTTCAACATTACCGGAAGATATTCTTTTGCAGGTTGCTAAACATAAGGATGCTAAAGACGTATGGGAGTCGATTCGGGTTCGATACTTAGGAGCGGATCGAGTCCAAAAGGCACGATTGCAAACTCTTAGGAGTGAGTTGGAAATGATAAAGATGAAGGAGAACGACACAATTAATGATTTTTCAGGAAAAATAGGTGGTATTGTAGCAAAGTTTAAAAGTCTCGGTTCAAATCTTGAAGAGGAGGTCGTTGTGAGAAAGCTTCTAAATTCAGCCCCAAAGAAATATTTACCAATCGTTGCTTCCATCGAGCAATACTCAGAGATTGAAAAAATGCCTTTTGAAGAAGCGGTGGGAAGACTCAAAGCATATGAAGAAAGGTTAAAGAGTCATGATGAAAAAGAAGAAGATCGAGGGCAACTTTTGTTGACCAATTGTGAGCATGATGACAAGCAATATGGACGCGGAAGAGGTCGTGGAAGAGGATCCGGTAGAGGGGATAGAGGACGTGGAAGAGGCTCGGGTCGAGGAGATAGAAGTGGGTTTCGATGTTATGAGTGTGGAGCATTTGGACACTTTGCATATGAGTGTACAAAATGGAAAGACAAAGAGAAAGAAGCCAACTTGATTGAATTGGAGGAACCGGCTCTACTTTGATGATTAAACGGGTTCATGTAAAGATTAAGGGGGTGAATGTTGGTTAATCTTGACGGGTCAACGAGTTTATTTTATGGGTCAAGTCACTAGAAGTTTAGTATTTTAATTAGAATTTTTATTTAAGTCATGGAGTAAGTTTTCTAGTTTAGTTTGAGTAAATGTTAGCGGGTCAAAAGAAACATGGGTTGAGTGGAGCATTGTTAGGAGATGGTGGGTGTTAACTCACTCCACTTCATACGTGTGTTTCCCATATTTAAGTTTGGTTTTGTTTATTGATGTAATGCAATTTAGTGCTTTGAAGTGTGAGCTCCAGTAGTGAATTTTTACTTTCTGTCGTAAGCCCTCAAATAGACAAAAGAAGAGTATATTTCTTTTATAACTTTGGGTTTGTACCAACATTCACATGATACACAAGATCATTTGTTATTCTATAGGAGCTTTATGTTACCATACATTTAAGATGATTTGTATGATACACAAGTATATCAAGTGGTGTTTTTTTTTTGTTTTTTTTTTTTTTTGATAGATTGTGTTGCTGCTTTGATTTGTTCCGCCACTTTGATTTAACATAATAAATTACCTTTTATCTGTAACGTTATTTCTTTATAGGAGTACATGATGGCTTCATGGTTTGGAATGATGGTATAATCACTTCATTACATTTATCTTTTAAACTAATATTTTTTAATTTTTTTATGTTTATAGCTCTTCTGGTTCAGATAATATGGATGTGTATGTAGATTGACGAAGTGTACAGGTTGCAAATTGCATTGTATTTCGACAGTATTCTTCACTGATCATCATCGATTCATGCTCATTGGTGTTTGATATGTAATCTTAGCCTTCATTTTAAGAACAATGGCGGTTCTAGGGTTTTGATGAAGCTTTTGATGATGAATAGGATTTTTCCATTCTTATTGTGATTTCATTAATTAATCTAAGTATTAGGTCATGTTTAAGTTGTCAAACTTAGTAGGTAATACATTTTAATTATATTTTTTAAATCAAAATCGAGTTACATTAGCTTGATTTACTAATATGTTTTGTATATGTGTTTTGAATTTTGATATGCAGGCTCTTGTTAATGCACCTTAGTCCTAACATGGCTTTCCTTTGCAGATGAAAGAAATGACAACGGCAATGGTACATGTTGCTACAAGGATCCTGATCAAATGATTAAGAACCAGGAGCAGTGCTAAGTGAAGTTTATGCTTTGGCTCAGGTTCAGATTATCAGTGGTGGATGTGGTTTTTGTGATGATCTTTCCCTTGGCATGGCTTGGATATTTATAGCAGCTCCATTATTATCTCGTACTCTATTTTCGGTAAGCTGCAGCTGTCATTTCGACCCCAATCTTCCTATGGCAGAAGATCTACCTCTTATTAATGAAAGGGGTTTCTGACTTAATATTAATCATTTTGGTCACTATAGTTGACTTTGACTTCTCCCTCTGTCTTAACCTCTGACTCACTTGTCTTATGTGCTTGTTGCTATTATCCCTTGCTTATGCTCTTTGTAGTGAGATAGATTCCTTATCACTTGGCATTGAATGAGATCTCAAGAGACGTTTGTTTCTGTATTCTGTAGGATGGTAGTGGCACTTGGACACGATATGGCCATGACTTATCAGCCATGGCTTGTATGTATGCGACCCGGCCGTGGCATGTGTTTGTGGTCGTGGCCGCTGCTTATGCTACATGTGATGGCCTTCCGGCCGCGGCTTATGCGTGCGATGGCCATACGGCCGCGGCTTATCCGTGTGATGGCCGTACGGCCGCGGCTTATGCATGTGATGGGCTACCGGCCGCGGCTCGTGTCCATGTCCCTTCCGGCCGCGGCTCATGCTTATTCTTAATTCGTGGTTTCAGCTTTTTTCTCTGATATTGATCCCGGGTTTGTGCTGGTACCTCTTCAAGTCCCCCCAGTCCAATGTTATGATGTTAATCATGATGTTGGATTATTCCTTGGTTTTCTCCTGTCTTTTCAAATGTACTTTGACGGCTTGCCTCGGGTATTGTGTAGTCGTCCTACTCTTAACTTTTAATTACCCCATCTAGGGGTAGTGTGTACCGCGGCCGCCCTACAACTCCTCGAGCCGTCACCGCCGACATGAGGATCCTTGACATTGAGACCTGTGCCTTGCCTTTTTCTTCTCCACTTACACTATAAATGCAAGACCATTTCTTTCATTTCCATCCCCCACTTTACTCAAAAAAAAATTCTCCCCCCATTGTTGCTTTGTGCCGCGGCTGTTGCTCCCGTGCCGCGGCTGCTGCCCCGGCCTTCGCTCTTGTGCCGCGGTTTGGTGTCCGAGGTTTGTCCCTGTACCGCAGCTGCTGTCCGACATCTATTTCGTGCCGCGGCTTTCTGTCCGAGACTGTTTCTGTGCCGCGGCTGCTTGCCCAAGATCTGTTCCGGGCCGCGGCTTTCTGTCCGAGACTGTTTCTGTGCCGCGGCCGCTTGTCCGAGGCGCCCCCTTGTGCCGCGGCTTCTTTTTCTTTCTTTTGGCCGAGTCGCGGTAGACTCGGTGATTCGTGGGTGGTTTTCTCTCGAGGCTGTTTCCTCTTCTTCTTGAGTTGCTGCTGGCTCGTTGGAGGCAGTTGTGGCCGCGACATTCGCTACTTACATCTTTCCTTCGGTTAGCAATTTGTAAGGTCGGTGCTTTTTCTTATCATTAGTTAGTTCCTTGCCTTGTTTCTTTATTTTCTAATGGAGTGTCGAAATGATATGTGCGTTCAAAGGTCGGTTATTAGTGAGGATTACTTGAATAACTTTGTGACACGATATGGTATAGACCGTAGTTTGAACCCTTTAGTTCCACCTTCTCAGTCGTCGGTTAGGGATGTACCTCCCGGCATGATTGCTCTCTACTGTTCGTTTTTTAGCTTTGCTAACTTTAGGATTCCCGTTAGTCGGTTCCTGTGTGCCCTTTTACGCTATTATGGCATACATGTTTCGCAAGTAGTTCCGCTTGGTTTAACCAAGGTCTTTCACTTCGAGATATCATGTCGGGCCCATCAGTTAGTGCCTGAGATTGGTCTTTTTCGAGCTTTTATAAGCTCGCTCATGTTGGTGATTGGGTTACCTTCGAGAAACGTAAAGCACCTCGTCCCTCTCTAGTGTCTCGATCGCTTACCAGCTTGAAACATTGGAAGGACCATTACTTCTTTATTTCCGCTAAGATAATCCCCTTTGAGATGAGTTGGTTTCCAGCTCAGAAAAGAATTGATGATCCGTTGCCTGAGGCCAAGGATTATGATGCTTCTGCCTATGACACCTTGAAAGCCATCCCTACAGCATTGCAATCCTTTTCTGAGCATTATCTTGTTATGGTTGGCATTAGCCGTAACTGGTCTGAGCCTAGTCTACTGCCGTGTATATCTTACAAGGGCCAACGTAAGCAATTTATTTTCTCTCGATATGCATCGTTTTTGCTAACTTTACTTGCTTTGATTTATTGTTCCTTTTCATAGGTATGGGGCTGTTTGATCGCATGAAGTTGTCTGCTAAGGATGACGTTACTGAACATACTGAGCCCCTTCCTCTGGGTTCCCCTCCGATTTTGGAAGCTACTAGTGATGTCATGGTTCATGCCGGGGAATCTATTTCCGGTTTTCCAGAGAGACGTAAAGGTTGTGTTGAGGAAGGTTCTACGTCCATGAAACGCGTCAAGACTGTTGTTAAGAGGCAAGGTTTAGGTGCACCAGGCTTGAAGCCCCGAGACTCTCCTCCTGCTGTGGCTGCGGCTGGGATGGCTGGTGCATCTTCGGCCGCGGCTGGGGATTCCTCGACTGAGGGGTCGTCCTTCGACTCTTCTTCTTCTGACGGTGATTCGGCTGAGTCAGGGGATGATTTGGTTCGGGATGAAACCGTTGCTGATCCCTATTGTGGCTTTACCGAGGCCACTGGCTTGAATCCTCGCGAGAAGTTCATACCTGATTGGAACCTGGTTAATAGCTCACTTCTGACGACTCCTGAGCTTAGTAGGGAGTATATGTACTGGGCACGTCCCCCTGCTGAGTCTTTGAGGCTTGAAAATTTGAGCAGGAGAGAATTGTCTGACTCTGGTTGTTCTTCTCTTGTGAATGGTTTCTTATCTTTTGTTGAGATTCACAATCGTTGGCTTGTAAGCAACGAAGAAGCTCAGGAGACGAAGAAACAAGTCTTGCGTTTGACTGACGATAATGCCTCACTGAAACTTCGTTGTGAATCGATTGAGAAGGAGAAGAAACATTTTTCAGAGATTTCTGATGAGGCTGGAAAGAATCTTTCTCTTCAGGTGGATGCTAACCGACGTCTGAATGCTGAGTTAAATGACCTCAAGAACTCTTCCTCAAAACGAATTGCTGAACTTGAGGCTATGGTTTCTACTCAGAGATCTGATAGGGAATGGATTGTGTCTACCGGTATCGGCTTGGCCTTCAACAAGATCCGTAACAGCGATGAGTATCTTGGTACACTGGCGGAGCTCTTCTCCCTTTCGGATAAAGTTGGTTATAATGCAGGTTTGTAGCTAGCAATAGTAGTTCATTGGTATTCTGTTATTGTTAACTTCACTTTCTATTAAGTTAAATGTGTTGTAGGTTTGCTGGATGGTGCTCGTCTTGTTACTGAAGGAAAAAGACCTGAAGATGCGCAGAATTATAACAAAAATGCTTTGAAGGAATTACGTGATCTTTCACAAAAGTTTGACGAAGCTTCTTTTCCTATGGCTGGATCCATTGCTGCCCTTGCTGCCTATGTTATCAAGGCTTTCCTTACTTCGCCATGATGTAGGATTTGCTTCTTTTGCTAGTAGTCTTTTGTTGGCTTAAACTAGTTTCGCCTTATCTTTGTTGTCATGTCGTTCTGAATGTTATCGTAGTTTCTTTTGCTAGTTTATGGTTGTACCCCACTAAACTTGTATGCTTTGAAGTATGGTTTGCTTATTGTCTTATTGATTCTTGTCTTGTGTTAAAGGTTTGTTTTTGCTATTCTTTAATATGTATGAAACGAAATCTGACCTGAACGATATGGGTCTTGGTAGCTTATCCCAATTTTGGATCGGGATGCTATCGGATTGTCATGTTGACTTCTCAAGCTTGAGCCAACCTGAGTATTGTACTGATTTCACAAGCTTGGTCTCTTGCTTGAGCCAACCCGAGGGTTATCGGGTTATTATATTGACTTCTCAAGCTTGGTTACTTGCTTGAGCCAACCCGAGCGTTATCGGGTTATTGATTTCTCAAGCTTGGTTACTTGCTTGAGCCAACCCGAGTGTTATCGGGTTATTGCATTGATTTCTCAAGCTTGGTTACTTTCTTGAGCCAACCCGAGTCTTATCGGGTTATTATATTGATTTCTGTTGGATCATGATAAGGCTGGTGCAACCAAAACTGCTTCACATAGTCAATTTTTGGTACTACATTCAAAGGCTTCCAAAGCTGAGAAGAGATCTTCCGAGAGTCTGAAGGACAACTTCCGAAGACAAAGTCTGATGAAAGAGCTGAAGACAAAGTCTGAGCTTCCGAAGACAAAGTCTAATGAAAGAGCTGAAGACAAAGTCTGAGCTTCCGAAGACAAAGTCTGATGAAAGAACTGAAGACAAAGTCTGAGCTTCCGAAGACAAAGTCTGATGAAAGAGCTGAAGACAAAGTCTGCTTCCGAAGACAAAGAAGACTCCAAGCCTCGGAAGAAGCAGTCTTCCGAAGTATAAGTGCCTTCGGAAGAAGTTATTCTTCCGAAGTACTTTATCCTTCGGAAGACATTGCTATGACCAGCAGATAAAGGTATGGTCCCTGACAGTCCGCTGCAAACCTCTGATACAGCATGGCATCTTCCTAAAGAGCCATGTTATTGACCATACTTTCTTCTACTGTTCACCTTTTTATGATAGTACATGTTACCAACTTTAGTTGGTGACAAAAGGTAAGTCAGGGACATGTCCTGACTACCAACTCTCAGGCAAAATGTCTGAAAGACCTCACCTAGAGTCTTGTAGTATAGATGTAAGGTTAGAGGTGTCCAGCTGGTATCAAAGTATATCCGGCTGTAGGTAGTATTATATATATCTTCTCCCTGTAACTCCTTAGATAAGCGATTTGAGTCCAAGTGTCTTGTAATCCTTTGAGTTGAGAAGCAATATATAAAAGTACCTTGAAAATTTACCTGCTGTGTTAATTTTCTTACTGCTTGTTACTTGTTATATTGTCATCAACTCTTCATAGACTGCTTGCCGAGTGTTGTTCACAGTGAGTTGAGAGAAAAACCACCCACATATTCGATCCTGCAATTTCTCAAGCTTGGTTACTTGCTTGAGCCAACCCGAGCGTTATCGGGTTATTGCATTGATTTCTCAAGCTTGGTTACTTGCTTGAGCCAACCCGAGTGTTATCGGGTTATTACATTGATTTCTCAAGCTTGGTTACTTGCTTGAGCCAACCCGAGTGTTATCGGGTTATTATATTGATTTCTCAAGCTTGGTTACTTGCTTGAGCCAACCCGAGCGTTATCGGGTTATTGCATTGATTTCTCAAGCTTGGTTACTTGCTTGAGCCAACTCGAACGTTATCGGGTTATTACATAGCTATCATAAGTTATAAGACACAAGTGCTTAGACGTAATTACTGGTGTTCGTTTACACCTTCTTTCTGAAAATTGAATTACATCGGTTACATCTTGGTTACCCCATGATTACATATAGCATTTGCGTAGCTGCACTCCATTCCATGTGCGTGGTACCTCCTTACCATCTAAACACCTGAGCCTATACGCTCCATTCCCTCCAACCTCTATCACTTGATATGGGCCTTCCCACCTTGGCCCCAACTTCCCTTGGGCTTGGACTCTGCTGGCTTCATTGCTTCTTAAGACGAACTCTCCCTCTTTGAACTCTTGTCTTTTTACACAAGCGTTGTAGTATTGCTCTATCTTTTTCTTGTATTTTGCTTCTCGTATGGCATCTGCCATCCTTCGCTCCTCCAACAGATTTAGATTAGAACGCAGCTCCTCTTCGCTATTTATTTCCATAGCTTCCGTGACTCGAATTGTTGGTAAGCCTATCTCCGCTGGTATCACAGCCTCCGATCCATACGTTAAGCTGAAAGGCGTTTCTCCATGGCTTGTTTTCGGCATTGTCCTATGAGCCCAGAGGACGCTTGGTAACTCCTCCACCCAATTGCTTCCTTCGAAATCCAGTCGGGTTTTTATGCCCTCCACTATACTTCTGTTGACTTTTCCACCTGTCCATTGCCCTGCGGGTGTGCGACCGAAGTTAAGATTTGTTGGATCTTAAGCTCGTCACACCAACCTTTGAATGGGTTTTCTGCGAACTGTTTGCCATTATCAATCACTATGAACAATGGGAGCCCGAAACGACAAATGATATGTTCCCATACGAATTTCTTCACCTGCATCCCTGTTATTGATGCCAGGGCCTTAGCTTCAACCCACTTGGTAAAGTAGTCAACGGCTACTAGTAGGAATTTCACCCTTCCTACGGACTCCGGGAAAGGCCCCACGATGTCCATGGCCCATTTTTGAAAAGGCCATGCGGCATTAACCGGGATCATGTCATTCTTTGGCCGAAAACACATTGGTGCGTGCCTTTGGCAACTTTCACACTTCCTGATTTCTTCCACGGCACTCTGGTGCATCCCCGGCCAATAATACCCTGCACTCATTGCTTTAGCTACCACCATTCTTGGCCCTGCATGTATCCCGCATATACCCTCGTGTATCTCATGTGTCACATACGTGGCCTGCTCCTTGGTCAAGCACCATAAAGATGGCCCCAGGTATGACCTCCGGTATAAAACTCCCTGCTGCATTTCATAATGCAAAGCCCTTGCCTGTATTGCTCGTGCTTCCCCTTTCACCTCTGGTAGAACTCCTTCAGTCAAAATCTGACTATCGGAGTCATCCATCCGTCTTCTTCTCTTGTTTCAACTGATGATACTTCTGGTTCTTCGATGGAAGACCTTTGCAGCACCTCCACCTTAACCTCCTTTGCAAGATGGCTAAATGACACTGAAGCCAATTTACTCAATGCATCGGCCTTCTTGTTTTTACTTCGTGGGATGTGCGAGATGTCACACTTCTCGAAACTGCTCATTATCCGTTTTGCCTTATCTAGATATCTCTTCATGGTGTCCTCCTTTGCATCATAGGATCCGTTAATCTGGTTGGCCACCAGCAGTGAGTCCACATGGGCGTGCAAGTTCTTAATACCCATTTGCTTGGCTAGCCTTAATCCGGCTATTAAGGCCTCGTATTCTGCTTCATTGTTTGAACTCTTGAAAGCTAACCTTAAAGCATAGGTTAATTCCTCCATGTCAGGACCTACTAGGATCAATCCTGCTCCGGAACCCTCGTCATTTGATGCGCCATCTGTGTGCAGACACCACTCTTCAGGTGGGAGCTCTTCCTCCTGCATGTTAGGTGCATCTTCCTCTTCCTCATGAGGTACCTCAGCCAAAAAGTCAGCCACTACCTGTCCCTTGAATGCCACTCTCGGCTTGTACTCGATCCCAAAGGCTCCGAGTTCAATTGCCCACTTTGCTAGCCTCCCCGAAATCTCGGGTTTCCTCAAAACCTGTTGTATTGGTTGCCCGGTCCTCACCTCGATTGGATGAGCTTGAAAGTAACCCCTTAGTCTTCGAGACGCGTGCACCAGGGATAGTGTGAGCTTTTCCATGGGCGAGTACCGGGTCTCCGGGTCTTTCAATGCCCTACTGACGAAGTATATCGGGGTTTGCTCTCCTTCTCGCTCGGTCATCAGCACGGCACTTACTGCGCCCTTGCTTGCCGATAAGTACATTACTAGCTTCTCCTTTGGGAAAGGAGCTACCAGCCTTGGCAGGTTACAAAGGTACCCCTTCATTTGCTGGAACGCCTCCTCTGCCTCCTTTGTCCATAAAAAGTCTTTCTTTCTTAGGCAGTTCCGTAGGGTGGTTATAAACGGTAGGGCGCGCTCAGCGTGTTTTGATAAGAATCTGTTAAGGGCCACTAATCTTCCATTCAACGTTTGCACGTCCTTTACTGACCTGGGGGATGGCATTTTCAGCACTGCTTCAATCTTCTCTGGCTTGGCTTCAAAGCCATCCTTTGTTACAATTACGCCGAGAAACTTTCCTTCTTCCACTCCGAATGAGCATTTTTTCGGATTCAGTTTCATGTTTATCGCCCGTAGGGTACTGAATGTTTCGACGATGTCCTCGAGCAGGGCATTCTCGTCACGACTTTTGATGACGACGTCGTCTACATAGACCTCGATGTTTCTGCCGATCTGTGATTTGAATGCTTTGTCCATTAAACGTTGATAAGTGGCACCGGCGTTCTTTAGTCCGAATGGCATTTTTGTGAAGCAGAAAATGCTGACATCCGTGTAAAATGCTGTCTTGTCTTCGTCTTCTGGTGCCATTTTGACCTGATGGTATCCTTTGTATGCATCCAGGAAACATTTTAATGGAAAACTTGACAGCGAGTCTACCTTCAAGTCTATTTCTGGGAGGGGATAGCAGTCCTTTGGACAGGCGTTGTTGAGATCTTTAAAATCAATGCACATCCTCCAGCTACCATCACCTTTTTTTACCATTACTGGGTTGGCCACCCAAGTCTGATATCGGACTTCCCTTATAATACCCGCTTGCAGCAGCTTCTTGACTTCCTCTATCACAGCTTGGCTCCGCTCCTGCCCCATATGGCGACGCTTCTGGGCCACAGGTTCCTTGGATAAATACGTTTTTAACCTGTGCTCTGCGATATCTCGGGGAACTCCTTCCATGTCGGAGGGTTGCCAAGCAAAGACATCTAAGTTGTTTCGTAAGAGGTGGTAGAGTCGATCTTTAGCCGCGTCACTTAGCTGTCCTCCTATCACGATCTTTTGCTCTGGGTATTTTGGGTTAACCACCCATTTTTCTTGAGTTGAGCACAAATCTTCTTCTTCCCAGGAAGCAGTCCCCGATTCCACTGCTTTTACCTCTTTGCACTCCCTACTAGAATACATTGTCACCACTCCGGTAAGGGTTGGGAATTTGATTGCTGCATGCACTGTGGATATCACTGCTCCCAGAATGCATAACCCCGGTCTCCCCAGTATGACATTGTGTGATGAGTCCGATCGTACCACAAGAAATGTCATTACAACTTCCCTCTGGCCCATTCTGTTTCCCATGATTACCGGGAGCTGGATCTGGCCTATTGGCTGCACCACTTCCCCGGAGAAACCCGTTAGTTGATGGGCTTGGGTGTCGAGACCCCTCCTGACTTCTTCATCCAGCTGTAAGAAGCAATGCTCATACATGATTTCCGAACTACTACCGCTATCTATGTATACACGGTGCACCTGATGCCCTGCGATTACTGCTGATACTGTTACGGGACTACTGGCGAAGCTTCCACCATGGATTGGAGGGAAAGAGATTGCTTGGGCCATCCAGGGTTCCATGTGGTCAGAACGTCGCTTCTCCCCACACCCTCCAGCACGCACCATGAAGATCTCCTTCCTCTTTTCTCCTGCTTGTGGTGTTTTCTTTAGTTCCCGCAATAAATGGGCCAGTTTCCCGGTTTTGACTGCCACATCGATCTGTCGTTTTAACGAGAAATAGTCGTCAGTTGTATGGCCGTTTTCCTTGTGAAATTCGCAGAATTTGTTCATGTCCCGCTTTACTCCGGGTTTTTGTGGGGTAGGCTTCACGAAGTTAACGTTTTCTGTTACGAGGATCTCACTGGGAGTCTTGGTCAGCAGTGGTAAATTGACGGGTGAAGTGCGGGTGTGGGGTGGAGGGTTGACTGTGTGACGCTGATGGAAAGGTGGGCCTCTAGAGTGGAAGTGGGGTTGGAAGCGTGATTTTTCCCAGGGTTTTGGAACCCCAGACCGTTTTGGCAGCTCCCAAGTGGGTGGCATAGGTTTCTTCCCACTTTTTTCTCTCAGTTGTTCACAGGCCTTCTTTCCCCTGACGAAGGCCTTTGCTCTCTCCAACATTTCTTCCACTGTCTACGGTAGATTTTCGTGGAAACGCTCCACTAGTTGATCGTTCTTTACTCCGTGAATGAAAGCTGAGATCCGAATCGTTTCCCCTGCGCCGCGCACTTGCATGCTCTCCTTTGAGTATCTGGTGATGAAATTTTCTATTGACTCGTTGTCGCCTCTTTTGATGTTATGAAGCTCGGTAGGGTCTCTGACTGATCTTCTTTGCTGGCTGAAATTCTTCAGGAAGCTGCTTTCCAGTTCTTCAAAGTTTCGTATTTCCCCTGTTGGAAGGCTGTCAAACCACACTCTAGCTGCTCCGGTCAGCGTCTAGGAGAACATGTGACACCATACCGTGATGGTCCACTGCTCCACCTCGGCTGCTCCTACAAAGATAGCCATGTGATCATCAGGATCACCCGAACCATCATACTTCCCGATATTGCTAGGCATCTTGAGCTTAGATGGGAATGAGAACTCCGCAATTTTCGGGATGAATTTCGATCTTGACTTCGCCGTTGAAGGCCGATACGGCTTGTCAAACTCGTCTTCGTGGTCTGGTTCTGGTGGTGGTCTTCTTTCATCTACATGATCTTTGCTTCTTCCATGTTCTTCTTTATCTGGTGGTTCCTCGTACTCCAGACGCATTCTTACATCTTCAAAAGGATGTTCCTTTTG
Organism: Flaveria linearis; assembly: GCA_024085815.1. Classification (NCBI taxonomy): domain Eukaryota; kingdom Viridiplantae; phylum Streptophyta; class Magnoliopsida; order Asterales; family Asteraceae; genus Flaveria; species Flaveria linearis. Next base: position 60,662,230 of record CM044014.1, on the reverse strand, counting down.
ATTTAACAAGGACAGGAGCTGGTCTCTGTTCTTGCTAACAAACTCTGGGGTGATCAGTCCGCTTGCTGGGTTTTCTGTCTCTGGCACGACACCGGCACCGGATAAGGGTGGTGTTGCCAGATGTTCATTCACCGTGGTGACAATGTTGTGATTATCACGGGAAGGGGTTTTCTGACCTGAGTCCATAGCAAGTCGTTTTTGCGTTGCTAAGGTCCCACGGATAGCGCCAAATGTTGCTACAAGGATCCTGATCAAGTGATTAAGAACCAGGAGCAGTGCTAAGTGAAGTTTATGCTTTGGCTCAGGTTCAGATTATCAGTGGTGGATGTGGTTTTTGTGATGATCTTTCCCTTGGCATGGCTTGGATATTTATAGCAGCTCCATTCTTATCTCGTACTCTATTTTCGGTAAGCTGCAGCTGTCATTTCGACCCCAATCTTCCTATGGCAGAAGATCTACCTCTTATTAATGAAAGGGGTTTCTGACTTAATATTAATCATTTTTGTCACTATAGTTGACTTTGACTTCTCCCTCTGTCTTAACCTCTGACTCACATGTCTTATGTGTTTGTTGCTATTATCCCTTGCTTATGCTCTTTGTAGTGAGATAGATTCCTTATCACTTGGCATTGAATGAGATCTCAAGAGACGTTTGTTTCTGTATTCTGTAGGATGGTAGTGGCACTTGGACACGATATGGCCATGACTTATCAGCCATGGCTTGTATGTATGCGACCCGGCCGTGGCATGTGTTTGTGGTCGTGGCCGCTGCTTATGTTACATGTGATGGCCTTCCGGCCGCGGCTTATGCGTGCGATGGCCATACGGCCGCGGCTTATGCGTGTGATGGCCGTACGACCGCGGCTTATGCATGTGATGGGCTACCGGCCGCGGCTCGTGTCCATCTACCTTCCGGCCGCGGCTCATGCTTATTCTTAATTCGTGGTTTCAGCTTTTTTCTCTGATATTGATCCCGGGTTTGTGCTGGTACCTCTTCAGTACAAAAATAAAGTTTACTGATGATGAACACTTACTATCCCCACATCATAGAAATCAGAGTGAGTTCTGGTCAAAAGGGTGTTGATATAAACTACAGTTATAAACTAATGTACTAGCAATTGATGCATGTTTAATCAGTTCTTGCAACAATGTTTAATCAGATCCTTAACATAGCATTTTTGGAGGGGTTAGGGAGGCTAGTTGGGGAATAGGAATAGAAATGAGTTTCACTACTAACTCTCTAACCTGCATGATACATGATTTTGAAAGAAATGAATAGGTAGCTCAGTTTTATATTAGTTTCATGTAATTAGCAACTTATTTCTTGGTTGTACTTTAACTATTATTTTTATACAACAGTTAAATGCAGTTGATGCAGTATCACTTACAATTATATTTCTGGTTTATGTACTACATGTGCGAGAGGATTTGAAGCAAATTGACCTGTAAATATGATCCAACAAAGAAAATATTAGTTTCGCTGAGTAAAAGTATCATTTTTCTATTGATATACGTTACATATTTTTTTTTTAAATCCATTCAATGTAACATACATGTGATTTTCTATCGAAGTATCTAACCTTCTACACTAATATTTATTACATTTAAAAGGTTACATTAAATACTTTTTATTTTTTTTTATCATTTTATCAAATACATCAGCTCATTGTGTTAATACGTTAATTATGTCAAATATCAGTTAATTGTGTCATATATTTTTTATCATTTAGTATATGTATTTAATATTTGTTACATGTATTTATCATTGTGGTTTACATTTTATATAATTTTGTGTTATTTTTATCGTTGTTTTTATAGATTATATAAACTTGTTATATATCATTGTGTTTTATAATTTTGTGTTATTTTTATCATTGTTTTTAAGGACATAAGCAAGGAATTTTAAGAGAAATTCTATGGAGATAGGGTTGAAATTTTACGTACCGTTCACCACCTCGTTGTTCGTTTGAGCTTGGTTCGCGTTGATGTTGAAGGCACGTCCACGAGCTTGTGGAACATTGCCCACAAGACGAGGGCACTGGGGTCGGTAGTGACCTGGTTCTCCACAATTGTAGCAGACCCGATTTGGTTCCGTCACTGCGTTTCCCATTGCTCGGCGGCACGTTGCCACGAGGTGCCCGTACTTGCCACATAGTGTGCAGATGCGACACGGAAGGTTGCCCGGGTGATGATACCTACACGTGTTACACATAGGTAGAAGGCCCGCATATGCCCTTGCCTCGGGCACTTGTGTTGCCGGTGCAGTCCCGGGAACACACTGTCTTTGGGGTGGCTTAGATGCGGCCATGGCGTAGTTCCGTGCCGGTACAAACTTCCTCTTCTTGTTATCAGATTTAACCTCCTTGACCTCCTCGGGGGTCGTCTTCTCAGTCTTCTTGGCACCCTTTGCAGACATAGTGCCTGCTCGGATGTGGTTCTCCGTCAACTGTGCAGTGATGGTGATGGCTTCTTCCAGAGTTGCGGGTCGGCTACCCACAACGGCATCCTGAATCTGAGGCGGCACTCCCTTAATAAATTTTTCCACATTACGGGAAACAGTATCCACCATATGTGGCAGCAGTATACTCAGCTCGTGATGACAGGTAGAATACGCCAGATGGTTCCCGCCATCCTGTTTCAGGTTCCAGAATTCCTCCTCAAGTTTCTGGATTTCACTTCTCGGGCAAAACTTAGCGATGGCTATGTTTTTGAAGTCCTCCCAAGTTAAAGCCAAGATCGCGTCGGGGCCTCGGTTTCTCTTTTCACTGTTCCACCACGTTAAGGCCCTTTGCTGCAGCATACTGGTGGCATACCTCACTTTGAGTGCTTCGGGGCACTCACATTTGACGAAGGTGTTCTCCATCCCCTCAAACCATTCTAATAGACCGGTGGCACCTTCCTTGCCACTATAACTGGGAGGCTTGCAGGAACTAAAATGCTTGAAGGTGCAAGACTGGTTGTTACGGCCTTGGTTTGCCCTATTTTCCCTTTGGCCGTTGCTATTGTTCGTGATGTTTGCGATCATAGTGCTGCTGAGTTCAGCCACCATGGTAGGGATGACCGCAGCCATTTGTCGGGCAATCATGGCGGCAAGCTTACGGCCGGATCTTCCTCGGTTTCCGTGGTAACGAGACATGCTGGAAAAATACAAATTGGGTTAGGATCGGTTAAAAGGATAATAAGGATGGGCAGTTAAGGTAAGAATCATGAATTATACAGAATGATTCCATTTGGTGACGCATCACCATTTGAAAACGTTGACACGTCAAGATGAATTGACCCATTCGCCTCAGAAACTTGTGTATGTTGGTCATAGTTTATCACTCATCCCGAAAATCCCCAGGTAAGCATAACTGGTTCCGTAGGATTTATGCGAAATGCTTAACTTAGCCCGAGGGCCTTTTGCCAGGAAATCCAGAATACAGGTGTCTATGTACCATATTAGTTCTTTGGTTCATGAAATCAAAAATCTTGATGGGATAATTACAAGATTAGACATAAAATCCAAGGAAATTTCTAACAATATGTTCTACTCAGTGACGAGGATGGATTTAAGAAGTAGCAATTGTCGGGGAGAATTAATGTTTAAGATAAGTCTAGGGGAGACGGGTAACAATATGTAATCAGGCAGAAAGGCACCTATGCTAAGGCGTCACATTGCACATAATAAGGCATAGTGTTAGGCAGCATGCAAACAATAAGTATGTATTCATAAGAATACTATTCTATAAAGATCATGCATAAACTATAGTCTAGGTCACCATTTCTAATAACCTAAATCCCTATAGTTATGGGCTCTGATACCAATCTGTCACACCCCAACCTTGACGGCGGAAACGTCGAGGTGTGAGGGTTAAGATTGTTCACAGCCATATAACGCTATGTTAAAATGTAAAATACCATTAATCAATTGTTTCAACATCACATACATCAAGTCTCATGAATAGTAGAACAAACAAAAATAGAAATCCAATTGTTTTTCTTATTAAGTCTAGGTCCATGTCCTAGGTTTGAGCATTTCTTCAATCATCATTAAGCTTGCACATTACCTGAAACATGTTGAAAATAAAGTCAACTAACGAGTTGGTGAGTTCTCATGGTTTTATATATAATAAGTATACAAAAATGTGGCAATTCTAGTCAATGGTCACAAGATAGTAAGTATATAGAACATGCATAGTTACAATCAAACCTCGACTGCATAGTTACAACCATGACTATGTAAAGAATTGCACGTGTGTAATAAGTATCAACGCGTATATGTGTAAGTTTGTATAAGCAACATGTTTCACCCCGAAAGGTGTGAAATAAACGTAAAGCGGGGCATAAGAACTCACATGTTTGAATAATAGAAGACTCGTAGATGAAATAAGAGTAATCACGAATAAGATTTCCAACACAACGTCACAAGGCACCTAAATGAAATAAAGTAGCGCGTTATAATTTGTTTGATGATTAATTATGTTTTTAGGATTGTAGGTCTAATAGGATTTATTTCTTATTCGTATTTATTACATGTTAATAATGCGATCAGATTAATGGAACGAATGAATTTTTATATTTGAAATAATTACTTGTTTGCGCGTATGAGAAAGAATAATATAAATAAGAAAAGTTTGATTTAATTGTACGTTAAACCGATTTTTAGAGATTGTATATTACAATAAATGATTTAACTATTAAAATGAACTATATATATTTATATACATTTATATAGGTATAAGTAACTAAATAATTTATTTGTTTGAATATATATATAAATATATATACAAGTATTATATTTACGCACTTCTTTTTGTATTTTTAGAAATACAATAATGTATTTATAAATACAAAAGTATTTTATAAAAATTAATTTTGTCACAAATTAGTTAAAAAAAAGTAAAAAAAATAATCTGCATTTTATAAAATTAATTTTAGAAATTTTCAGAATTTAAAAAGGTTAAATAAATAAAAAGAAATGAAGAAAAGAAAGAAAGAAAGAAAGAAAATCAGAAAAAAAAAAGAAAAGGGGGGTTGCCCGGGGTCGAACCCGGGACCTCCCCTAAGAGATGGGGCGCGGAGACCAGTGAACCAGGGCCGTGGCCTTGGTTCACTTTGGTTTGTTATGAATTTAGACCTTAGTCCGCGGCTTGCCTCCAATTTGAAGAATCCTAATTTCAAAAGAATCAAAATCGGCCCTCGATTCGGTGTTAATCACCTAAATCATCATAGGGCTTTTAATCTTTGAACAAAAACGAGTAAAAAACAGGTTTTAATTACCTGTTTTGATGAGGTTTTGGTTGATTTCGAGTTCAATTTTGTTTCGGGTGTTCTTGGGTTGGGGTTTTCTGATCGAGAGAGTTTATGGTGAAATTGAGGGTTCAGAGAGGTTAGGAACTTCAAAATGATTCAGAAGCCCCCATTTTATAAGCTTGATTTCATGGTTTGAGCATAACCCGTTTGATTTTGAAACCGCGTTCATGTTTACCAAAATCAAGAGATTCTGAGCTGTTAATTTGCAATGTTTGATTGAATAATTGATTGATTAAGCCGCGTATTACGTTTAGGCGTGATTGATTTGATTCAATTTGTATTTTTGGTCAAGATTGATTCGAAATTTCATCACGGTTAATCCTCGGTTTGTTTTGGGAAGGTCTGCACGCGGGAAACCCAAATTGAACTAAGGTTCGAGTTCGAAACATGGGGCCGAGAGGGTTGGGACGGTTAATTTGGGTCAAATCGGTTTAAATTGGTAGTTGAAGCCTCGCCGGAGCTCGGCCGAAGCCACCGGAAAAACGGGGAGAAAGGTTTGGAGTTTCAAATTTTTACACAAATGGTCCCTCCACTTTGGCTTCTTATTATTTTATACCAAAACTTTAAATTTTAAGTTTATAAAATGATATTAAGCCCCTCTAACTTTATACTAACTTAAAATTTTATTATTATTACTATTATTATTATTATTATTATTATTATTATTATTATGATTATTATTATTATTTATTATAGTAATTATTGTTATTATTATTATTATTGTTATTGCTACTATTACTATTATTACTATTATTATTATTATTATTATTATTATTATTATTATTATTATTATTATTATTATTATTATTATTATTATTATTATTATATTATTATTATTATTATTATTATTATTATTTTATTATTATTATTATTATTATTATTATTATTATTATTATTATTATTATTATTATTATTATTATTATTATTATGGTTATTATTATTATTATTATTATTATTATCATTATGCTAATTAATCCTTAAAGAATTAAAATTTTACGAATGAGTCCATGCACTTAAATGAATTGACAATTATGAACACAAGGTATAATACAAAGATACAGGATGTTACATATAGTGTCAAGATAACACAAGATGCTATTTTTGTTATTATTCTTGTAGATTATATAAGCTTGTTGTTATCTATCATATGTTTTACAAATCAAACTATATAATAATATTATTTCACCAATATATTTTTTAATATCATAGTGTTTAAGATAACAAAATATGTTACATTTGTCATTATTTTTTATTGATTGTATAAACTTATTGTTATCTATCATTACGTTTTACAACTAGATGTACACAATCACATTATTTCATCAATGTGTTTTTTTTAAATCATAGTATTTAAGATAACACAATAATTGTGTTTTTTGTTTTATTTTTTGTTATTTTCATCGTTTTTAATGTATTGGATTAATTAATTGTTAATTTATCATAGTGTTTTACATACTAGAAATATACAACAAGTTTATTGTACAATTATATTTTTTTAGAATTATCACCTTAAAATACACAATAACCAATAAAAATACACAATGAACTGCACTAAATACTGTAACGCCCCGAAATTTCCGAAGCAAACCATTTAATAATAATGGGCTTTGTAAGGGTTAATTAATATAATTAAGAAAGGTGGGTTATGGACTAAATTAACCCTAATGGGCTAGTTTGATAGGTTTAAGGGCCTTTAATCAGCCCTTAAACATGGATGACCAGCCACCACCCTCCTCATTTGCAACCCTAGCCTCCAAACTTCCAGAGAGAGAAAGTAGAGAGAGAAAGTGAAGAAAACTCAAGGATTTATGTTTTATTTTTGAGGGGATGGAAGATCTGCAAGTTAGAGCTTCAAACCACAAGAAAGGAGCAACAAATCATGGTAAAAAATCGTCCTCCAAACATCCCTTTAGAGCAGATCCGGATTTCTAGGGTTTTGGGTTCAAAAGTTTCAAAGAATCACATAAAGGTCACATTTTTACGTATGAAAACGTGTAAAAATGTTAGATATAGTCTCATGGATGATAAACCAAGGTTTTGGATGTAAAAAGTTAAGATTTTGGGTTTAAAAACGGACCGGTTCGTCATTTTTATTCATCCAGCGAAACTGTGAGCCCGATCAGCGAAACTAGAGGTTCTTTCAGCGAAACTAGAGGTTCTTCCAGTGAAACTAAGAGAGTTCCAGCGAAACTATAGTTTCGCTGGTAATTTCGCTATTGCCCAAGTCGACCAGTAGAACTTGCGAACCTAGGATATTCCAACAAAAGTTGTGTACACCTGGCAGCGAAACTGCCATGCAAAACTGCTGGGCGAAGCTGGCAGCGAAACTGCAACGAAACTGCTAGCGAAACTGCAACGAAACTGCCAGCGAAACTGCAGCGAAACTGCCAGCAAAACTGGCAGCGAAATTGCATAGAAATGACCTGTTTGAGTGTTAACTTATGTGCAGGCTGTGTACTGTGAATCTAGCCTAGTAAACCTAGACGAGAAACTATTTACTTTGACCAGGTGAGTTGTAGATCCCCATATTTGCAAGTTTTTTTTCCATATTTTAGGGCTGATATGCATAGTAAATATAAGGTTTTCAAGGCAAAGATTTCAACAGATTTTAACAAGAAAATATTTTTTCCTATAACAAAATATGCTATATAAAGTCCTTAAAGTAAAAAATTTTGCGCCCTGACCCTTGGACCCCACTAAGGGCTACTGCCCCTAGAACCCCGCTATTAGGGGCTGCCGCCCCCGAACCCCGCTATTAGGGGCTGCCGCCCCCGAACCCCCGCTGTCCCGCGGAGGGTCGGTTATATGGTTTATTTCTCATTGTTGATGAAATGTGAAGGTATAGACTAAGAGTTTATTTCTTATCATGTAAAGTATATGTATCACTAAAAATGTAGGTGAAACTTAAAGAAATGTTATTGGGTCCATAACGAGTACCTTGATAAAGTAAAGTCTTGCAAGCAAATGACAGAGGTGGGTTGCATTTGTTGTGCCCTCATGACAGTAAGGCTCGAACAGGCAAGTCAGTAAGGCCCGGATTGGCATGACAATAATGGCCTGTTTGGGTACGACAGTAATGCCTGAATTGGCATGTCGGTAAAGTCTTACATTTATCAAAGGCACCGATGGTAACTGCGAATTGACGGGTAAAGAAGAGTAATAGTTAATAATTAATCGAAAGTCTTAATGACAAAGTATTGATAAAGCGATAATATGTGTTTATCAATGTTCTGATAGGTGATAATTATTTTTAAATGTTAAAACTAATATATCTTATAAAAGTTATTTAATGAAGTTAACCTAGAATTTCACTCAGCGAAGCTATCTTTTTATGCATATTAATTGACAGGTGAGCTATAAGGCTTAAGGGATGTGAGCATGGACCTAAAGCTTCTTGGCATTTGAAGGCTAGCATCCCTGATTAAGAAGATTATTAGAAAGACTTTTAAATACTATACGATGTTTAAAGACAATGTTAATGTCTTAACTTAATTATGTCGTAATGGATTGAAATTTAATTTACTTTTCCGCTGTAATATTTATGTAAACGAATGTTTTAAATTTAAGTTTTGCTGTGAGTGACCAACTGTAAGGTTTCCTAGGATCAGGGCCTTACAAATAGCTTTAAAACGTAAAAAATTACATTCTTTTTATATAATGATACGACATTCGTTTTAAAAATAAAAAATGCTCATTTTTATGATATTAATTTTATTAAAAAGTGATGTCGTATGTACAAATTATGAACGTGTAACGTCCCGAAATTCCCAAAGCGATCCATTTAATAATGATGGTTTTTAAGGGTTAATTAAATTAAATAAGGAAGATAGTGGGCTATAGACTAAATTAACCTTAATGGGCTATGTTTTGATGGGTTTAAGGGCCCTTAATCAGCCCTTAAACATGCATGATCAGCCTCCATCTCCCCATTCGCAACCCTAGCCCCAAGCTTCTAGAGAGAGAAAGTAGAGTGAGAAAGTGAAGATTTTAGAGGATTTGGAGATTGGTTGCTTTGAAGATTGAAGATCTGGGTGTTGGAGCTTCAAACCACAAGAAAGGAGCAACAAATCAAGGTAAGAATCGTCATCCAAACGCCCCTTTAGAACATATCCGGATTTCAAGGGTTTTGGGTTCAAAAAGTTTCAAAGAAACACATAAAGGTCAAATTTTTACGTATGAAAACGTGTAAAAAGGTTAGATATGGTTTCATGGATGGTAAACCAAGGATTTGGATGTAAAAAGTTAAGATTTTGGGTTAAAAACGGGCTGGTTCGTCATTTTTATGCATCCAGCGAAACTGTGAGCCCTATCAGCGAAACTGTGGACTCATCCAGCGAAACTAAGAGAGTTTCCAGCGAAACTGTAGTTTCGCCCTAGAGAAACTGTAGTTTCGCCCTAGCGAAACTACTGTGTTCGAGAAAACCATTAAGACTTAGCGAATCTAGGAAATTCCAATGAAAGTTGAGCGCTCATGGCAGTGAATCTGTCCAACGAAACTGGCAGCGAAACTTGTAATATCTGGTTTCTAAATCCGGACTTGTAATTGTAGTATAGATATGTTTAATTAATTAAGTTGAGTTTGTTTGTTAAGATTGGTGTTCAGTCGCATGACTTGCATGCGAATGAACTTCAGTCGCACCCCTTACGTGCGAATGAGACTCAATCGCACGAATCGTAGGTGTATGGGCTTCAGTCGCACGACTCAGTCGTGCGAATGGTTCAGTCGTGCGGCTGAGTGTGAGGCGGTTAGAATGAATGTGGGGATAAGTAAGGCGGTTAAGAGAGTTTAAAAGCAGATTTCTATCTGCATCTTTTTCAATTTCTTGTTCCTTTTACACCCAAACACCCCTGTTCTTGTCAAATCGACTAAGCTAACTCCGTTTCGGTAAGTTTTGAATGTCACGGATCAACCTACTATATTCTAAGCTGTGTATATGATTGAATCTGATCCAATAACATGTTTAAATCATTGAATTGGTCTTGTTCTTTTTTAAGTTAAAATCCGGGAATTCAGATCCGAGTTTTGTGAAGTTTTGATAAAACAATGATCCGAAACCATTATAAATGATGTGTACATGATCTGTTTTGAATATGACATGATTTGGATAGCTAAAACTCAAATTTTGAGTAAGTTTGGATCAAAAACGTCAAGAACACAGCTGTTGATCCGTTTTAGACGAATGGGCTCAGTCGCATGCCTCAGTCGTGCGAATGAGAGTCTAGTCATGCGACTGAGTGCGAATAAAGTTTCAATCGTGCGACTGTGAACCCAGTCTCCTGGTTAGAGAACCGAATGAAGTCGAGTGAACACTGTGTACGAATAAGGACTCAGTCGTGCGAATGAATGGATAGTCGTACGACTGAAGGTTCAGTCGCGTGATTCAAACGCATAAGTCCAATCGCACGAGTGCTCATTCGCTTAAGTGTTCATTCGTATAGGAATCCTGTTTGAGAATAGTTTACTGAATCAAGGTTTATTGCTTTAGATATACCTTGATTAGAAGAAGGACTAGTTATCTCGTATACATGGATTGTGTAGATTGTCATGAGAAAGTTAATAAGGTGAGTTCTAAGCCCTTTTCAAATGTTTGATTTTAACATTCGGGCTAGCACACATACGATGATAAATTGATTGAATGTTTAGCACCAGAACTGTGATAATAATGTTTATACATGCTAACAGCTTGTGAGGCTATTAGGGTAAAGTTGGGGGTAATGAATGATTATCTGAACATTATTAATCTTTACGTGATGGTAATGATTCCAATGGGTCAGATAGGGTGTGAAGGCAGTTGAAAATATATTAAAACTGGTGCTAAAAGAATGAATGTGTGGTGTGTGTAAAGTAATGTGATGATATTGGCAATGAGTAAAAGAAATTATTTTGACGTGATGTAAATCTCAACAGGCCAGTTAGGGTAAGATGCTTGTGTGTGTAGACTGTACAGTGAAAAAGAGTGATGACGATCACTCAGCTTTGTGAACATCTTGTGGTGACGACCCTAGATGATTAAATTGGCATCCTAATGGATGAGAGATAATAGTTACAGTTTCTGGATGTAGGAAACTGACGTCCGGTGGGACGAGTTCTGTGGGACAAAGTAAAGATAAAGTTGATTTTATTATATTACCAATATAAATATGACTTTTGTATGTGATGAGATGTTGTTAATGTTTTAATGAATATTTAGAACTCACTAGTTTATCTGATGTTTTGAGTGTGTTATATGTGTGCTAGGTAAGGAATGATCCTCTAGTAATAGAGGAAAACAAGCTTGAGTTGGATCAGGATGCTATCCCAAGGCGATTGCTGGTATAGGATAGGAGTCATGTGTAATAATGTAAAATGGATGTTTATGTAAAAGTCGTAATATGTAAAAATGTTTTAAAAGTTAGGTTAATATGTAATGTTGTCTAGTCTTCCACTGTAAATAGAAAGCTCTGATTTGTGTTTAAAATATTATTCCAACTATGTGACGTGCCTCCGGTATCCTCCTGGGTTTAGGGCGTCACAGGTGGTATCAGAGCAGTAGTTAAAGGGATCTAGTGTCTTAATAACTAGACTTTAACCAGAAAATAGATATGCCAGCAGGGATAGCTAGATAGAATAGTTTATTAAAACAAGAGAAGGTGATGGGAGGAACATGAAAAGGAATAACGAGGATAGTAAAAGTAAAGTAAACAATTAATAGTACTTGGCCAACATTATTAATACTTTACTTTACTTATAGTATTCTAGTTATATACTTACATGCAAGTACCAAATAATCCTAATTTCGTTTTAATAGGTTATGGCTGATAGGGAGAGTGAAAGAATGCAAGGTGGAACCTCAGAAAGAAATGTTGATGAAAGCACAGAGGTGCTCAGTATGACGAGGCAACAATTTCGTGATGTAATTGCTGAGGAGGTTCGTAAGGCTTTAAATGTAGCTAGACCTGATGAAAATAGGAATATTGATAAAGCTGAGAGGCCTAGTGAGAGAAAGGGAGTTACGTATAGGCAGTTTTCTGAGGCTATGGATGTGGTAGCCACTTATAAATGGCTTCGTGAAATGAAAGCCGTGATCAAGTTGAGTGAGTGTAGGGAGGATCAGAAAGTAAAGTTTGCAGCCCACTCGTTTGTAGGTGAGGCTCTGTACTGGTGGGATACGATAATTCAAACGTTAGGTGATGAGGCTACTGACAAAATGTTGTGGCCTGAATTTAGAAAGTTAGTGTCGGATAAGTTTTGCCCGAAAGGTGAGATGGATCGAATAGAGATGAGTTTCCTGCAGTTTCAGGCAGGTAATATGTCCCATAGGGAATACACGTCTAAGTTTGAAGAAATGGCTCGGTAGGTGCCTCATTTGGTGGTTCCTGAAGAGAAGAAAATCTTGAGGCATACCCGGGGCTGCCGCAGGAGGTTAGAAAGTTGGTTAGATCATCTGCTCCGAGTAGTTACCAGTTGACGGTAAACTTAGCTGCAGATATGTATCAAGAAGTTTATGGTAGTGATGTTGCTCCTGATGAAAGTAAAAGGAAACGTGAAGAACCTGCAGTACAGAGAAGATTTGAGAATCTAAGTTTCCAGAAGAAGGGTAGGTTTGGGAGGGGTCAATTCCAAAGGAATATCAGAAATGAGCTACCACGTTACGGGAAATATGGCAAACTACATAAGGGTGAATGTATGATTGGTAGTAGAACTTGTTTTAAATGTGGAAGGTTAGGACATTATGCTAATGAATGTAGTGAAGGCCTTCGTAGATGTTATGAATGTGGGGAAACGGGGCATATTCGAAGTGAATGTCCAAAGTTAGCAGTTAGAAAGCCTGAACCGGTTAGATCGATGAAAGGGTCAGGAGAAGGTTCGAGTGTGGCTAAGGGGCGAGCATATTCTATGTCATCTAGTGAGGTTAAAGCTTTGCCAGATGTAGTCTCAGGTACATTTCTAGTTAATGGGATTCCAGCTAACGTGTTATTTGATTCTGGTGCAAGTGGAAGTTTCGTATCTGTTAATTTTTTCCCTATGCTTGCATGTGAAATTCGACCATTAGAGGTAGCCTTTATAGTGGAAACTGCTAATGATAGATCTGTGATAATTAGTAGTATGATTGAGGGTTGCTTTATTGAATTAGAAGAAAATAGATTGCCTGTTAAACTATACCCTATGGTGTTAGGAGGGTTTGATGTAGTTTTGGGTATGGATTGGTTGGTGAACTATGAAGCTCATATTGTATGTAATAAGAAGCTAATTCAGTTAAGAGCGCCTGATGGGAAAATGATTAGTGTATATGGTGAAAGAGAAGAGTCAACCATAAAGATAGTATCCATGATGAAAGCTGATAAGTTAATGAGCCACGGGTGTGCATCTTATTTAGTATATGTGATCGATTCTCAAAAGCCTGTGAAAAAGATAGAGGACATTCCTGTGGTTAGAGATTTTATAGATGTGTTTCTAGAAGAATAACCGGGTATTCCTCCAGATCGTGAAGTTGAGTTTAGGATTGATTTAATTCCGGGTGCTAAGCCAGTTGCCAAGTCACCTTACAGACTAGCTCCATCGGAATTGAAGGAATTAATGAAGCAAACTGAAGATTTGCTAGAAAGAGGTTTTACTAGACCCAGTTCTTCCCCGTGGGGTGCTCCAGTGTTGTTTGTAAAGAAGAAAGATGGGAGTATGCGTATGTGTATCGATTACAGAGAATTAAACTAGTTGACGATAAAGAATAAGTATCCACTCCCACGAATAGATGATTTGTTTGATCAGTTACAGGGAGCCAGTTGGTTTTCTAAGATAGATCTTCGTTCGGGTTATCATCAGCTGAAAGTTAAAGAAGAAGATATACCTAAGACAGCGTTCATACACATTATGGTCATTATGAATTTTTTGGTTATGTCTTTTGGGCTAACAAATGCACCTGCTGCTTTTATGGATTTGATGAATAGAGTGTGCAATCCAATGTTAGATCGATCAGTAATTGTGTTTATTTATAATATACTGGTCTATTCAAAGAATGAGGGATATCATGCCTGCCATCTTCGTGAAGTGTTGGAAAGGTTGAGAAGAGAAAAGCTTTATGCAAAATTTTCTAAGTGTGAATTTTGGTCACGAGAAGTACAGTTTTTAGGACATGTGATCAATGCAGAAGGTATTTTAGTAGATCCTGCCAAGATTGAAACAGTAATTAAGTGGAGTCCTCCAAAAACGCCATCTGAAATCCGCAGTTTCTTGGGTCTGGCTAGTTATTATAGAAGATTTATTCAGGATTTTGCCAAAATTGCATCCCCGTTAACGAAGCTGGCAAGAAAGAATGAGGAATACATATAGGGACCAGAACAAGAAAATGCATTTCAAGGACTGAAGCAGAAATTAACTCGATCACCAGTGTTGTCGTTGCCAGATGGAAATGAAGATTTAGTAATCTATTCAGATGCTTTGTATCAAGGTTTAGGCTGTGTATTAATGCAGAGGGGACGAGTAATTGCTTATGCTTCCAGACAGTTGAAAGAACATGAAAAGAATTATCCGACGCATGATTTGGAATTGGCAGCAGTGGTATTTGCCTTGAAGATATGGAGGCATTACTTATATGGGACGAAATGTACGATTTACACGGATCATAAGAGTTTGAAATATTTCTTCGATCAGAAAGAATTAAAACATGCGCCAGCGGAGATGGTTAGAATTGGTGAAAGATTATGATTTTGAAATACTTTACCATCCTGGTAAAGCAAATGTGGTTGCTGACGCGTTAAGCAGAAAGAATGAACACCCTCCGATTCGAGTTAAGTCATATAAGTTAGTGATAACCCCAGATTTTATGCCTCAGTTACGGGAAGCTCAATCAGAAGCATTAAAGGAGGAAAACGTGAAACGAGAATGAATGAAAGGTCAAACAAAGGATCTGGGAGAAAATAGTTTTGGGGTTAAGATAAAATGTAGTTGTATGTGGGTTCCAATTAAGATGAGAGACTTGGTGCTAGATGAAGCTCATAAATCCAGATATTCTATACACTCTGGTGCTACTAAGATGTATAAAGACTTAAAACAAGAATATTGGTGGCCAGGTATGAAGTTTAATGTAATGTAGTATGTGAATAAATGTTTGACATGCCTTCAGGTTAAAGCTGAGCATCAAAAGCCATACGGTAAGCTTCAACCCTTAGAAATTCCAAAATGGAAATGGGAGGAATTGAAAATGGATTTCATAGCTAAGCTTCCACGTACAACTAAAGGTTACGATACCATTTGGGTCATAGTGGATAGATTGACACGTAACGGGCATTTCTTACCAATCAAGGAGACGTATAACTCTGAGAAGTTAGCAGAATTGTTTATTCAAGAAATTATTGCTCGTCATGGAGTACCATTATCTATTGTGTCGGATAGGAATACACGTTTTACTTCGAGGTTTTGGAGAAAGTTTCATGAAGATATGGGTATTCGTTTATTGCACAGGACATCTTTTCATCCAGAAACTGATGGGTTAACTGAAAGGACTATCCAAACAGTTGAAGATATGTTACGAGCTTGTGTTATAGATTTTGGTGGTAGCTGGGATAGTCATTTACCTTTAGTTGAATTCTCCTACAATAACAGTTATCATTCCACAATTGGGAGAGTCCCTTATGAGATGTTATATGGCAGAAGGTGCAGGAGTCCGATATGTTGGGGAGAAGTTGGGCAGAAAGAGTTGGGTAGTTTGGAAATTGTACAGGCTACAAATGAGAAATTGGATCAGATCAAAGCTCGGTTTAAAGCGGCTAAGGATCGACAAAAGTCTTATGAAGATAAAAGGCGAAGGCATATAGAGTTTGAAGTAGGAGATAGAGTTATGTTGAAAGTATCTCCTTGGAAGGGAATTATCAGATTCAGAAAGAAGGGAAAGTTAAGTCCTCGTTTTATAGGACCGTTTAGAATTATAGAACGAATTGGAGAAGTAGCTTATAAACTAAAATTACCCGATCAGTTGCAAGGAATCCACCCAACTTTTCACGTATCACAGTTGCGCAAGTGTTTAGCCGATGAAAATGCTTACGTACCTTTAGATGATATAGAGATGGATGATAAGTTGAATTATGTTGAGAAACCTAATGCTATAGTGGACAGAAAGATGAAAAGATTGAGAAATAAAATCATTGAGTTAGTTAAAGTACAGTGGTCGAATAGAAAGGGGTCTGATTTCACCTGGGAATCGAAAAATGAGATGAGAAGAGATTATCCCCAGTTGTTTGAATAGTTGGTTTCGGGGACGAAACCTATTTAAGGGGGAGAGAGTTGTAACATCCGGTTTCTAAATCCGGACTTGTAATTGTATTATAGATATGTTTAATTAATTAAGTTGAGTTTGTTTGTTAAGATTGGTGTTCAGTCGCATGACTTGCATGCGAATGAACTTCAGTCGCACCCCTTACGTGCGAATAAGACTCAATCGCACGAATCATAGGTGTATGGGCTTCAGTCGCACGATTCAGTCGTGCGAATGGTTCAGTCGTGCGACTGAGTGTGAGGCGGTTAGAATGAATGTGGGGATAAGTAAGGCGGTTAAGAGAGTTTAAAAGCAGATTTCTATCTGCATCTTCTTCAATTTCTTGTTCCTTTTACACCCAAACACCCCTGTTCTTGTCAAATAGACTAAGCTAACTCCGTTTCGGTAAGTTTTGAATGTCACGGATCAATCCTACATCTGATCCAATAACATGTTTAAATCATTGAATTGGTGTTCTTCTTTTCTAAGTTAAAATCTGGGAACTCGGATCCGAGTTTTATGAAGTTTTGATAAAACAATGATCCGAAACCATTATAAACAATGTGTACATGATCTGTTTTGAATATGACATGATTTGGATAGTTAAAACTCAAATTTTGAGTAAGTTTGGATAAAAAACATCAAGAACACAGCTGCTGATCCGTTTTAGATGAATGGGCTCAGTCGCATGCCTCAGTCGTGCGAATGAGAGTCTAGTCGTGCGATTGAGTGCGAATAAAGGTTCAGTCGTGCGACTGAGCACCCAGTCACCTGGTTAGAAAACCGAATGAAGTCGAGTAAACACTATGTACGAATGAGGACTCAGTCGTGCGAATGAATGGCTAGTCGTATGACTGAAGGTTCAGTCGCATGATTCAAACGCATAAGTCCAGTCGCATGAGTGCTCATTCGCATAAGTGTTCATTCGCATAGGAATCCTGTTTGAGAATAGTTTACTGAATCAAGGTTTATTGCTTTAGATATACCTTGATTAGAAGAAGGACTAGTTATCTCGTATTCGTGGATTGTGTAGATTGTCGTGAGAAAGTTAATAAGGTGAGTTCTAAGCCCTTTTCAAATGTTTGATTTTAACATTCGGGCTAGCACACATACGATGATAAATGAATTGAATGTTTAGCACCAGAACTGTGATAATAATGTTTATACATGCTAATAGCTTGTGAGGCTGTTAGGGTAAAGTTGGGGGTAATGAATGATTATCTGAACATTGTTAATCATTACGTGATGGTAATGATTCCAATGGGTCAGATAGGGTGTGAAGACAGATGAAAATATATTAAAACTGGTGCTAAAAGAATGAATGTGTGGTGTGTGTAAAGTAATGTGACGATATTGGCAATGAATAAAAGAAATTATTTTCACGTGATGTAAATCTCAACAGGCCAGTTAGGGTAAGATGCTTGTGTGTGTAGACTGTATAGTGAAAAGGAGTGATGACGATCACTCAGCTTTGTGAACATCTTGTGGTGACGACCCTAGATGATTAAATTGGCATCCTTCTGGATGAGAGATAATAGTTACAGTTTCTGGATGTGGGAAACTGACGTCCGGTGGGACGAGTCCTGTGGGACAAAGTAAAGATAAAGTTGATTTTATTATATTGCCAATATAAATATGACTTTTGTATGTGATGAGATGTTGTTAATGTTTTAATGAATATTTAGAACTCACCAGCTTATCTGATGTTTTGAGTGTGTTATATGTGTGCTAGGTAAGGAAGGATCCTCTAGTAATAGAGGAAAACAAGCTTGAGTTGGATCAGGATGCTATCCCAAGGCGATTGCTGGCATAGGATAGGAGTCATGTGTAATAATGTAAAATGGATGTTTATGTAAAAGTCGTAATATGTAAAAATGTTTTAAAATTTGGGTTAATATGTAATACTGTCTAGTCTTCCGCTGTAAATAGAAAGCTCTGATTTGTGTTTAAAGTATTAATCCAACTATGTGCATGCCTCCGGTATCCTCCCGGGTTTAGGGCGTCACAAAACTGCCAGCGAAACTGCCAGCGAAACTGTCAGCGAAATTGTGAAGAAAATGACGTTTTTATGTATTAACTTCTGTGCAGCTTGGGTATTCGGACTATAGCTTAAGTAACTTAGAATTGAAGCTATTTTGCTAAGTTCAGTGGAGTTCTAGACCCCTCCTTTATCCATTTTTAATGTTTTGGGGTGATATGCATACTAAAATACATACTTTCATGATGACGGTTTTTAAGACCTATTATCAAGAAAATGAAATTTTCTAAAGTAAAATGTGCCATTTAAATAGTTCAAAATAATTTTCGGGCACGCTGACCTGGCAGCCCGGCCCCAGCCAGGGGCGTTGCCCCTTGGACCCCACTAGGGGTTGCCGCCCCTAGGACCACGCTATCAGGGGCTGCCGCCCCCGAACCCTCGCTGCCCCGAGGAGGGTCGGTTATTTGATTTATATTTCATGGTTGATGAAATGTGAATGCATGGACTATGAGTTTACTTCTTATTATATGTTATGTGTATGTGAAAACTAAAGATGTAAGTAAAACATAAAGAATTGTTATTGGGCCCATAACGTGTACCTTGATAAAGTAAAGCCTTGCAAGCAATTGATAAAGGAGGGTTGCATTTGTTGTGCCCTCACGATGATAAAGTAAAAGCTCGAACAGGCAGGTCAGTAAGGCCTGGATTGGCATGACAATAACGGCATGTTTGGGTACGACAGTAAGGCCTGAATAGGCATGTCGGTAAAGTCCTGTGTTTATCATAGGCACCGATAGTAACTGGGAATTGACGGATAAAGAAGAACGATAGTAAATAATTAATGGTAAAGTAGTGATAAAGCGACCATTTGTGAAATCAATGTTCTGATAGATGATGATTGTTTTCAAATGTTAAAGTTGCTATCTTTTTAAAAAAATTGTTAATGACGTAAACCTAGAACTCACTCAGCGAAGCTGACTGTTTTTATACATATTAGTTGACAGGTGAGCTTTTGGGCTTGTGGGATGGGAGCATGGAGCTAACGCTTCTTGGCATCTGAAGACTAGCATCCCTGATGAAGAAGAATATTAAGAGAATTTTAAAGACTATTCGATGTTTAAAGACAATGTTTATATCTTAAATTTAATCAAGTTGTAATGAATTGCAATTACTATATTTTTCCGCTGCAATGAATATATCTAAATGCACGTTTTAAATCTATGTTTTGCTGTGAATGACCAACAGTGAGGTTTCTTGGGATCAGGGGCCTTACAGAACGTTTAAAAATTAAGAGAACTTGAAAAAAGTCAACAAAAGTGACAACGATTAATATACTGATGTTGGCGGAAGCAAAAGATAAACAATTGAACCTAATGATTCAACGAGAATACCAGGAACAACTCTTCTAACTATCTTTGATTCACAAAAAATACCGATAATTAGGATCTCACACTAACAACACACTGTGATAGAGAGAAAGAGTATTTTTTTATAAGTTTCAAAAACTAATTTCTCACATTGCTTACATGCATATAAAAAACAAACCAAAAGTCGAATGGGCCACCAAACATAGACGGGCCCAAATCTGGACCAAAAATAAAGTTCAACAAGGTCTAAAAATAAGACAAAATTAAAATAACTAATAAAATAAGCCGTTTTAGGCCGAAATGACGAATTCTAGCCCAAGTTATGACCGTTTCAGTGAAGTGCCTCCTGACGAGTGATCTTAGACCTCAAAAAATGTAATAACTTGCTCCTCCACACTTAGGCCCACACCAAATACCCATGTAATAAATTTTTTCCTTACAATTTGATATTAACCACTGATTAAAAAAATAGGTTATTGGATTTTAATAGTATCAACTTTCATTTATTGGTCTGGATTAATCTCAACTTAGGAAATATTTTCAAACACTCCCAACTTTAATCTTATTTTTTTTATAACGATCTCTTACTAATTGAGAGTTAACACCTTTAGTTTTTTGATAATGTGAACTACTTATATGGCCAAAACATTAATCAGAAGGTTAAAATCAACCATCAGGTTCGTCAACCTGAAACTTCTTCACCCAAAATCCGTCAATCTCCACCTCCTGCTCTAAACCACTTAACTCAGTGGAGGTAGATTTCAGGTGATGATAGAGGCTAGACACCGAAAAACGCATCTGATTGAGGCTAGGCGGCGGCGGAGTTGAAAAATGGCTCAAAGTTGGCCCATTTCATCATAAAAAATAAGGGAGTTAACTTTTAGTTAGTTATAGATCATTGAAGAAAAATAAGCTAAAAGTTGAAAGTGTCCGTAAATATTTTCTGAGTATGGATTAATCCTGACCAATAAAAAGTTGAGTGTATAAAAATCTAATAATTAAAAAAATTAATGATTGAGATTACTTTTTATATTATCAGATTTAACAACAAAATTGATAAAGTTGATGTAACTAAAAAATACCATTTCTTACAACCTTTCATTGGTTTACATGCTAGGATTCAACGTTTATAGTTAGGTGAGGTACCCATGACATGTAAATAAAGGGTAGGTCATGGGTTCAAGTCTAACTCTGAGTAAAAATTACTCAGAGTTGAGCCAGAGGGTTTTCTCAGCAATGAGTTTCCTCCTGAGAGGGTTTGGGATGCGGTACCGGCTGGAAAACGGATAGGTGGGCCAGATTAAGATAACACCTATCCTCCGAAGCATGGTTGTACATTTGCTGTTCAAAAAAAAAATTAAAGGACTCCCGAGCCCCGAGGTGTGTAATCCTTCTTGGGCTTCGGCATATGTATAAGATAAAACAAAAAAGGGCCTGATAACAAGCATATAATTTGGTTTCTGATTTTATGCTTCTTGTTTTAGTGAAATGGGCTCCTTAATTTAATTGGGTCAGTGTGTATTTTTTATCCGAAAAAATTATAACTTTGTTTATTAAAGTTGGATAAAAATAACTATTATTTTTTAAAATATGAAAACATCAATTAACTTTATTATTTTCATAAGTTATCCCTCAATTTTATTTCAAAAGTTTGTTATTTTATATTCAAATCTAAACAACTAATGTGACTTTTAAACTACAATCAAAACAAGTTATGAATTGTTTTCAAAGAAAATTGATTCTTTACTCTTTTGAAGGAAAATAACTATGTTTTTAAAAAACTCAGGTAACTAAGGGGCTGTTTGATTGCGCTAACTGAGTAAGATTTGACTGAGTCAGAAGCTGACCCAGTAAGAAGTTCTGACTGAGTCTGCATCTGACTGAAACTTGGTTGTTTGATTTAGTATCTGACTGACACTGCTGAATAATACATATAACCTTATATACATACATACACATAAGCAATATATACATATACATACATATCTACATACACATACATCTACATACACATACATCTACATACACATCTACATACACATCTACATACACATATACATCAACATAGACATCTACATGCACATACACATATACATACACATCTACATACCTATATACATACACATCTACATACCCATATACATACACATCTACATACACATACATCTACATACACATCTACATACACATACATCTACATACACATCTACATACACATACATCTACATACAAATACATCTACATACACATACATCTACATACACATCTACATACACATCTACATACACATACATCTACGTACACATACATATACATACACATACATCTATATACACATCTACATACACATACATCTACATACACATACATCTACATACACATACATCTACATGTCGGGGTCGGGATCGCTCAATTGGGGCTCACGCAGGGGGAGGGTCGCTCGATTAGGGCTCGCACAGGGGGAGGGGAGGTCACCGATCAAGAGCGCATGGGGAAGGGGAGGTGGCCGATCGAGAGCGCATGGGGAGGGGGA
Source organism: Flaveria linearis (assembly GCA_024085815.1). Classification (NCBI taxonomy): domain Eukaryota; kingdom Viridiplantae; phylum Streptophyta; class Magnoliopsida; order Asterales; family Asteraceae; genus Flaveria; species Flaveria linearis. Next base: position 60,639,830 of record CM044014.1, on the reverse strand, counting down.
GGTGGCCGATCGAGAGCGCAGGGGGAGGGGGAGGTGGCCGATCGAGAGCGCAGGGGGAGGGTCGCTCGATTAGGGCTCGCGCAGGGGGAGGGGAGGTCGCCGATCGAGAGCGCAGGGGGAGGGGGAGGTGGCCGATCGAGAGCACAGGGGGAGGGGGAGGTCAGCGATCGAGAGCGCAGGGGGAGTGTGACACCCCGTAATTCTAGATTAATATCGTTAACTTGACGTTTGCTATTTAAAGTATCCTCTTGTATTTATTCAATTAATTGATTAACGTATTTAATTAATTATACAATAATTAGAGCCCAAATTGTAAATTTTGTAACTGTGGGGGATTAAAAATGGTATTTGGTAAAACTAAATAATATAAACTAACAAACCCCAACCCCATCCCGTTCCCATACCCGTCAAACCTAACCCACTCATCCCTAAATTCTAGATCTTAACGACAGCAACAACCGGCAATGGCAGCAGCAATCGGTGGCGAGTGGCGGCGACTAGGGTGCCTTCTCCGTCTCTCCTCGTCGTCCTGAACCCGGGGAATAGAGGTGGTTTTCTGGATCTGGAAGTCGACGGTGGTGTCGACTGTGGTGGTTGTGGTTCGTGGTTGGAGACCACCACAACTATCGGCCGAAGGTGGTAGTAGTCTCGATTAGGGGCAGTGAGAGGGGTACAGTAGAGATGGTGGTGGGTCGTGCGATGGTGTTGTTGCTGGGTGTCGATAGTGGTTAGGATGGTAACTGTGGTGGTTGTGGAGGTCGGTCATGGGTGTGGTCGCGAGGTCGATGGTGGCTCAGGTGGCGGTACTGCAGTTGTGCTGCGGTAATAATGGCTGTGATTGTTGGTTGTTGATGGTTGTGGGCTGTGACTGTAGCCGGGTTGTTATTGGTCGTGGTGATGGTGTCATGTGGTGGCTGTCGATGAGGGCCATTAAAGTAGATGATAGAGATTGTGGTAGTGGTTGTCGGGTTCCTATGGTTGTGACGGCAGTGGTGATGGCAGTCGTGGTTGGGGTTTGGCGAAGGTTGCTGTTGGTTGTTGTTGATGGTGCTGCCTGTGATGGTAGTGGTAAGACGACAGTGGTAGTGATAGTGGTTGTTTGATGACGGTTGTGGCTGTAGGTGCTGATGGTTGTGGTATAGTTGTGGCAAGGTTACAAACTAGAACCCATTTAAACACCCACCCCCGTAACCCACCCCCACTCTCAGATTTTTCAACTAAACCGAAACCACCTTACCCTGCGTAACCCTAATCTCCATTCTTTGAACTCTTTGAAGCTCTCTACCGTCACTCACGTTTGAAGCTACCATCGCAGTCGGCCAACCCATCTCCGGCGGTTTCTACCATCTAAACCGTGAAAAACCCCGCGGCGTTTAGCAACTCGGTTGATCCGATCATCGTTCGTAACCGCTGCTGTCTTTGGTAGAGTCGGTCATCAAGTGAACAACTTACATCGCATAGTGAACCGTAACCACACGTCTACGGTATGTTCATTTACCTCGTGCAAATTGGTTACGATTACTGTTCGGTTGGTTGATCATGAACGTTTATCGCGGTTTGGCGTTTGGTTTAGTGTGTGCGTGATCTACGATTGGGGTGCATTGTGTATGTATTATACGTATATATGTATGTAATTGTATGTGCGGGTATCTAAATATACATGACTGCAGTGTGTGCTGCCTTATAATTGTAGGTATATGTTTTGGTGTGTTCATCCATATAGGTAGCATGTAAGCATGTATAATATATATATAATGGTGTGTAGTTTGGTGATGGCCTCGGCAGGGGTGTTTGGAACATTTATTTATTATGCATGTGAATACATTGGGCACATGGAAGATTTTTGGCAGAATGAGCATGATGCATGTATGTATGCGTATGGTGTGCGTGTGTGTGTGAAACCGTGTGTATTTGTATATATTAATTCTATGGATGCGAGTGTAGGCGTTTGACAGAAAGGTTAGACGCATGAGGATGTTACAACATATTTGTTAGGGGTATGCCATGCATGTTGCTCATTGCACATGTATGATGGTTTATATATATATATATATATATATATATATATATATATATATATATATATATATATATATATATATATATATATATATATATATATATTGAGGAATGCATATGGGTATGAGTGTGGATTATTGAAATCATGTGATTTTTGAGTGGATCGTACACTATATATATATATATATAATATATGTTTGCTATATATATGTTTGGATGTGTGTGATTATGTTTATCCATTTATTATAATTATATATATATATATATATACATACGAGGTTGCACACTTGGGAAACTACACATTTGTGAAATAAATAAATAATATACAGAATGTGACGTAACACCTTTTCTTTATAAAAATCCTTGTAATATATAATTTTCATAAAAATACATGTGTCTTGCGAATGTGTTTTGTGGTGTTAATGCATATGAGTGTGTTTGTGTATGAATGGAAATCATCGACAACCGACATCGAACCGAACCGTGATCGCGAAACCGTACGACCCTTAAACTCGTAAATAATAACTAACCTTAATTATAGTTATGATTAATGAAATTCAGGTTAACCGAAACCCTAATCGTTGTGCGAACATTATTTCTTTGCTGTGCAATCAAGGTGAGTACTCACGGCCCCTATTTTACTTTATTTCCTTTTTGGGGGAGAAAACATGCAAACATATTTTATAAATGGTTTTTAGTATTATTGATATCGCATGTTACGTTAGTGCAAACACACTTGAAAGTCCTTACATTCTCGAACCGTTAGTAATGTGTAGCGAGGTAATTCTAAGTAGTACTACTGGGTTTGACAAACCCCGCCCGGGCTAGTCGCGCTAGCTTGATTGGAGGTAAAACGGGTGCATTATTGACCTAACATTTGTCACTGTCTGGTGAGACGTGACGGGAAGGCAACAAACATACAAACATACGAACATACAAACAGTCAGCTTCGGTTCGAAACACTAAGTAACTTGTTTATAGGCTAGCTAACTATCGATATGCTTTAATTACTATACCATTCGAACAGTTACAACATTTTTATCTGTGATAAAACCTGTGAACTCACCAACTTTATGTTGACACACTTTAGCATGTTTTCTCAGGAAACAGGAACGCTTAATCTCATGATGCACGATTAAGGAACGCACTCAGGACATGCATTCATTGGATCCATTTATGTTGTATTAGACATTGTTTTGACTTAGCATTTCAGACTTTTAGTATTGTTTACATTTCAATATTCGCTTCCGCACTGTTATTCATTTCATTTACGTTACTCTGATTTAAGTCAAACATTTATATTTAAATTCATATAGTGTCGTTTGATATGACCGTGTCTGAGATCCTGGTATGTCACACGCCTATCGGTAAAACCCCATTTGTGGAAATTGAGGGTGTGACAGGGAGAGGGAGGTCAGCGATGTGGAGAAGAGGGGGGAAGGGTTTGGTCAGTGATGTCAAATAGGAGGACTCGGTCAGTGGTATTTCCGGGTCAGCCGACTCGGTCAGCCACAACAAACGCACTGACTGGCTGACCGAGTCAGCCAGTCAGTGGTCAGACGCGTGGTCAGACGCATCAAACAGGGCCTAAGGGATTTCAAACATTCCCCGAGTTAGCTTTTGTAGATTTGATTTCTTATTTTGTTTCATATTCAAATTCTAGCTTCAAATTTGTAATTTTAAATTTGGCAAGTCATGGTTTAGGATTTGAAACATGGATGAACTTGGAATATTTAGATTGGGGTCACATGACCTGTGATTTTTTATACGCACTTTGTAACTGAAGGTTGGCAAAATAGCAGTTTTTAAACCAAAACACTTACCGAATCAGAAACTGAATTGATACCTATACAAATTGGTCCGGAACCGATATAAGTCGTAGGTTATTAAGCGGTTTATATTTCTTAGTAGTTACAGTGGTTCAAAACCCGAATAGAATCAGTAAAAAACCGGACAAAAGAAGCTCAAACCTGGAAAAAGCTAGTCAAAATGATCAAAAACTAGTCAATAATATGTACCTTACGAACTGGTATGAAACCGAAACCAATTTAGAAAAAAACAACTTTTGTGTACCTTTATTTGTAACATTTCAAGAAAGATTTGATTAAATAAATCCCATTAAGTATTCGTTAAAACAAGTTAGGCCCTGTTTGATGTGTCTAACCACGCGTCTGACCACTGACTGGCTGACTCGGTCAGCCAGTCAGTGCGTTTGTTGTGGTTGACCGAGTCGGCTGACACGGAAATACCACTGACTGAGTCCTCCTATTTGACATCACTGACCAAACCCTTCCCCCTCTTCTCCACATCGCTGACCTCCCCCTCCCCCTGTGCTCTCGATCGCTGACCTCCCCCTCCCCCTGCGCTCTCGATCAGCCACCTCCCCCTCCCCCTGCGCTCTCGATCGGTGACCTCCCCTCCCCCTGCACGAGCCCTAATCGAGCGACCCTCCCCCTGCGCTCTCGATCGGCCACCTCCCCTCCCCCTGCACTCTCGATCGGCCACCTCCCCCTCCCCATGCGCTCTCGATCGGCCACCTCCCCCTTCCCATGCGCTCTCAATCGGCGACCTCCCCTCCCCCTGCGCGAGCCTAACCGAGCGACCCTCCCTCTACGCGAGCCCCAATCGAGCGATCCCGACCCCGACATGTAGATGTATGTGTATGTAGATGTATGTGTATGTAGATGTATGTGTATGTAGATGTGTATGTAGATGTATGTGTATGTAGATGTATTTGTATGTAGATGTATGTGTATGTAGACGTGTATGTATATGGATATGTAGATGTGTATGTATATGGGTATGTAGATGTGTATGTATATGTGTATGTGCATGTAGATGTGTATGTTGATGTATATGTGTATGTAGATGTGTATGTGTAACACACCACCTTGTTACCATAATTTATAAAACATGTTTGAGGTGTAAAAGATTTTTAATTTAGGTCGCAGTTAAAATCTCTACTTTTAAAACTCTATTACACATAACCTTGACTACGTCAACACACTATTAACGTTTACACACCTCAAATTACATTTATGTAATTTACATAACGTTAAGTTTGTTTAAAAGAAACTAATTAACAACCCATTGTTCGATCCACAAGCATCTTCATCGATCACCTTTGCCTTCTTGGAAAATTCCTACAAAACAACCACTTTTATCACATTAGTCCATTGGAACTAAATAAGAACTCTTATACTCACTTTATAGGTTATTAGGAGGTGATTTGGGGGCTTAAAATACCAATCGAAAGCAAAATTTTGCAAGGGACGTAGCTTACGTCCTCAAGGACGTAGCTTACGTCCTTAACCTAATTCCCCTGATTTGAGGACGTAAGACAGTAGCTCAGGACGTACCAATGAGTTAAGGACATAACTTACGTCCTTATGGACGTAACTTACGTCCCTGCTGCTGCTGTTGTTATTTTGTTTTTTTTTCTCAAAGTTTTGACCCGTTTCGTTTGTTTCGACTTTTCAATGATCCCGGGTCCATTTCAACATCTCTATTTGCTCAATTTAGAAGCTTTAACTCTCTTAGCTTCGACTCTTTGCATCTATCACATTATCACCCATTCTATAATCACACTATCACATTTAAATAGAAATGGGTCAAAATTCTACTTTTAAGCCAGTCATTCACTAACTTGGACTAGCATATTAGATTTGGATCACACACCTATACACTTCGCTATACATCTTTATGTTTGACATACACACAGTCGCCAAACCACACGTTTATCACCCACTGGTGAATTAGGCTTACACACAGTAGCCAAATATAGTTTATCACTCACTAGTGATTTAAATGTTACCACCGTAACTGAATATAATTATAACCCCTCCAGGTTTGATTCACACACCTGTGAACTATACCGGTATATTTATTTCATGCACACGCGCATGTAACTTCAACCCAATTCATGCACTCGAGCATGTATACTTACTATTACTATAACCATTACTTATGGTCATTATTCACAACTCACATTTACTCAAGAGTAAACATAATAAAATCATAAAGATAAGACTATATATGGTTATAAGGCTAATGTTCTTACCTTAAACAAGCTTCAACTCAACCTTTGTCTTTGCTTACCGCTTTGCTAATACTTCCTTCACCTAAACATACGTTTAGGATTAATTTAGCACATACATACATATGGTATAAAACCAATCCATATGACCCATTTATGGCTAGTTTAAGCATAATTAACTCTATATTGACCCACCGGTCATTTTATTCCCACTTTTCCCTTCCTTTCATATTTTGAACTTCTTGGAGGCATTTCATCAAACACCTTATGGGCATGATTTATAACTCAACATATTTCATATAACTAATTTGCTATAAACCATCAAGTTTCAAAATTGGCATACATGATACATAGAACATCTAATACATACTATTCTAAGTTCAAAACATATTAATTTGATCATAGATGAATTTCTCCTCAACACCCCAATCATGAACTAAACTACTTAGCAAGAAAACATCCAATTAAGACTCACCTTATGAGTTAGATGCAGAAACTAGGTGATTTATAACTCAATTCCACAATTAGAAACTTGAATTCAACACAAACGCGACTCAATTTGACTAGGGTTCTTGATTCCTTCCTCCTGCTCGCTTCCCTCCTTTCGTGCGTGTGTATGTATGTGTCCAGGAGGTTCTACACCTCCCTACTAACATATAAATTTGATTTTTTTCTCAATTGGCAAAAGTAGTCCCTCTAGTTACTTTTATTCATTTACACTAACAATACTAACTTAACTCAGTTAGTTCTAATTTACCACTCATTTTATTTAAAAACACAAATTATAAAATTACCTAAATGGGACGTTACAAGTTCTCCCCCACTTGGGAAGTTTCGTCCCCGAAACTTATTGACGCATCAAATAAGTAAGGGTAGCATTCTTTCATCTCGTCTTCTAGCTCCCAAGTGACATCCGACCCTTTTCGGTTCTTCCACTGTATCAGCACTTGCTTTATCTCTTTGTTTCTCAGCTTTTTGATTTTTCTGTCAAGTATTACCACAGGTTCTTCCACATAATTCAGCTTATTATCAATCACTAAGTCCTTATACGGGATATACGCTGATTCATCTGCTAGACATTTTCTCAAATGAGAGACATGTAAGGTATTATGGACCCCACTTAGTTCTTCTGGTAGCTCAAGGCGATAAGCAACCTCGCCCACCCGAGCTATAATTTTAAATGGTCCAATGAATCGCGGTCCTAACTTTCCTCGCTTTCGGAATCGAATTATACCTTTCCATGGAGAAACCTTTAATAACACATAATCTCCTACTTGGAATTCAATCGCTTTTCTTCTTCTATCCGCATACGACTTTTGGCGATCTTGAGCCGCCTTTAGATGAGCTCGTACTTGATCAATGTGTTCATTAGTTTTTCTCACCACTTCGGTACTAGCTAGCTCTCGTGGACCAATTTCTCCCCAACATACAGGAGTTCTACATTTCCTCCCATATAACATTTCATATGTCGCCATTTTCATACCCGAATGATAGCTGTTATTATAAGAAAATTCTGCCAAGGGTAGATATGTATCCCAACTACCTCCGAAATCAATAATGCACGCGCGCAACATATCTTCTAGGATTTGGATAATCCTCTCACTTTGACCATCTGTTTGTGGGTGATATGCGGTGCTAATCAACAGTTTGGTACCCATTTCTTCATGAAATTTTCTCCAGAACCTCGAAGTAAATCGAACATCTCGATCTGATATTATGGATATAGGTATACCATGCTTAGACACAATTTCCTTGATATATATTTCTGACATTGTTTCCGATGAGTAAGTCTCCCGAATTGGAATGAAATGAGCACTCTTTGTCAATCTATCCACTACTACCCAGATGGTATCATAGCCTTTTCGGGTTTTTGGAAGCTTTGTTATTAAATCCATGGCTATACGATCCCACTTCCAAACTGGAATTTCTAAAGGTTGTAATTCACCATGTGGTTTTTGATGTTCTGCTTTTACTTGTAAACATGTTAAACACTTTTCCACATATTTAATGATATCACGTTTCATTCCTGGCCACCAATAATTCACTTTTAAATCACAATACATCTTAGTAGCTCCTGGGTGAATCGAATACTTAGATTTATGTGCTTCATCCAGTATCAATTCTTTTACTGAACAAACTGGAGGAATCCACACTCGTCCCCTCATTGTTTTTAATCCATAACTGTCTTCCTTAAGGATTTGCACTTGACCCTGAATACGGTTTCGTTTCCAATTCTCCTCTTTGAGTGCCTCCGTTTGCGCTTCTTTAATCCGCTCGATTATGCTTGAATTAATCGTTATTCTCATCACCTTTACTCTAATAGGCTCATACTCATCTTTTCTACTTAATGCATCCGCTACCACGTTAGCCTTCCCAGGATGATATAGGATTTCACAGTCATAATCCTTTAATAATTCCAACCAACGCCTCTGTCTCATATTAAGCTCTTTCTGAGTGAAGAAATATTTTAAACTTTTATGATCGGTAAAAATAGTGCATTTCACGCCATAAAGATAATGCCTCCAAATTTTCAAGGCAAATACCACTGCGGCCAGCTCTAAATCATGTGTTGGGTAGTTCATCTCATGTGTTTTCAGTTGTCTTGAGGCATAAGCTATTACTCTACCCCTTTGCATCAAAACACACCCCAACCCAAATAGGACGCATCAGAATACACAACAAAATCCTCATTCCCCTCGGGTAATGATAGTATTGGTGCCTGCGTCAATCTTAATTTCAACTCTTGAAACGCTTTTTCTTGTTCGACATCCCATTTAAAAATAATCCCTTTTCTAGTAAGTTTAGTCAACGGAGAAGCTATTTTGGCAAAGTCTTGAATAAACCTTCGGTAATACCCTGCTAGGCCCAAGAAACTTCTAATCTCAGTTGGAGTTTTTGGAGGATTCCATTTCATTACTGCTTGAATCTTTGAGGAGTCTACTTGAATTCCATTTGCATTTACAACATGCCCCAAGAATTACACTTCTCGTAACCAAAAATCACATTTTGAAAATTTAGCATATAATTTTTCTTGTTGAAGGGTTTCCAAAACCTCTCGTAAATGGCGCGCATGCTCTTCTTCACTTTTAGAATACACTAATATATCATCAATGAAAACAATAACCGAACGGTCTAACATAGGTCGACATACCCGATTCATTAAATCCATAAACGTCGCCGGTGCATTTGTTAACCCAAAAGACATCACAAGAAACTCATAGTGACCGTAGCGAGTACGAAACGCTGTCTTAGGCACATCGTCCTCCTTTATTCTTAGTTGATGATACGCTGACCTTAAATCAATCTTTGAAAACCAAGACGCGCCTTGTAGTTGGTCAAATAAATCATCAATCCTAGGTAAAGGATATCGGTTCTTGATAGTCACCTTATTTAATTCTCGATAATCAATACACATTCTAAAACTTCCATCTTTCTTTTTAACAAAAAGAACTGGTGCACCCCACGGGGAGATGCTTGGGCGGATGAACCCTTTATCAAGGAGTTCTTGTAATTGTTTCATCAACTCTTGTAATTCAGATGATGCTAACCGATATGGGGCTTTAGCAATAGGTTTAGCTTCTGGTACTAAATCAATTCGAAACTCCACATCTCTTACAGGTGGAAGGCCTGGTAAGTCATCTGGAAATACCTCAGGAAATTCTCTAACCACTGGAACATCTTCTAATTTCGGTACACTCTGATTAGTATCAATTACATATGCCAGGAAACATTGCCTTTCACGCCTCATATGCTTTAGGGTCTTAATTAATGAACACAACACTACTCCTTTACACTTTTCTCCATGAATAACTACCTTATGGCCCCTCGGAGATTTTAACTTTATCTTTTTATGATAACATACAATATCAGCCTGGTATGTAGAAAGCCAATCCATTCCCACAACCACATCAAAATCACCTAAGGTCATAGGTATTAGATCAATAGGATACTCTTCCTTCTTAATAGTTAACCTACACCCTCGGTAAACTTCAAACACTAAAAATGTTTTAGAATTAGCCACTTCGACCTCTACTGGTGCAGGCAATGTACTTATTTCAAACAAAGGATGAGACGCAAATTTAATCGACACAAACGATCTATTAGCACCGGAATCAAATAACACATACGCAGGTAAAGAATTTAACAGGAAAGTACCCGACACCACATCGGCGGTCTTTTTAGCTTCTTCAGCTGTAATTTGAAAAGCCCTTCCCCTTGCTTTCGGTATTTCAGGTTTCTTTACACTGCTCTGAGCGCTCGAACTTCCACCAGTTTTCAAATCTGGACATTCACTCCTCTTGTGCCCAGGTTTATAACAATTGAAACACAGCTCCAACTGACTGGTGCATTGGGTAGACAAGTGTCCGGACCTCCCACATCTAAAACATGTTCTTGGAGGTAAACGGCATTCCCCCGGATGCCTCTTGCCACAGTTAACACACAGTTTAATTTCTTTAACCTGACTCGGCTTCTTAAATGGGGTAGAAAATTTAGGCTTCTTGGAAGGTCCTTCATCTTTATGTACGGGCCTTTTTTCACCACGCTCCATCTGTCGTTTCAACTCAGCTTCTCTCTCCCGAGCACAATCTATAAGTTCCACTAGGGTCTCACATCGAGAAGGTGTAAGAAACTCCCGGTATTTAGCATTTAACATCCCATAGTACTGATTAATCCACATCCTTTCTGTTCTTAAAAAGTCGCGACAAAACTTAGCCTTCTCATAGAAAATCGCCGTAATGGTATCTATGTCCTCGTCCTTCTGTCGCAGTTGTAAGAATTCTTCATAAATTCGGTTGATCGTCGCTTGCGAGCTAAACCGCTTTAAAAATCTCTCTTTAAACTCCTCCCAAGTCATCACTCGTATACCTTCCAAACCAATTTCTTCTCGCACTAAATCCCACCAGTCTTTACCTCGCTGTTTTAACTGGCCACCAGCAAATATCACCCTATCATTAGGATCACAATGTGAAGTTTCAAACGTCCCCTCTATATCCGAGATCCACCGAATTGCTAGTAATGGGTCCACCTCACCATTAAACCCAGCTGGTTTACATGCTACAAAATCTTTATACGTTACCCGTTTAGGTGCTTTCTCAGTTTTCTCTCCAACCTGCAACACTGTAAGTTCATGCTGTATAAACTCTTGTAGCGTTCTTTGCATATCTTCCATGTACATTGGTAAATTGGCCCCTATGGCTTTAGCCACTTCTTCATTAATAATTTTTCTCATCTCTGAATTACTTGATTCACCTTCCTCGTGAATATGTTCCTCAGCCATTCTTGATGATTGAAATATAACTCAGGTTCAATTATATATTTACTGCATCACTATGCTTATACTCATGTAAATCACATATTTACATTTATAAAAACTTTCACACATATCGCATATTAACACAGGTACACTAACCTTGATTGATGGCTCAGTGATCAAATCTTGGAATCGAACAGGTTCTCTTCTATTATCACGAGCACAAGATTTGAGTTCAAGCTTTCTCTACTCACTTGAATCCCTCAAACCACGGCTCTGATACCAACTTGTAACACACCACCTTGTTACCATAATTTATAAAACATGTTTGAGGTGTAAAAGATTTTTAATTTAGGTCCCAGTTAAAATCTCTACTTTTAAAACTCTATTACACATAACCTTGACTACGTCAACACACTATTAACGTTTACACACCTCAAATTACATTTATGTAATTTACATAACGTTAAGTTTGTTTAAAAGAAACTAATTAACAACCCATTGTTCGATCCACAAGCATCTTCATCGATCACCTTTGCCTTCTTGGAAAATTCCTACAAAACAACCACTTTTATCACATTAGTCCATTGGAACTAAATAAGAACTCTTATACTCACTTTATAGGTTATTAGGAGGTGATTTGGGGGCTTAAAATACCAATCGAAAGCAAAATTTTGCAAGGGACGTAGCTTACGTCCTCAAGGACGTAGCTTACGTCCTTAACCTAATTCCCCTGATTTGAGGACGTAAGACAGTAGCTCAGGACGTACCAATGAGTTAAGGACGTAACTTACGTCCTTATGGACGTAACTTACGTCCCTGCTGCTGCTGTTGTTATTTTGTTTTTTTTCTCAAAGTTTTGACCCGTTTCGTTTGTTTTGACTTTTCAATGATCCCGGGTCCATTTCAACATCTCTATTTGCTCAATTTAGAAGCTTTAACTCTCTTAGCTTCGACTCTTTGCATCTATCACATTATCACCCATTCTATAATCACACTATCACATTTAAATAGAAATGGGTCAAAATTCTACTTTTAAGCCAGTCATTCACTAACTTGGACTAGCATATTAGATTTGGATCACACACCTATACACTTCGCTATACATCTTTATGTTTGACATACACACAGTCGCCAAACCACACGTTTATCACCCACTGGTGAATTAGGCTTACACACAGTAGCCAAAATATAGTTTATCACTCACTAGTGATTTAAATGTTACCACCGTAACTGAATATAATTATAACCCCTCCAGGTTTGATTCACACACCTGTGAACTATACCGGTATATTTATTTCATGCACACGCGCATGTAACTTCAACCCAATTCATGCACTCGAGCATGTATACTTACTATTACTATATATAACCATTACTTATGGTCATTATTCACAACTCACATTTACTCAAGAGTAAACATAATAAAATCATAAAGATAAGACTATATATGGTTATAAGGCTAATGTTCTTACCTTAAACAAGCTTCAACTCAACCTTTGTCTTTGCTTACCGCTTTGCTAATACTTCCTTCACCTAAACATACGTTTAGTATTAATTTAGCACATACATACATATGGTATAAAACCAATCCATATGACCCATTTATGGCTAGTTTAAGCATAATTAACTCTATATTGACCCACCGGTCATTTTATTCCCACTTTGCCCTTCCTTTCATATTTTGAACTTCTTGGAGGCATTTCATCAAACACCTTATGGGCATGATTTATAACTCAACATATTTCATATAACTAATTTGCTATAAACCATCAAGTTTCAAAATTGGCATACATGATACATAGAACATCTAATACATACTATTCTAAGTTCAAAACATATTAATTTGATCATAGATGAATTTCTCCTTAACACCCCAATCATGAACTAAACTACTTAGCAAGAAAACATCCAATTAAGACTCACCTTATGAGTTAGATGCAGAAACTAGGTGATTTATAACTCAATTCCACAATTAGAAACTTGAATTCAACACAAACGCGACTCAATTTGACTAGGGTTCTTGATTCCTTCCTCCTGCTCGCTTCCCTCCTTTCGTGCGTGTGTATGTATGTGTCCAGGAGGTTCTACACCTCCCTACTAACATATAAATTTGATTTTTTCTCAATTGGCAAAAGTAGTCCCTCTAGTTACTTTTATTCATTTACACGAACAATACTAACTTAACTCAGTTAGTTCTAATTTACCACTCATTTTATTTAAAAACACAAATTATAAAATTACCTAAAATGGGACGTTACAGTATGTAGATGTGTATGTAGATGTATGTGTATGTAGATATGTATATATATGTATATATTGCTTATGTGTATGTATGTATATAAGGTTATTTTTATTATGCAGCAGAGTCAGTCAGATACTAAATCAAACAGCCAAGTTTTAGTTAGATGCAGACTCAGTCAGAACTTCTTACTGGGTCAGCTTCTGACTCAGTCAGATCTTACTTAGTCAGCGCAATCAAACAGCCCCTTACTCGGTCAGAAGATGGTGACCTGGTAAGGAGTTGCTTCAAAACTAACCGGGTAAGGGGAAAAATAGGCATGGGTCAGTGGTGTCGGACAGGGTCAGACGTGAAAGAGTAATAATCAAACACACTGATCGGCCAAAATATCTGAACGGGTCAATGGGTCAGACATTTTAATCGTGTCAGAAACAAATCAAACAACCCCTCGGTCTTTTCAAAAATCAATTAGACAACTTTCTTCTTAAATATGAAGAAGAAGTCTACTTAAAACGGTTTAACTATCAGACATTCTTAGAACAACAGAAGTATGAGCGTAGTATGGGGACCGGCAAACACATCCAACAAAAATTAAGGGTGCTCTCGCTGTTGCATAGATGAGTTCTTGTTAATGAAAAAACCAGAATGTTAGTGTGTGATTCAAATGGAAAATTATCCTTGCTACAACATGATATTATTAGTGGTATTACCTAGATAAACCACGATTTAAACATTTGACATCTTTTCATCATGGGCTTTTGGTAGATTTACACATTTATATTTGGCATTTTATCAGTATGTTTTGTTTCACATGTTTTTTCTTACGCACAATGCAAGTAACGTATGGACTTGATTTTAAAATAGCATGGTCCTTATTACATCGTTTGTGTTGAACAAATCATGATTATTACATCAAACAAATATATTTAACGCTATAATTAATTACTAGGTTAGATACTCGTATGCTACACGAGTTAAAATAAAAAGTTATATAATAGATTATATATATGTATAATCTAATAGGGTATGGTTATATTGAGAACCAAACTTTTTTGTGAGAATTATATGAACCAATATAAATCAGACATTTTTGTCACATGACATTTCCACCTTTTAAAAAAAATATTCATAACTTTTTTTCACGATATTATTTATTCAAAAACATTTCACCATAAATTTTAGTATTTTTCATCTTTCCAACGCCTACCATATTAATATACTTTTCTAAAAAATTCATCTGCCCGTTATTTACACATGTATAAATCCTATTATACACATGTGTATATCCGGTTTTACATATGTCTAAAACAAATTTCGTAAAAAAACGAGTTATTTTATTTTTAAATTTTTTTATTTTTTTATGAAAGAGGAAAATGAGAGAAACATTTTTGTGTATTTATTTTTTTTATTTTCATGCTATTTTTTGTTTTATAATTTTTTTTATTATGGTTTTGTTACTTACCATTTTGTCATTAAAAACTTGTGATTCATATTGGTTTCTAGATTTCTCACCAAAAAAGTTCTCATTTGATCCCTTCGCTAATCCAATATATGTTATAGATAATATATCAATGAAATTATTATATATAATAAAGATATTTAACTTATAAACAATAGTGTAAAAAAGATTTTATTATTCATAAATATTTTTATGTACCTTTTTAAAATATTTTAGTTCTAATAATGATTAGCTACAAATTAAACTATATTTTAATATAATTAAGTCTAATTAAAGTACTTTAAAAAAATAATATTTATCTCTAAAAACATTATCTTGATTAGTATGGTAATAAATGATAATTGTTAATAAAACTTTTTGAAGTCATGATTTTTACCAAAATTGTAATTGATTATGGTGGTGAATTGACGTGAACATGCTAGAAAATAGTCATGTGCCTAATAGCTCTTTTGATTTTTTATAATAGAATAGTTAGAAACATGTGTACCAAACGTTTGAATAAAAATACTAAATTTGTACTTAGTAATTGATATTTATACTTTATAAAATAATTTTTTAGATAAGATATGCTTAAATTTGCATAAAGTTTTGTTTTAAAAATATTTGCATTTTTCTATGGTAGAAACATGTTTTTTGTTGATTAATAATTTGAAAATGATATACAATATCATTAGAATTTACTAATTTGAAAAGGATACACAATATCATTAGCATTTAATATTATTATTAAACAAAGATTTGCTATGATAATTGTTGGGTATTCTACCTTGGAAGAAATTGAAGATTTCAATTGTATTGAAGTTGAAGACTTGAAGCACGAAATCAACAAAAATATTAGTCTAGGGTTTAAATTGTAATTATTTGTAATGCTAGACTAGTATATATTTTAGCACATATCATCCTTGTAATGTGTGATTAATTCACCACATGTTAGGGTGAATTAGGGTTTATCACCAACAACAATATATCATCATCCCTCATGGATGATGATTTCAACATTATATCATCATTCTTTTGAATGATAATTTTCAACAATATATCAATAACATCAAGCATTCATCATCATTGTATGTGTTCTTCACGTTCATAATCATCATTATTTATTATATTTTAGCACCTAATCATTGAATTTTTATTATCATCAATATGAATCCTAAGATCCAAGCTCATGTTCACGTTCATTCGGGAACTCACAATTGGTATCAGAGCTGGAGTTGTTGGATTCATACTGATTTTGATGAGATTTCATGGTTGGATTGCTGAAATAATTGAAGATCTGAAGAAAACAATTCAACAATCAATTCAACATTCATGTTTGCGGCTGCCTCAAGTATCAAACATATTAGGGTATGCGGCTGCCTCAAGTTTCAAACAAATTAGGGTTGCAAAAGAAGCTATTGTAAGCAGCTTGTGTCGGAAGTTTGTAGGCTGCAATGTGCAGCTGCCAAAGATATGCCTTGCGAACCAAGGGAGCTGTCGAAGGCAGCCCTTGCGAACCAAAAGAGGCTGCCGAATAGGGGCTGCCGTTTAGGGCTTCTTGCGGCCGAATGAGGATGACCTAATTAGGGTTTGTCGAATAAGAGGCTGTTGTAAACGGTCTTTGTCTGATTAGGGTTGCTTACGAATGGTTGAGGCTGCCGTGAGCAGCTCTTGCAAATTAGGGATGCCACATTAGGTATGCCAAATTAGGGTTTGCAAATTAGGGTTCTTGGAAGATGGATTGTGAGGTTTCACATGACTCGGGCTCAAGGATTCACGGATTGGGAAATGGTCATTAACAAAAAAAAAATATAGGTGGACTTGACTTAATTGTTTGGACCACAAACATAAAAACAAGAAAAAGGTGGGCTCGGATTCACTTATTTGGGCTTATACGAAAAACAAGAAAAGGTGTGTCGGATTTAATTAATTGGGCCTCCTACATCTAAAACAACAATTGAACATGGGCTCAAGTGTTGAAGATTGGACCTATGATCAACAAAACAAAATTAAGGTTCGTATTTGGGCTCTCAACAACAAAAACAATAGTGACATCAAGTTACAAAATATAGTTGTTCTAAAGCTTTGAAGACATCGCTTCCGCATCAACAACAACATTCTTAGCATTGAACAACTATCCAACAAGAACAAGAGCAAGCTTCAACTCACATTGGAAATCTACAATTTAGGGGGAGTATTGTTGGGTATTCTACCTTGGAAGAAATTGAAGATTTCAATTGTATTGAAGTTGAAGACTTGAAGCACGAAATCAACAAAAATATTAGTCTAGGGTTTAAATTGTAATTATTTGTAATGCTAGACTAGTATATATTTTAGCACATATCATCCTTGTAATGTGTGATTAATTCACCACATGTTAGGGTGAATTAGGGTTTATCACCAACAACAATATATCATCATCCCTCATGGATGATGATTTCAACATTATATCATCATTCTTTTGAATGATAATTTTCAACAATATATCAATAACATCAAGCATTCATCATCATTGTATGTGTTCTTCACGTTCATAATCATCATTATTTATTATATTTTAGCACCTAATCATTGAATTTTTATTATCATCAATATGAATCCTAAGATCTAAGCTCATGTTCACGTTCATTCGGGAACTCACAATAATAGCATGTCACAACATGATTATGAGAAGATGGCATGTATTAAAAATTATTTTATTTTATTAGTATAGATTATTAGTATATATATTAGTATAGATTAGACTCCTAAATAATTAGATAATGAGAAGCATATTTAAACATTATAATTTTTTGGACGGCATTTAGACATTATAATTAGTTCTTGTGACTTCATATTCTAATAACACTCAATCAATTTCAAAACTTCACACTAAATCGTATTAATTAAACCTTATACAATAATTACTTCATAATAAGCATATCAACCATCATTATTCTTATTTCGTCTTTCGTACGGCTGAGGTCCCTATGTTAATAATAATATTATTCAAAAAAACAACAAACACATGGATCTAGATATCACAATATAAAAGAAACCTCAATTTTGAACTTTTGAAAGTCATAAAATCATCACTCAATGACACCAAACTCACTATTGTTCCTTCATTTGCCTGTACTTTTTTTCGTATTCTCTCAATGTCATCCCGCTCATTCTCAACAAGCGAACATCAATCAATATGTTCAAGATCGGTCCCATCGCGTAAACTCGACCATGGTCCTTGTTTTGGATCGTGTCAACCGTCTTTTACCGGTCAGTACGGCTTTACTAAAGGATGTCTATCGGGAAAAACCGGTCTTGAAGCGTAAAAGGTCTCCAAGACTATTTAGAAAACGGTCTAGGTTGAGGTCAAGGGCCCGGTTGAATAAAGCCAATGTATCGCGCAAACCGTTACCATATCACTTCCCGGTGGGAGTACGTCTTGCTTTTTTATATTTTTTGAAGTTGTTCTTATGGGGTACGAAAAAGATGTTAAGAAAGGGTGATGTGAAAGCTAACGATGTAATAGACACAAGTTACTCCGATAAAAAAGTTAAAGAAGAGTAACTTAATAAATCTATGGCCCTTTGTCTTTGTAGTCTCACTAAACGTTGAATAAAATTTGTGTTAATACATGAGATGTATATATGTTGTAGTGAGTGAGGGTGTAACATTTTTTAGAGGTGTATATTTAAAACTTAAAAAAAACTAGTGTCATTTGAATGTTAGATACATAGATAACACATAATAAAATGAAAAGTGAAACACCTATTTGATACTTGCTTCAACTTAATTGACTTGTGTTTAAATGCGGATTTTTGGTCTTTAAAAAAGGTTATACAAGCGTTAGGAAGGATGGCACCACTAACCGGTTAGAGTAAAATTCAAGTCTCGTATTCACCATCATATCCTATATAGAGATAGATGTAATTTTGTATATATGAAAAGTTTATAATTTGCTTATGTATTATACAGAGTAAATTACACTTTTCATGCTTTAATTATATCAAAAATTAAGTCTATTGTCTTTTAACTTTAATAATTACACTAATTATCTTTAACGTTATAAATCTATCACACATTTCATCCCTTTGACGAGGTGGACGCTAGTCGTTAGATGAAAACAAGGGCCTTTGATTATCTGGGCTAGAGAAGGTCGTCATTGCTAGGCTTAAGAGTTAGGATTAGGGTTCATGTTTGGTTTCCCATAGCATTTCATTCACATTTACTGTTGGTTTTAAGTCCAAGATCATACTCACAAACTCATGCATTTTTATTACTTGCAATACATATATATAAATAGACTAAAACAAAACATGCGAACATGGGTTAGTGACTTAGTGCTACTATAAAATAGACCCACTACTCAACTACTAAGACTCTTTCAAACTAAAATTGCTGCATAAATTAAATAAAACACATGACTTAATACTAGACCCGTGACTTGTAACTTGACCCGATCAAGATTAACCCAATATTCACCCCCTTAATATTGATCCGGTTCTCGGTTCTCTTGCTTCTTTCTTCCTTTTTCTTGCTTATCTTGCTCTTTCTTTCTATACCCTGTACCGGTTTTCTTGCTAATCTTGCTACTTTCTTGCTTGATTCGAATATTTCTTGCTTGCTTTCTTCGAATCATCTTGCTTGCTAATTTGCTTACTTTCTTGATATCCGAATCACAAAGATACGGTCTTTCTACTTGCTATCTTTCTTTTCCATGCTTTCATTATGGTAAACTTGCTTAAGAACATCCGATTTGGATGCCACTATCAACCTCGAAACGGAATCCAAAATGACCAAACTGTTGACCTGCTTACTGTCATTATTTTGTAGCTGCTACCACTATAATCAGTCGCGATTTGGTCACTGTTTAAGCCCTGAAATTAATCCCGAAACACCCCGCGTTGCTTTCTTCTTTCTTGAAACTCAATGTTGATTCACCTATGTGCTAGGTTGCTGCCATGGCTTCGCTCAATTAATTCACGTGCGTGTGTGGCTGCTTCACCTACTTGGATGCTTGTGTGTTTGTTTTTCTTCTTCTTCTTTAGATTTAGCAGCTAATGAGGGATTTAATTCTACCGTCTTCAACAACCGACTCAAGACCAAAACAAAACTCTTTCCTTTCTTTTCATTGCTATCGATTGTACAACCTAAAATTTTCTTCTTTTCGGTGGGACTAAATGAATCACACAGGTTTGTTTTGGATCTCTTCCTTCTCAAACAAACCACCGGTCACGGTTGTCTCCTTCGGTCTCGGTCTAGGGCCGGTCTATTAGGGCTCGTCGATCATTTCGGTCTCACGCCGAAACTCACTTTCCGGTCACGGTCTAGTGTCGGTCTCTTTCTCCGATCTTATCTCTTCCTGCGATTCACATGAAATCACCCCCCTTCTTCATTGTCTCCAACCACGGCTTGCTTCTACTCTTGTTCCGTCGATCGGTGGCTTCTGATCAACCCTTGCTTCTTTATACATTCCAGCCAATTACAACACCAAAGCTATTACGTTTCTTTTCCCCTTATGACATGCTTTTGGCGATAGCAGCCAAGGCTGCTGCCCTTGATTTCTTTCTTTGGACTCTCAAACCTTCTAACCTGCTTGCACAATCAATTATGCTTTTGACTGCTTGCTGCTGTTAAATTCTTGCTTGATTACCTGCTGCTGCTTCTCATTCTTTAGCCCAACAGCCAAGGGTTGCTCCTCCTCTCGTAAGCCGACTCTCAAAACGCTTGTTTTTTCTAACCTTGTGCTCTGATACAAAAACAACTCTCAGAATGTCATTCATGGATTTCTTTTAACTTTTTTGAATGCTTAAAATGAATTTCAGAGTTACGATTTTTTCAAGAAAGAGTTTTTGTATAGTTATGCTTACGATCGACACCTTTTATTAGAATTGATAGGAGCATCAACAACAACTGGATGTTAACTTTATTGATCTTGATAAATACATGTTCTCAAACAAAGAAGGGTGATGAAAACTTGTAACACTTATGATTGTGATTTGTCAGACCTAATCAAAAATAATTTATAAGGTTCCAAACTCACCTAAAATAACTAGGGTAAGTCGGGTCGATCCACAGGGAATATGTGAAAAGTGTAGTTAAATTCAAAAGGTTATTGCTTGATTACAAAAACTTAGTAAAAATGACTAATTCCGAAAAGTAATGAACTTGATAAGTAATTTGATTGCAAACAATGATGGGGAAGAGTAATTCCCTCTGGGTTAAGGTTTACAACTTAAACTTGATTTGATAGTTAAAAACGGTTACATAGACATAACAAGGTTGATTTGATTAAAGACAATATATTGAATGAGACTATTGTTAAAGAACTACTCGAATCATATCCTACGTTTGTATTACCCAACCCCATCCAAAATTGACGTTTACAGATGAAAGAAATCTAAACAATCAAAACCAGAATAATTGAATTGAAGGCAACACACGTATTTTAGAATCTTTAAACAATAAATAATGGTACTCGGCTTACCTTGCCGTGTTCAAACATTAACTCAACCAAAAACAATCAAGAAAAATTCATAGTATAAACCCTAATCACCCGGAAAAGATCACGGGTGGATTAGCCGGACATGGCAATGAAAAACGAATCAAAATCAAAGGTAAACATCGTATCTAATGTTAAAGATTCAAACCGAATGATTAGAAACACTTGAAAAGCCTTAAAATCGTCTCTGGGAGCCTTCGGGAAGCCTTGGGGACGAATCTAGCACTTGGGGACGGCTTGGAATGAAAGATCCTTTGAAAACCTAATTTTTACGCTTTATAAGTGATTTCAGCGAGTCACGTACCGTAGGTCATCTTTCCACCGTAAGTTATGATAGGGGCATTCTATTAGTTTTTGAACGGATGCACCGTAGGTCATCTTCGGACGTAACTCAAGTTAGGGGATACACCGTAGGACCTGTTTCCGCCGTAGGTCATGGTCGATCAGCTTTGTCCGATTCTTGTTTTCTTCATAACTTCTTCGTTCGAACTCTGTTTTCCTCCCCGTTTGAGGCCACGTTCTCGTAATTGAATTCCCCATCACCTCATCTATCATGGTTTTCACTTATCATCCATGTGCATTCTTCAAAACCCATCAAATGATTGTGTTTAACCTACAAAACATCAAATTATCGTAGTTAACTTGTTCAACACAATTGTTGGGTCTGAAGGATAGTCTAATATTATCAACACAGTCAAAGTCAACAAAGTCAACATTAACGGTCAAAGTCAACGCAACAGTCATGTTGACTGTTGCGTTGACTTTGACCGTTGATGTTGACTTTGTTGACTTTGACTGTGTTGACAATATTAGACTATCCTTCAGACCCAACAATATTCCCCCTTAGTCTACTATTATCAACGTCTTTCATCGTGAACAGCACCGATAAATCAACTGAACTTGATCTTCAATTTGGTAAGCTTCAGTCTCAATGTTGAGGTCCAACAATATTCCCCCTAGATTGATGTTTCCTAAATTTTATTGCTGAAGATCTTTATCTCACAAGTTCCCCCTTTTTCTATGTTCCCCCTTGTTGTGTACATCCTCTTGAATATAATGGAAACCCTTTCTTGAATCTCTAAGTGGTTCAGAAGATGTAGGAGGAGGGTTCCTAGCTCGGTATCTTCTGTAAATTTGAGGAACAGAATCCCTGGTCTGGTTCATTGCTCATGTGATGATCGGCCGTCACTTGTAGCAAAATCTGCAAGACAATCACAAACACATTCTCGATATTTCTAATTAGATCATTTCAACAAAACAAATAAACCCGTGTTTATCTGTTTATGAAAACAAGCGAACCGGTGTTCGTTTATGTGTACAATTTCCCGTGAAATGCATGAAAATGATAAATTATAACAGCATAATATGGAAGACCTAAAAGAATTTTGAAATGAAAATTTATTATATTTTTTATATATATATATATATATATATATATATTAATTTTAATTAATTTTTTTAATTTTATATATCCTATTAATTTTTTTTATAACCGAGAACTGAATCGATCATGAGATCACATCCTCAAAATATTCTTTAGCATAAAGATGAAATTAATCATCGACAAGCAATGAGATCATACTGATAACTGAATCCAATCACAGTCTTTGAATGATTTTGAAATTTTCAAACAGATCAATAACGATTGCTGATATGTTTGTCCACTTAAACACATGCCCTATCTTTTTCAACAAGTATCAGATGATTCGCTAAGGTTCGATTAAGCACTTTAGAATGCTAGGACCCCATAATCATTTGGCAAAAACCCTCACCCAACCTCAGGATTTCTTGAATTTTGTTATGATCTTTATAGAACAAGGCTTGTACATGAGTGTGTAAGTGATTATCAACAGAATATTGTATTCTGTGATGAATTCATCATTTAGATGATTTGACACAACTTAGATTAAAATAATGAGAGCTCAAGGTCTATACTCATGTATAACAAAGGAGATGACCATTTAATCATGTGCCGATGATTGCTCCAGGTCAGTACTATCGTACAGCAAAGGAGATCATCACTCCAGGTCAGTACTTCCGTACAGCAGAGGAGATTAGCACAACCACAAGACACATAAATACACCAAACATGGCAAAAAGATAGAGATATAGCTTATATGATTTGCATCATGGTGGGTGAAAGATCAATTCTCAATCCAATTTTTGTCGGGACTCAGTTTTCATGCAGGCCAAATGATTGCGTAAATCCAGACATCCTTAAGCATATATTTTAATTTAAATCATCATGTTGCTGTCTACTTTATTCTTCAGGCTGAGCCTACCAAGCATATCATTAAAGAATCTGTTTGTTTTTCTATTATTTGTAATTAAAATTAAGATGCGAATCAGATAACAGCATCAGTTACTATCATTTCTCATTTTAAAATGCAAGTCATGCAAGAACAAGTATTTTAAGATGATATACAATCATTTCTCAGTCATCTTGAATCAAGTTCCCAGATCTCTTTTTATTTCTATTCATTTTATTTAATTTTGATATACTCTCCCCCTAAATTTTTTATTTCAGCAAACCCCCTTTTTTAAAAAAATTTTTGTTAATATTTTTTATGTTTTTTTATTTTTTTCTTTAATATTTTTAAGACTGTACAAAAATAGAAATTTACCAAAGAAGGTCTTCCAAACTACACTGATATGAAGATAAGAAATGAATTCTTAAGAAATGTGCAGAGACTGTAAAGTGAGAACTGTGAAAATGCAGATAAAAATCCAGATTATGGATATAATACCATGACCTTAACCTGTTTGTTCCGCCTCAAATTTGAATTAGGAACAATCCCTGTCAGTAAACCGGATTACTAACAGTCCTCCTAAATTGTTCCTGCACTCATAAACATATTAGTTAGAAAGAGGAACCCAGGCCATCGTATTCCTGGAAGTTCCTGTTTCATCAAGATAAGTAACAAGCTTCTACATACAACCGTTTAAACAATCGGGGATTGCTGTATCCTTCCTTTTAATTTGCCAAATTTGTTTCGGTTCAATTAACTTGGATTTGAATGAATTAAATTTGGAAATCATTTTCTGTTTAAGACTAGAAGGAAAAGAATTTGGTGTTGAAGCTTTGGTCATTTTCATCTTTGTATCATGTGAAATCGGCTTCATATGAAAAGGTTTGGATGGAGGGTTTTTCATCCAACCATTCAAAGATATGTGTTTTTTACCTCTTGATGCAGAGAAGCAACCCGTGTTGCCTTTACCGTCTGGAACATTCCTCTGAACCTGAGGGCACTTCCTTAGCACGTGACCTTCTTTTCCACATCTAAAACAAGCCTTGAAAGGCTTTTGGTTGTTTGTAGTCCCGTGTTCATCAGGAGAGGGTGGATCCTCCTTTGAGGTTGTTGTAGCTTGTTGACAACCTTGAATCTTCGTCTTTTGGATATCAGGAGAGTGAACCTTTTAAGGCTTTGTCGACTTGGATTTTAAACTGATCTGTGATTTGAAGTGTGATGTTTGAGGAGATGAAATCGGAGCATTCTCCCAAGAACCCTTTTTTATGACTGGTGACTTAGCACACTTTGAGGTAGATTTATGACAAGCTTGATGGATAGCAGATAAAGATGGTGAGTGCTACTGCTGAGTTTTAGAGGAACTACTGATTTGTTTAGCAGTTGGGGATGAGATCCAGATAGGTCTTGATTCAGCTTTTGGAAGCTTTTGAAACTTGACAATTTCAGGAGATATCTTGACCTGTGAGGAACCAACACGCTCCTCTGTGTTTGATTCATCATCTGAGCTTGTCCAGTCTCGTATACACAAATCAGCTTACAATGGATCTTGATTGACACCTCCTATTGTGTCAGCATCGGTTATAGAATTCTGATTGCCTGACGATTCGACAACTGTTCCTTCTTTGACAAACCTGACAGGAACAAACGAAGGAATGTTACCTATTTTGAATTTGTTGAAGAAGGTTGGAGAAGCAACTGATATTGATTTTGGAGCATCAGAGGTAGAATCATCATTAATCTTCTTATCAAACCCCTGCCTGGGAAATCCCAAACCTACAGGAGAATCTTGCATATCTCTAACCTCTTTAAGATTAACGTTGCTCAAACCTGCATTTAAACTATTAGTTTCT
The DNA here is from genome assembly GCA_024085815.1 of Flaveria linearis. Lineage (NCBI taxonomy): Eukaryota > Viridiplantae > Streptophyta > Magnoliopsida > Asterales > Asteraceae > Flaveria > Flaveria linearis. Next base: position 60,614,264 of record CM044014.1, on the reverse strand, counting down.
GCAGCTTCAATCAAATCATTAGATGGATGAGGTTGAGGCATAAGAGAGTAACAATGGGTGCTAGGAGGAGGATAGACGCATGGGTTTTCACCACAACCCACTCCCGTTTTAATCCTAGCTCCCCTCTGTTTACACAGTAGCTCTTCCTGTTTCATTCCAGAAATGGTCCATCTATCAAGCTTTGTTTTAAGCTTGCTTGTTTCAAATTCAGCCAAAGTGACTCTTTCGTTTAAAAGATTAATTTCAACATTTCTTTCAAGAAGAGTTCGTTTTAAATGATCATTTTCTTTTAAAGCTTCATTTAATTTTATGAAATACTTGGCTTCATTCTTTTTAAGTTCTGCGTTTATGGTGGTTAATTCCTTTTGGTTATCTAAAAGTAACCTATTAGCTTTATACACACCAAATAAACGGATTTACAAGCAGAAGAACACGTATCCTGAACTGTCTCGTATGGAAGATCAAGGATGACTCTTTCAGCAGCAAGAGCCTTCTCATAGTTGCAAACTCTGGTATTTCGCTTCCATTCGTCTTCGTTCTCAGCATCACAAACTTCAGCATTCAACTCAGCTCCATCTTTACCTATTGATGTCTGCTTTAGCTCCTCTTGTACCTCTTTAGTTCCAGGTTTTGGTAAGCCGTCGGAATTGGTGCCAGAATCTGATCTCTCTTCTAGTTTCTCTTTGGAGTTTGAAGTGATCGTTGGAGTTGGATATGTCGCTTCATAGTACTCACAACGTTTGATATCCAACTCAATTTGTTTCAGTTTGTTGACCACCTCCATCAGTTTGTAATCCTGAAAATTTCTATCTCGTTTAATCGACTTGCCGTGTGAACTCCATTCTGGTGGGAGGGAATCAAGGAATCTCCGAACTTGTTCATGATTTCCCAATTGAGCATCAAACTTTTTCAGATTACTTGCCACCAACAGAAAACGATCAACAAAATCAGACATCTTTTCATTCTTTAAAGCTGCAAAATTATCAAACCGACATTGTGCAATTGTGAGATCATCAGATTCGAAGGATTTATACAGTTTTGCAAAAGCCATTTTTTTAATCTGTTAATAATTTTAAACAATTAAACGCCCCAAAAATTTTTTCCCAAAAATTATAAAATAATTCTTCCCGGGGAAAATATATATATATAATATATATATATATATATATATATATTTTTAAATGTCACGCTAGAAAATCTTAGCAACTGGGGTCAAGCTGCCAGGTCAGCTTTTTTTTATAATTTTTTTTTAAATCGGTGAAAATTTCTTAATCGGTTTGAAATCAATTAATCACAACTAGTCAATTTTCTTTGATTTATGTTACTAGCCCACACAACAATTTTTAAGAAAAATCCAGCCCAATTATAAAGCCAATATCAATTAAAAAAATGTTAGCCCAATAATCTTGAAAAACCTATTAACACACACACAACCCTAACACTTTGAAAATATCAAACATCAGTGCACAAGTCTCAAACTCTACCCCCTCTCTCTCTTTTGAACACTCCCTTTTCTTCCTTCTCCTTCACACTCAATCTCTCGATCTCTCACTTCTCAGTTCTCTGCCTCACTCTCGATTCTCTGTTGGTTGCTCACAATTGAATGATCTCTCAGCCTTTGATCTTATAACCAACAGAAGCTGCCGTCAACGTGTGATTTCGATTTTAGGTTGTGCGAAGGTGGGGAAGGGGTTCGGGAGGTGGTGGTGGTGGGTTGTGGTGGTGAGGCAGCTGCGATGGTGGTTTGGTGGTCGTGCTGTGGTAGTGGTCGCGCGGTGGTGATGTGCGCAGGTGGTGATGGTGGTCACGGTGGCATGGCTTGCGAAGGGAGGAGGGTGAGGTTGGAGTCGCGGTCACAGGTGATTCGGGTGGTATGTTCACGAGGGGTTGGGGTTGCGGTCGAGGGTGATGATTCTTCTTCTACCTTTCTTTGTTTTTTTTGGTTCGATTTTGACGGTGGTTGGTGATTTGTGGTGCAGTGTCGGCGGTTGGATTTGGGGTTAGGACGAGGGAATGGCTTTGGAGGGCGGTGGTGGTGGAGGTTCGGTGGAGTTAGGGATTCTGGTTGGGTTGAAGATGGATGTGATGGTGCAGGCTGCGGTGAATGTGGCGCCGAGGTGGGTTGTGATTTTGGATGGGTAAAGGTGGCCGATGGATGTGTTGGAGAAGGTAGATCTGGGTGTTAGATCTGGGTTGTGAAGGCGGACGGGTGACTATGTGGTGCTGAACTGAGTAGTCGCCCTGTGCCATCCTCAGCAACATACCTGCCAACTGGAAACACATCAAAGTCAGCGTTGCTGAGTGAGTTCTAGTTTTTATATTAAAACATACTTTACTTACCATCAAAACCATTCTTACATACTCACGATCATACAACATACGTACACGTAGATAATATTATTATTATCTTCATCATTCATTCATTAACTTTCGTTCGTGTACCGTTCATTGTTAACGTTCCCGTTCTTTCTTAACTCTTTCTTTCGTTCATATGTTTCTTACTTTCATTCATACATTCGTTACACTCGTCCGTACGTACATTACGTTCATTCATTTATTCGTACGTTCATTACTTCCGTGCATCCTCTATCTTTCACTTCCATCTAGATCCGGTCACACTTTACCCTCTTCATGGCACACAGCCATGATTACTAAGGTCGAGTGACAAAGATCCCGTTTCATACGTCATCATTAAGTTCCTTCCGTTCATTACTTTCATTCGTTCGTTCTTTAGCTTTCATTACGTTCATTATCTTTCATTCATTTCATACTTTCTTTCTTTCACAATTACCTTTCTCATTCATCAACTCACGCGATACTCCCGACTCATGCCCGAAGACTGATACTGTGCCGGGGCCTGCTCACAAGCCCCCGACTCATGTCCGAAGACTGAAACAGTACCGGAGCACGCGTTCCGTTCCTCATTCGTCTCATCTCACTCTCTCGCACTACTCCCGACTCATGTCCGAAGACTGATACTGTGCCGGAGCACGCGATCCTCTACTCATCCAACTAGATCCCGTCTCATGCAATATCCCCGACTCATGCTCGAAAGCTGATGCTGTGCCGGGGCCTGCTCACAAACCCCCGACAATAATACAAAGACTTCTATTATTGAAATTGAATATAAAAAGGTCCCACGTAGATCACCGATTTGCTGATGCCAGTGTGAATTAACAAAAACATCTTAAATTGTTGAGGATTATTGTTGAGCATTCGTAAATCACCGAGAATTTGATTAACTCTATTATTGTTTAGGTTTGATTAATTCTATTATTCCACCGCATCGCCAAATCGAGTTCCAAATTGATTTGGTTCCGGGAGCCGCCCCTATCGCGAGGGCACCGTACAGATTAGCTCCAAGGGAACTGCAAGAGCTGTCTACGCAATTGCAGGAACTATTGGATAAGGGTTTTATCAGACCTAGCTCATCACCATGGGGAGCCCCAGTTCTGTTTGTCAAGAAGAAGGATGGAACTTTTCGCATGTGTATCGACTACAGAGAACTGAACAAGGCGACAATTAAGAATCGTTATCCCCTCCCGCGCATCGATGATCTGTTCGATCAACTACAAGGGTCGAGTTACTATTCAAAGATAGACCTAAGATCGGGATATCACCAGCTAAGGATTCGAGAAGAAGACATTTCAAAGACTGCTTTCAGAATGAGGTATGGTCACTATGAGTTCTTGGTTATGCCATTCGGGTTGACCAATGCACCAGCGGTTTTCATGGACCTAATGAACCGAGTGTGCAAACCCTATCTAGACAAGTTCGTCATTGTCTTCATCGATGACATCCTTATTTACTCAAGGAATAAGGAAGAACACGAAGAGCACCTTAGACTGATTCTGGAGCTGATGAGACGAGAACAGCTGTATGCAAAAATTTCAAAGTGTGACTTCTGGATGCGAGAGGTCCACTTTTTGGGTCATGTGGTCAATGAGAATGGGATACACGTTGATCCGGCAAAGATAGCAGCTATTAAGAACTGGGCTACGCCTAAGACTCCGACTGAGGTACGACAGTTTCTCGGGTTGGCTGGCTATTATCGACGGTTCATCGAAGGGTTCTCAAAGATTGCCCAACCTCTCACCGCATTAACTCATAAAGGCATCACGTATGATTGGGGTGATAAACAAGAATCTGCATTCTAGATCCTGAAGCAGAAACTCTGTACAGCACCGATTCTATCCCTGCCTGAAGGAACAGATGATTTTGTAGTTTACTGTGATGCTTCTATACAAGGCCTCGGTTGCGTGCTAATGCAACGCAATAAGGTGATTGCCTATGCATCTTGACAACTGAAGATACATGATAAAAACTACACGACACACGACCTAGAGCTTGGAGCAGTCGTGTTTGCACTCAAGATATGGAGACACTATTTGTACGGTACCAAGTGCACCATTTACACCGATCACAAGAGTCTCCAGCACATCTTTGAACAGAAGGAGCTAAATATGAGACAACGTCGTTGGGTCGAGTTGTTAAACGACTATGACTGTACGATCAAGTATCATCCGGGCAAGGCCAATGTAGCAGCAGACGCCTTAAGTCGGAAGGAAACGCTCAAGCCAAGACGAGTTCGAGCATTGCAACTCACCATTCACACCGGGTTACCCGATCAGATCCGCAATGCTCAACTTGAGGCATTAAAGACGAGAACCTGAAAGCCGAATCGCTACTAGGCATGGAGAAATAATTGGAAACCAAGTCTGACGGAATCCGCTACTTCATGGATCGAACATGGATTCCCTCGTATGGGGACTTACGAGAACTAGTCTTGGACGAAGCTCACAAAACACGGTACTCAATCCACCCAGGTTCAGACAAGATGTACCACGACCTGAAGGTTCTTTACTGGTGGCCGAACATGAAAGTAGATATCGCCACCTACGTGAGCAGATGTTTGACCTGTTCTAAGGTTAAGGTGGAATATCAACGACCGTCTGGTCTACTCCAACAGCCAGAAATACCAGTATGGAAATGGGAGCGGATTTCCATGGACTTTATCACGAAACTCCCTCGGACTCCCAGCGGATGCGATACCATTTGGGTGATCGTGGATCGCTTGACGAAATCCGCACAATTTCTGGCAATCCGGGAGACTGATCGCATGGAAAAGTTAACTCGTATCTACCTCAGGGAAATAGTCTCTCGGCATGGTGTGCCGACTTCCATTATCTCTTATCGTGACGCTCGATTCACTTCACACTTCTGGCAGTCCTTACAACGAGCACTAGGAACGCGGTTGGATATGAGCACCGCATACCACCCCCAGACTGATGGCCAAAGTGAGCGTACGATCCAGACTCGAGAACACATGTTACGTGCCTGCGTCATAGATTTCGGCGGCAGTTGGGAAACTCACTTACCGCTAGTTGAGTTTTCTTACAATAATAGCTATCACACATCGATCAAAGCTGCTCCATTTGAGGCACTGTATGGGTTTAAGTGCCGATCCCCTATCTGTTGGGCGGAAGTTGGGGAAAGTCAACTCACCGGCCCTGAACTTGTGCACGAGACGACTGAGAAGATCGTGCAAATCCGTAACCGTATGGCAGCAGCCCGCGACCGACAGAAGAGTTACGCTGATAAGCGTCGCCGACCGTTGGAATTTCAAATAGGTGACAGGGTGCTTTTGAAAGTGTCACTTTGGAAGGGTGTGATCCGTTTCGGAAAACGTGGGAAACTAAGCCCTAGGTACGTGGGACCGTTTGAGGTTGTCAAACGGGTTGGCCCCGTGGCCTATCAGTTGAACCTACCCGAAGAACTCCGTGGGGTACACGATGTGTTCCACGTCTCCAACTTGAGGAAATGCCTTGCAGACGAGACTCTTATCGTCCCGTTAGACGAGATACATGTGGACGAACGACTACATTTCGTCGAGGAACCGGTGGAAGTTATGGACCGAGAGGTCAAGACGCTCAAGCGTAGTCGTATCCCTATCGTCAAAATCCATTGGAACTGAAGCGTGGACCAGAATTTACCTGGGAACGCGAGGATCAGATGAAGAGGAAGTACCCTCAACTGTTCCAAAACCAGGCATCCACCTCTTAGATACACAGGTACTCTATTCCACATGCGTCACCAACTGTTGAGTCTTGTACTACCCCGTAAAAACCACGTAACATGATGTACTAATTTTCGGGACGAAAATTCCTGCAACAAGGGGATGATGTGACACCCCGTAATTTCAGATTAACATTTTTCAAATTGTTGTCGTTAACATTGACCCGTACTCGCAAATACTCGAAACGTATACAAACACCGCCACCGACATCGTTAAACAAATTGTGATAAAATACTAACGCGGGTGCTTGTAGAGGATTCGCATAAACGAGATTACCTAAGGAGCCCTACTAATTAATAGAGCTCGCTCGTCTACGTCGTTATCAACCGAAACAAATTCGGAAACTCGGTACCTAAGTGCAGGGACCAAACCTGACAATTGCCAAACTGGGGCTGGGTATAAATACCCATCCACCAGCCAAACACACCCCATTCTGCTCTCTTCCTCTCTTACGCTCTCTTCATCTCCATTTCACACTCCTAGCACCAAAACCACCCCGATTGAGTTCGTTTTCGCCGGCTAAACCACGCAACAGCTGAGAAATCACGTTCCCAGCAGGTAGGCGACCATTTTCATCCGTTTTATCACCCGTTCCACTGCTGCAAGTATATGATTCAGGTGTTCGGGTTCAACCCGAATGCATGTGGTCGTGGGGGTGCGTGTGAGTTCAATCAGCGTGTGCATTTCCCTTAGACATGTTAGGAGAGTGTTTCTGGAAGTCCTGATTGTGAGAAAACCGAGCACGGAACAGCCGAAGGCTGTTCGACCTGCCCAGCAGTCGCGACCTGCTGCAGTCCGCGACTGGGCCAACCGGGCGACTGAGTAATGCGACTGGGTCCTTCGCGTGATTGATCGGGGCGACTGGGGCGAGACGTGCGAACGAATGGTGCGATTAAGTCGACCGAATGAATGTGTACGATTAAGTCAGCCGAATGAATGTGTGCGACTGAGTATCACCCGACTGAAGGTCCAACCGCACGAATGAAGGTTCATTCGCGCGATTGGAAATTGATTCGGGCGATTGGGGAATGTGTGGTACGACTGAACGCTGAGTCGCATGAATGAGGGTTCAATCGTACGAGGGAGCTTGATTCGTACGATTGAAGGCCTATTCGTGCGAATGAAGTGTCCAGTCGTGCGTCTAGCCTTGTTATGCGATTGGAGTCATTTTGAGTGAATTCTTCTGGTGTGCGATGTGTCTATCATGGGACGATAAGTTAACATCAATAAAGCGTCATTTCTGACCACAAAGATTAAAGTCAACGCAATCAACAGACATATACTTTTCAACCCGAAACAACGTAACTGTTTACAAATATCAACAACTCATTTGAAGTCTACATGAAGCCTAATACGTCTATGACTGCTTGTGTGTGTGACACCCACGACCGAACCCATGCGACCCGACCCGACTAAACATGTCTATTAACGCTAAACACAACATTAACGCTTAACACAACTGTCAATAGGTGTTTGACAGCGCATCGTAAAACAACACTTGGGAGACTTGCATCCTACACACTTACTACATCATCAGTGAGTTTCACGGCCCCTATTTTACATCTCTTTCCTTTTGGGGGAGAAAACATGCAAACAGATTTACATTTACTTAAATGGTTGTAGTAATATTGATATCGCTTGTTACGTTAGTGCAAACACACACATGTCCTCACACACTTGAACCGTTAGTAATGGGATTAGCGAGGTAATTTTGAGTAGTACTACTGGGTCTGACAAACCCCGCCCGGCTAGTCGCGCTAGCTTGATTGGAGGTCAAACGGGTGCTCAATTGACCTAACATACGATTGCCACGGTCGGTTAAGACGTGGTGGAAACACATTGTCGTGGTCTGATAAGACATGACGGGATACACGATTGCCACGGTTGGTTAAGACGTGGTGGAAACACAAATAGGACGTAAACAGTCAGCTTCGGTTCGAAACGCTAAGTAACAAGAACATAGGCTAGCTACCTAACGATATGCTTTATGTACTAGACCATTGAAACGCAAACATGGAAACGCTTACGAATACATTTATTGTTGATTAAACCTGTGAACTCACCAACTTTATGTTGACATATTTTAGCATGTTTTCTCAGGTCACAGGAACGCATAAGCTTTTGAGGCACGCTTCAGGAAATGCACACAGGACATGCATTCATCTAGTTTATTTTCAGCATTGAACATTTTGTATAAACATGGCTATTGTAACAGTTCTGTAATGGATTTACCACTTTTGAACAAGCTTCCGCACTATTGTAAACTTTGTTTATGTTCTGTTGAATGAAGTCAAATGTTTATTTTAAACTCATGTAGTGTCGTTCGATATGACTGTGTCTGAGATCCTGATATGTCACACGCCTAACGGTAAAACCCCGTTTGTGGAAATTGAGGGTGTGACAGTTGTGAAGGCGGACGGGTGACTATGTGGTGCTGAACAAAGGTGTCGGGGTGGGTTATGATTTTAGATGGTAGTATGTAGGTGGTAGGGGATGGTTGTGCAAGAGATTGCGGGTCGATTGTGATGGTGGTGTTAGGTTCTGTCAGGAGGGATGGGTCAGCTGGTTGAGTGTTTGTGGATGGTGAAGGTCGATTGTAGTAGTTGTTGTTGGTTGGGCAGCACTGGTGATTTTGAAGTGGTTATAAGCGGTTGCCGATGGACAGTGAGTCGCGGTCAACAGAGGAGTCACCAAGGTGGTGGTGGGGTTGGGATTTTCGGTGGTGGTAGATCTGTAATGGTAGCTGGGCAACGGTGATGGGTTGTTGTTGATATACTTAACTTAGGCAGTTGATGGTCCGGTTTGAGTTGTGGTTATTGGTTTGACTTAGGCAGCAGTGGATCTGGTTGGAGATGGGAACACTTTTAATTTCGCTGGGCAGTGTATAAGATAGATTCGCCGGTAAGTGCGCTGGTAGGTTCGCCGGCAAGTTCGCCGGAACAGTAAGTTCGCCGGCAACTTCGCCGGAATGCGTAAGTTCGCTCGGAAATGTGAACTTTCATTCAAAATGGTATAAATTCGCTGGCTAACTTCTCTGAATGAAGATTTGAAGATCTGAAGAACACCAAGAACACACACAGTGTGTGAGAGAGAGAAACACCTTCAAACTTCAAATTTCTTTTCGATTTCTTGTAGAAATCGATTTGTAGATGTAAAATAACAAACAAACAAACAAATAAACCCAGTATATCCCACTCAAAAGTAGGGTCTGGGGAGGGTAGGTGGTGGCAAGTCTTTCCTCTATCCCGATAGGTAGAGAGACTGCTTCCAAAGAGACCCCCGGCTCGATAACAAAAGCAATAAAGCTAGGAAATCAATATATAATCAAACATATGATATAAGCTATATGATATATGATATATGAAACAGCAAACATTAAAATATCATCAAAAAGAAATATAAAATGAACAAGCCTGCATCAGGGAAGCAACAAATTTTCCCTAAAAAGGTCGCAGTGTACTACATACACTATTTGTAGATGTAAAATATGATATCAAATGTTGTATTTCTGCTATGAAATGATGTAGATCTGATCAAAATCAGTGACATTGAAGAACACAAAAACTCAGATCTAGTTTCTCTCTCTAAAACCCCATTTTCTCTCTCTAAGAAATTCTAAAAAATCAGTAATAAAATTTTCAAATCAGCAATAGAGATTGATTCAACCTGGCTCTGATACCAATTGGTAGTCCAGGAGCACTTGAATCAATCAAACAACAATGAAGATTTGGATCAAAATGATAAAATATCAAGAACTTGGATGAACACACAAGAACTTCAATGAAAAACCTCTATTTGATCCATATTGATTTGCATAAGATTTTAATTACATGGAAACCCTCAAATCTAGCTCTTGCAAGCTTAAAAACCCTAATTGCCATACTTTACTATTTATAGTAAATGACAATTTACTAATTACACTTAGGACCCTAAACTATGACAATTAGAAATTACAATTAAAACTCAAAATGTCTAAAAACAAGATTAAATATATTTTGTCTACACAAAATATATTTATTAACAATAAACATCCTAGACAAATATATCTTCAACGTCTTGTCTCTAATCTTCGTCCCGAACGCGTCATGTTGACTGTTGCATTGACTTTGACCGTTGATGTTGACTTTGTTGACTTTGACTGTGTTGATAATATTAGACTATCCTTCAGACCCAACAACAATCTCTTACAGTTAAACACATTAGATGCATTAAAGTTAAACAGTTAACCATGATAAACTTGATTCCAAACCCCGTACATCACATCCCCATACTTGTTTCTCGCTTGCCCTCGAGCGAGGTTGCTTTTAATACTCAATAATTCGGGTTAAAACTTTTTCAAATAAGACACATAAATACTAACCATCACCCAAGGTCCAAAGTCATACCAAATTCCCAAACTTGATAATCATGACCCCGTTTATAACCACACAACCTCTAACCCGTTGAATTGCCTAACTAAAACTCTCAGACCCTAAGTGGCTCCCTTGCACATGTCACACCCCTCACAATGAAACTCTCCACTTAGTTTAATTTCTAAACTCGGCACAAAAGTTATGCCCGTAATTTATGAACACTTAACAATAATGCAAACTAGTGAATATAGGCTTGTAAGACAATCATCTCTCCACCCACTAGCACAAGATACCACACCAATCATGAGGGCTTTTCAAAGGCTGTAATGTTAGGCTTAGGTTCGGGTAGGGGTAATTTGGGGTATACTGACTATTTTTTTCACAACTTTCAAGCATGAAATCAGATCAAACTTAGCACTACAACTACCACTAATTAACTCAAGTTCCATCACATGGGTAAACAAACAAAAAGGCTAAGCAAAGGCTAATGGTTCAAGGGGTTTAGTGAAACAAGCGAATAGGTAAAGGTTTAAAATTGGCTATTACGGATAAATGTTAGGTAAGTGCGTCCTATTGGGTTGTTCTATGGTTGGTCCTAATGCCTCAATCATTTTAATGTGAATCCCGGTCTCGAGTTTCAAGATGCACACACCCTCCAAGTTCTACCACTTAGTGATCATCATTGCACACTCCAAACAAGCAAATAAATATAATAATATCAAAGAATAGGCTTCTCACATATGGAAATGGTTGAATTGGGTTACCGACATGACACGTGCAAGTTTACTACACCCAAAGTTTGTCACCCCTAGTTAGGCATTCCCTTTTCAACTTCCACAAACCAACTGGGTTTCAACATTTAGGGAATCAACCATGACCAAGAACCTTAACCAATGATTAGTATTTTTAGAGAAAAATATTAAAAATTTTAAAATTTTGTCCAAATTTCCATTTCTCCAAAATGTGTGTACCGATGATTCCCCCATCCCCACACTTGGGATACATTGTCCCCAATGTATGGTTGTTCCAAATTCAATATGATTTCTTGTGATCTTTACCAACCCCAAACACTCCCCCAAGTGCAAAACAAAAATATCAAATAAATTCAAAGAAAGGTCATATGGACCAGATGGTAGATGACCTGATAGTGCTTCCATATTGTTATATGAAGACTATGGGTAAACCTGCTAAGCACCTTATCAAATATACTTCTAAAATTCCATGTGCTTCCCCACTTGCATGTTTGCATCGGCTTGAAACTAAAAAGACAAAACAAAAACTAAAAAATTAATAACACCCACTTTCTTAGGAATCACGGTTGCATTTAGCATATGCAACAAGCCTTTTAAACCTCTCGATAGGCCCTAGTGGACGAGTGAAGTCTCGTGAGGGTTTCTAATGAACACACCCATAAAGTTCCAAAAATATCATAAAAATAACTAAAAACTACAAACATCTCAGGTTGCCTCCCAAGTAGCACTAAGTTTTAGGTCTTCAGCCAGACCATACCAGTCACCACTTATAGTAGTCGAAAGTGGTGCTTGCCTTTTGAGAGTTCTATAACTGTTTGCTTTTGTTGATCTAATGGGTTCCCCACGTCATCCAAACATGGACCGAACATCGTTGTCTTAACTTGAGCATTTTTAGGATTAGGTGGATAACAAACTTTTTTTTTCCATTTCGGCTTCTCATGCTTTAATCTCTATCACGAGCTCTTTATTTTCTTTTGAATCTATAGACTCTTTCAAGTCCACCTGCTTATCCCTATCATACTTGCAACCATTATCAGAAGTTATGTGCTCGCTTACATGTGAAATGTAGGGAGGAACACACACATTAGTCATATTTGCATCAAAAAATTTGTCATTAACAAAATAGGTGATCGACTTGAAAAACACATCAAAACGTAACTTACGAGTTTCAGATGTCATATCAATTGTTCCATCCCGACAGTTGATTTGAGCATTGGCTGTTGCCAAAAATGTTCGCCCTAAAATAACCTTTTGTTGCTCGTTTATTCTCACTAGTGCATAATCAAGCACCATAAAGTCCACCGGGTAGTAGAAATCTCCCATTTTGATTATCACATCTTTTACCGTCCCCCTAGGACGTTTACAGGTCAAGTCAGCTAACACCACGGTGGTGTAAACCTCCCGTAAAGGGCCGAACTCATATTGATCATATAACGCACCAGGAAGATACTAACACCTGCCCCAATAATCCAAGAGTGCCCTTTTTTATCTTAAACTTTCCTATTTTGATTGGAATGATGGGTTCTCCTTGGTCACTCTCGTCTACTCCATCGACTTCATTTTCCTTACCTGCAACTTGTTTTGATAAAAAAGTAAAGTCGTCAGTGAAAATTTTAGAATTGGGGAGGATACTAACTGAATTAATGTGGACATTTTTCATGATCTTTATGTTTGTCCCTTGATGTTGTGGGTTCATGATCGTATCATTTGGTAGCTTCCCCGGATCTTTCCTAAGAGCTACCACTTTTTCTGCTAGTTGACCAACGTGCTTGCCCAAGGCCACATAGCTCTTGTCTCTCACCTTATTTGATTTGTTCATCTCTTTCATAAACTCCAGAAGTTCCTTGTTCGTTGGCTCTATATTTCCTCCTGATCCACCATAGTCTTGGTTATTCTGCTAGTTCTGACCACCCATGTTATAGCTTCACTGATTGAAATGACCACCCTGTCCCGTTGACCTATTCTGATATTGCTGATGTGAATTACCTTGCAAGTTTGGGTCCAACTGGTTGTCTGGGTTACCATATCTGAGGTTTGGGTGATTCCTCAAACCAGGGTGATAGGTGTTATTGTTTGTGTTGTTGTATGGCCTGTTGGTCTCAAGCAACACTTGAATCATGAATTTGATGAAGATTCTAGATCAGACATCACAAAATAAGATGAACAATGAAGAACATCTCAAGAACACACTCAAAACCCTTTGTTTGATCCAAAAATGTGATTACAAAATAATTTGAAAGTGGAAACCCTAATCACTAGCTCCTCCAAGCTTAAAACCCTAATTGTCATACTTTACTATTTATAGTAAATGAAAATTTACTAATGACACTTAGGATCTTAAACTATGACAATTAAAAATTATAATAAAAACCCAAAATGTCTAAAAACAAGATTAAATATATTTTGTCGACACAAAATATATTTATTAACAATAAACATCCTAGACAAATATATCTTCAACGTCTTGTCTCTAATCTTCGTCCTGAATGCGTCGAGTTGACTGTTGTGTTGACTTTGACCATTGACATTGACTTTCTTGACTTTGACTGTGTTGATAATATTAGACTATCCTTCATACCCAACAATATTCCCCTTAGTCTACTATTATCAACGTCTTTCATCGTGATCAGCACCGATAAATCAACTGAACTTGATCTTCAATTTGGTAAGCTTCAGTCTCAGTGTTGAGGTCCAACAATATTCCCCCTAGACTGATGCTTCACAAATTTTGTTGTTGAAGATCTTTATCTTATAAGTTCCCCCTTTTTCTATGTTCCCACTTGTCATGTGCATCCTCTCAGTTATAACAATGACCGCTTTCTTGAATCTCTGAGTGCTTCAGAAGATGTAGGAGGAGGATTCCTAGCTAGGTATCTTCAGTAAATTTGAGGAACAGGTTCTCTGGTCTGGTTAATTGCTCATGTGATGATCAGCCATCTCTTGTAGCACAATCCGCAACACAAACACAAACACATTCTACACATCTCTCGTTAGATCATTTCATCAAAACAAATAAACCCGTGTTTATCTGTTTATGAAAACAAGCGAACCCGTGTTCGTTTGTGCGCAATTTCTGTGAAATGCATGCAAAAAGATAAAACTGTAACAGCATAATATGGAAGACCTAAAAGAATTTTGAAATGAAAATTTATTAAATTTTATTATATATTTTTTTTAATTTTTTAATTTTTTTTAAATTTTATAACCAAGAACTGAATCGATCATGAGATCACATCCTCAAAAAAACTTTAGCATAAAGATGAAATTAATCATCGACAAGCAATGAGATCATACTGATAACTGAATCTAATCACAGTCTTTGAAAGATTTTGAAATTCTCAAACAGATTAATAACGATTGCTGATATGTTTGTCCACTTAAACCCATGCCCTATCTTTTTCAACAAGCATCAGATGATTCGTTAAGATTCGATTAAGCACTTTAGAATGCTAGGACCCCATAATCATTTGGCAAAAACCATCACCCAACCTCAGGATTTCTTGAATTTTATTACGATCTTTATGGAACAAGGCTTGTGCATTAGTGTGCAAGTGATTATCAACAGAGTATTGTATTCTGTGATAAATTCATCGTTAGATGATTTGACACTACTTAGATCAAAATGGTAAGAGCTCCAGGTCTATACTCACGTATAACAAAGGAGATGACCATTTAATCATGTGCTGATAAGAGCTCCAGGTCAGTACTACCGTACAGCAAAGGAGATCATCACTCTAGGCCAGTACTACCGTATAGCAGAGGAGATTAGCACAAACACAAGACACATAAATACACCAAACATGGCAAAGATATAGAGATATAGCTTATATGATTTGCATCATGGTGGGTGAAAGATCAATTCTCAATCCAATTTTTGTCGGGACTCAGTTTTCGTGAAGGCCAAAATGATTGCGTAAATCCAAACATCCTTAAGTATATATTTAATTTAAATCATCATACTGCTGTCTACTTTATTCTTCAGGCTGAGCCTACCAAGCATATCATTAAAGAATCTGTTTGTTTTTCTATTATTTGTACTTAAAAATAAGATGTAAATCAGATAACAGTATCAGTAACTATCATTTCTCATTTTAAAAACACAAGTCATGCAAAAACAAGCATTTCAAGAAGATATACAATTATTTCTCAATTATCTCAAATCAAGTTCTAAGTTCTCTTTTCATTTTTATTATTATTTTTATTTACTTATACTCTCCCCCTAAATTTTTATTTTTGCAAACTTATATTTTTTTCTATTTTTCTATATATAAAACTGTACAAAAATAGAAATTTACAAAAGAAGGTCTTTCAAACTACACTGATATCTAGATAAGAAATGAATTCTTAACAAATGTGCAAAGATGGTGAAGTGAGAACTGTGATTGTGCAGATAAAAATCCAGATTGTGGATAAAATACCATGACCTTAACCTATTTGTTCCGTATCAAATTTGAATTATGAACAATCCCTGTCAGTAAACCAGATTACTAACAGTCCTCCTGAATTGTCCCTGCACTCATAAACATATTAGTTAGAAAGAGGAACCCAGGCCATCGTAGTCCTGGAAGTTCCTGTTTCATCAAGATAAGTAACAAGCTTCTGCACACAACCTTTTAAACAATCGGGGATTGTTGTATCCTTCTTTTTAATTTTCCAAATTTGTTTTGGTTCAATTAACTTGGATTTGAATGAATTAAATTTGGAAATCATTTTCTGTTTAAGACTAGAAGGAAAAGAATTTGGTGTTGAAGCTTTGGTCATTTTCATCTTTGTATCATGTGAAACCGGCTTCACATGAAAAGGTTTGGAGGGATGGTTTTTCATCCAACCATTCAAAGATATGTGTTGTTTACCTCTTGATCCAGAGAAGCAACCCGTGTTGCCTTTACCGTCTAGAACATTCTTTTTAGACTTACATTTGGAGAAGCAATTTGTTTTGCCTTTACCATCCTTAGTATGTCTTTAAGGACATTTCTTTACCACATGACCTTCTTTTTCACACTCAAAACAAGCCTTGAAAGGCTTTTGATGCTTGATTGACCCGTGTGATGTAGGTGGGGATGAGGATTGCTTTGAGCTTGTAGCAGATTCTTGCTTGTTTTGGCATTTGCTATGCTGAACAGGAAATGAGATCTTCACTGATTGAGTGGGATGCTTTGCAATTGGAGACGAGATCCGTATTGGTCTTAATTAAACTTTTGGAAGCTTTTGAGACTTGACAATTTCAGGAGATATCTTGATCTGTGAGGAACCAACACCATCCTCTGTGTTTGATTCATCATCTGAGCTTGTCCAGTCTCGTATAAACAAATCTGCTTCTAATGGATCTTGATTAATAGGATTTGAATATGTTGATGTTGTTGTAGCTTGATGATTAGGTGATTCCTGAACAATCTCTTCTTTCACATTCCTGACAGGGTCATAAGTAGGAATTTCACCTGCTTTAAACTTATCAAAGAAGTTAGAAGAAACAACTGTTACAGGTTTGCAAACAACAGGAACTGAACAATCATTAGCTTGACTGTCAGCATCCGGTTTACTGTATCCCATACCAATAGGAGAATCATAATCATCTCGCACCTCTTTAAGATTAACCCCTTCTAATCCTGCATGCAAACTATTAGTATCCTTCTGAATAATCTCTTGAATCAACTCATTTATAGGATGAGGAGTGGGTGTAGGAGAATAACAGAAAGTACTAGGTGGAGGATAAACATATGCATTATCCTCATGACCCAACTCGGTCTTGATTTTAGCCCCCCTTTGTCTTTTGCATAATTCCTCCTGTTTCATACCCGAAAGAGTCCATTTTTCCAACTTATTTTTAAGCTTTCTTGTTTCAAACTCAGCAATTGTAACTTGTTCAGTCAAGTAATTGACTTCACAGTTCTTTTCCAAAAGAGTTCTCTTAAAATGTTCGTTTTCTTTCAAAGCTTCTCTCAATTTAATAAAATATTTTGATTCATTCATTTTAAGCTCTTTGTTATTTCGTTTCAATTCATTTTCATTTTCTATTAACAACCTATTAGCCTTGTATATTCCAATTAAATGGATTTTACAGGCAGAAGAGCACATATCTTGAATTATTTCATAAGGAAGACCCATTATCAATTTTTCAGCTGCTAGAGCTCTGTCACATTGGCAGACTGGTGTGGTTCTTTGTACTCTTCCACAGCAGTTTTTTTAGCTTCCTCAATCACTACTTCCATCTTCATTTTTGTCTTCTCAGCTTCATAACCCTCAGCTCTTGTACCCTCAGCAGCATACATAGCTTTCTCAGCGACAACCTGTTTCTCAACAACATCCCTAGGCACCTGCCCAAATGTTTCCTTCTGAACCACAACTTCACATACTAACCCTTCTTGAACAACAGTTTTTCCAACCAGCTTCTCACCAATCTCACAATCCTTGACCTTTTGAACTTCACACGGGCTTGACCAAACATTATCAGCGGTAGCTTCTCCATGAGCTTCACACCAGAATTCTTTGAATGGATCAAAGTTTTTAATGAAGTTATCATCACTTTCAACCACTTCAGCAACCAAAGCGTGATTGATTTCTTCTTCTGATTCCTTGATTTCAGCACTTTGATCAAAGTTGATGAGTAGTGTTGTTTCATTCTTTGTATCTGCAAAACAGTCAAACCGGCTTTGAGCCGTTGTGAGATTATCTAATTTAAAGTCTTCTGAAAATGACATTTTTGAACAATTTAAACGACCCAAAAATATTTTTCCAAAAAAAATTTAGAGTAATTATCCCCCGGGAACAATATCGGCTTAACCCTATTGAAAACCCAGCCCCATGAGAAAAACCAATTTTACACAGCCCAGCCCATATATTTATTTTATTTTATTTTATTTTTTTTATTTTTTTTATTTTAAAAATCAGCTCAATTAAAAATAAAACCCTAACACTTAATGACTTCTTTGGGAAACTAGGTTAGAACTCAAACTAGCTGCTCAAAATCTCTATCTCTTACTTTCTTTCCAACACACATACAATAACAACAGCCCAAATTCTCACTCTCTATCTCTCGATCTCTCGAACTCTCTCTCGGAGCTCTCTCTCAACTCACTTCTCTCCCTCTCGATTTCGACAGGTGGATTGGTTGTGGTCAAACGGTGGTTGCTGTCGAAGATGATTTGGGTGTTTGAAGGTCGAATGAAGCTGCCGATTGGGGGTCGTTGCGGTCGGACGGTGGTTACGGTCGGTCGAGTTGGTGGTGAAATTGTGGTGTTTGTACAGATTCGACAAGTGATTGGGACGTGTTGTTGTGTTCGAAGGTCGACAGTTGGTTCCGGTCGAAGATGAGAGTCGATGATTTGGGATTCTTTTGTTGAGTTCAAAGGTCGACAGTTGACGGGGTTAAGGTTGCGGTCGACGATTTGCAGATGATTTGGGTTGTGGTCTGAGACGGTCAACAAGAGATGAGGTCGATTGCGGTTGTCGCAGGTCGACTGAGAATGGTGGTGGTCGATGATTGTTGATGATGGTGGTGTAGTGGCAACGGGTGTGTTGGTCGACGGTTGTGGTTGTGGTCGCAGCGGTGATGGTGGCACTGAGTGGTGGCAGTAACCAAGTTGTAGTTTCACTGGTTTTGGACTTAGTTTCGCCGGAAAATGCGTACTTTCTCCGGAGAAACAGTAGTTTCGCCCGGAACTGATGATTTGGTCGGAAATCACCTTAGATTCGCTGGAGAAATTTGAACTTTCGTTCAGATTGTGCTAATTTCGTCAGTAGTTTCTCATGTTGAATGTTTGAAGATATGAAGAACACCAAGAACACACACAATTGTGTGTGAGAGAAACACTTTTTAAATTTCAAATTTCTTTTCAATTTCTTGTAGAAATTGTTTTGTAGATGTAAAATATGATATCAAATGTTGTAAATCTATTATGAAATGTTGTAGATCTGATCAAAACAGTGATATGGATGAACACAAAAACTCAGATCTAGTTTCTCTCTCTAAAACCCCATTTTCTCTCTCTACGAATCTAATAATAAACTTCAAAATCAGCAACTATTATTCACAAAAACTGATTCAAATGGCTCTGATACCATATTGTTGGTCCCAAGCAACACTTGAATCATGAATTTGATGAAGATTCTAGATCAAACATCACAAAATAAGATGAACAATGAAGAACATCTCAAGAACACACTCAAAACCCTTTGTTTGATCCAAAAATATGATTACTGATATCGGTTTGTCAAGCCTAATCAAAAACAATTTATAAGGTTCCAAACTCACCTAAGATAGCTAGGGTAAGTCAGGTCGATCCACAGGGAATATGTGAAAATTATAGTTTAAATTCAAAAGATTATTGCTTGATTACAAGAAGCTTAGTAAAAATGACTAATTAGAAAAAGTAGCGAACTTGATAAGTAATTTGATTGCAAACAATGATGAACAAGAGGAATCCCCTCCGGGTTAAGGTTTACAACTTAGATTTCCTTTGATTGTTAAAAACGGTTACATAGACATAACCGGGTTGATTTGATTAAAGACAATAGATTGAATGAGACCGTTGTTAAAGAACTACTCGAATCATATCCTACGGATGAAAATAAATCCTTAAACAATAAATAATGTTACTCGGCTTAACTTGCCGTGTTCAAACATTAAATCAACCAAAAACCATCAAGAACAAATCATAGTATAAACCCTAATCACCCGGAGAAGATCACGGGTGGATTAGCCAGACATAGCAACGAAAAACAACTCAAAATCCAAAGTAAACATCGTATCTAACGTTAAAGAATCAAACCCAATGATTAGAAACACTTGAAAAGCCTTGAAATCGTCTCTCGGGAGCCTTTGGGAAGCCTTGGGGATGAATTTCACCTTTGGGGACGACTTAGAATGAAAGATATGATCAAAACCCTAATTTTCGCGACTTATAAGTGATTTCAGCGCGTTCTGTACCGTAAGTCAGCTTTCTGCCGTAAGTTACGTCAGGGCCATTCTGTTTTGTTTTGAACTGTTGCACCGTAGGTCATGTTTCCGTCGTAGGTCATGGTCGACCAACTTTGTCCGATTCTTGTTTTCTTCGTAACTTCTTCGTTCGAACTCCGTTTTCCTCCCCGTTTGCGGCCACATTCTCGTAATTAAATCCCCTTTCATCTCATCTATCATGGTCTTCACTTATCATCCATATGCATTCTTAAATATATTTTGTCGACACAAAATATATTTATTAACAATAAACATTCTAGACAAATATATCTTCAACGTCTTGTCTCTAATCTTCGTCCCGAATGCGTCGAGTTGACTGTTGTGTTGACTTTGACCGTTGACGTTGACTTTGTTGACTTTGACTGTGTTGATAATATTAGACTATCCTTCAGACCCAACATGGCCTCCATCACCTTGTACATAATTCACCTCTTCCAAACCCTCATCAAACTCTGGACAATATCTGACAGTATGTCTAGCTTCACCACATCCCTGGAATATAGTAAAGGAGCTTGTGGCCTTCACTGTAGCCTTATATGCCGACTGACCCGACCTTGAACCCCTCCTATCCGAATCATCAACCACATTCCTTGATTTCCTACGAGACTGAGCTTGTCTTTTTGAATGTATACTCATCTGTTCTAGTAACTCCCAGTCATCATCCTCAGTATTGGTCATGAAGTTTTCTGCACTTGTCGATTTACATCTCTCACATCTTCATTAGGTAACCCATCATAAAAAGAGGAAATCAATTCCCATTGGGGAATGTCATAATGGGGGCAGGTTCTCTACAACTCCTTGAACCTTGTCCAAGCCTCATGAAATGGTTCATCCTGTTATTGACTGAATGTTCAAATGGCGGTTCTAGCATCACTGGTCTTCTGCGGGGTATAATACTCCTCTAAAAATGCTTGCTGCATTTGTTCCCATGTATAAATGCTAGCAGCAGGTAGTGAGTGAAACCACTTCTTTGCATTTCCTTTTAGTGTAAACTGGAACAGGACCAACATCACTTCCTCTGGTGTGAAACCTTGTGCCCCAATGGTCTCGCAGATAGCACTAAATTCATTCAGATGTAGATAAGGTTCTTCCTTGGATAGCCCATAAAACTCTGGAAGAATATCTAGAATGTTGGATTAAATCTCAAACGATCTCCCTCTAACTTGTGGCCTAACTATGGGTGATGCATCTCCAGCTATGGTGGGGCCAAAATGGCTATCAACCCCTTGAACAATAGCTTGGTATGGTTGAAGCCCGGGGTTTCGATTCGCTCGAGGAAATCCGTGCCTTCTACCTTGACCTCCGCCCTGATTCTGCCTTTACTGCCTTGGTTGTTCATTCTGTCTGTATCGGCCTTTGTTGTTATTGGGTTCATTATATTGCACCTCATGTTCAACATATTCATCTTTATACCCATCACTTCGTCCATCTATGTCATTATCCTAAGTATGGATACTAAACCTCTCAAATCTCTCATCTTTATCTTTGAACCTGTTAACCCCTCTTTGTTATCTCGGATTCTATCTTGGTTGAGGATAGGGGATCTGTCTTTGAGGTGATTGGTGTGGAGCAATTGGAGGTTGTCTGTGTGGGTTGTTTTGTGGCTGCAGATTTGGGTATGCGAGTGGGTCATTGGGTTGGTTTGGTAAAGGTTGGTTTTGTTGTGGATTTGGCAACTGGTCATTGGGTGGGTTCTGATTAGGTGGTGGTGGGTTTGGATTTTCCATCTTACACTCCTTGACTACACTTGTTGATTGAGTTTTTGTTCGCGATTGTACTCGATTTCTTCGAGCGGTCTTTTCGATTTTGGGATCAAACACTAACAGAGATTTGTTCCTTGCATACCGGGTATGCATGCACGGAGCTGTCACCTGCACACACAAGCACACCTAGCGTAACAAAGAAAAGAGAATAAATAAAATAAGCAAAACAAATAAAAATTTAAACTTGACACTTTGCGCACTAATTCCCCGACAACGACGCCATTTTGATTGCGATTTGTCAGACCTAATCAAAAATAATTTATAAGGTACCAAACTCACCTAAAATAGCTAGGGTAAGTCGGGTCGATCCATAGTGAATATGTGGAAAGTATAGTTAAATTCAAAAGGTTATTGCTTGATTACAAAAACTTAGTAAAAATGACTAATTCCGAAAAGTAATGAACTTGATAAGTAATTTGATTGCAAACAATGATGGGGAAGAGTAATCTCCTCCAGGTTATGGTTTACAACTTAAACTTGCTTTGATAGTTAAAAACGGTTACATAGACATAACCGGGTTGATTTGATTAAAGACAATAGGTTGAATTTGACTGTTGTTAAAGAACTACTCGAATCATATCCTACATTTGTATTACCCAACCCCATCCAAAATTGACGTTTACAGATGAAAAAAAGTCTAAAACAATCAAAACCAGAACAATTGAATTGAAGGAAACACACGTATTTTAGAATCTTTAAACAATAAATAATGTTACTCGGCTTAACTTGCTATGTTCAAACATTAACTCAACCAAAAACCATCAAGAACAAGTCATAGTATAAACCCTAATCACCCGGAGAAGATCACGGGTGGATTAGCCGGACATGACAAAACGAAAAACAAATCAAAATTAAAGGTAAAAATTGTATCTAACGTTAAAGATTCAAACCAAATGATTAGAAACAGTTGAAAACCCTTGAAATCGCCTCCGGGAGCCTTCGGGAAGCCTTGGGGACGAATTTAACACTTGGGGATGGCTTGGAATGAAAGATCCCTTGAAAACCTAATTTTTACGCTTTATAAGTGATTTCAGCGCGTCACGTACCGTAGGTCATCTTTCCACCATAAGTTATGATAGGGGCATTCTGTTTAGTTTTTGAACTGATGCACCGTAGGTCATCTTTCGGCCGTAAGTCAGATTGGGGGGGTACACCGTAGGACCTTTTTCCGCCATAGGTCATGGCCGATCAGCTTTGTCCGATTCTTGTTTTCTTCGTAACTTCTTCGTTCGAACTCTGTTTTCCTCCCCGTTTACGGCCACGTTCTCGTAATTGAATTCCCCATCACCTCATCTATCATGGTCTTCGCTTATCATCCATGTGCATTCTTCAAAACCCATCAAATGATTGTGTTTAACCTACAAAACATCAAATCATCGTTGTTAACTTGTTCAACACAATCTCTTACACTTAAACACATTAGATACATTAAAGTTAAACATTTAACCATGATAAACCTCTTTCCAACCCTGATACATCAAGTTACCTCCCGTAACCAAAATTATTCATGAGGTTCAATACACAAAATAAAACTAATACTTGACTGATATTATTTAGGCCAACCTGGTTTGTTTCCGTATGATTTCCTACCCGTCCATTTTGACGCATCTTCAAAAAACGATTTCTACTTCTTCCAACATCCTCGTAATGTTTTGTATTGTTTATAGATCTATGAAGAAATAAAATCACCATTTATGATAGAGAACGCCATAGAGTAAGAAAATCGTAAATGAGATCGATCAGGTATTTAGCTAGTTATATGCATACACAAAAGGTTAACTATAATCATAATAGTGAGGTTGTTAAAGAATGCATCATACATGACTTATGATTTATGTTGTAAATAGATGCATACAAACAAATGTAAAAGGTATATGATTAAGGAACCTAGAATGAAAGAGTCAACAGGTTAAAGTTAGACAACTCTTGTTATGACATCAACTTCTAATGAAAATATTCTTTTCAATGATAATAATTCACAAATCCTGGATTCTATTAGAAAAAGCAGCATCATATATTTTAAGCACCTGAATGACTACTGATTATGGAAAATTATTACTTTTTAAATTCCATATCATTTAGCATGAATTATTAGATTCTTCTTTACTGGTTTTTAGCCTGCTATCATTTTACTCATTTAATCATTGTTTTTTAATTATTTTCTAAATATTTATCATTAAATCTTAATCTTGTCATCAAGATTGATTTGTTGAGTTAGGGCGTCCGAAATGGTAGGGTTATCTTACGAGGCCAATTCCCCATTTTTTTAACACTTAACATGTCGGTCCTCCAACAATCAGGACCACTTTTCAGCTAGTACTGTGGCTAATTATTTTCTAAGCTTTCATACCAGAAAAAGGACCACCCATCTCGGTTTTGTATGCTTCTTGTGCCTCATGTTCAATCGTGGCTTCACTTGCACCACTAGGTCGTTTATTAACTTTTCGGCTGTACATCCTGTTAAACATTGTCACGTTTCGATTAAGTCCATCCGCTTCCCTAGAGGAATGTCGAGCTTACACTATGCTCCCCGGCCCATTTGTTTAAAAACATTTTCATGGATACATCTTCAAAAAAATCATGCTATTTTGATCATTTCCCTAAAAAATAAGAAATAAAAGTTGATAAGTGATACAAATATGGTGGGAAATTAAGGAAAATGTTTTATATAAATTCGATACCAATGACAGGGTCTTCTAAATGTCGATCCAAGCTTTAGGCAAGGCTAGTTCCTTGTCTCCGGTCCATTTCTCGCAACGGGTTCGGGTGGTTACATCGCCTGTCGATGTAGAAGGTTGTCAAAAGTATTTGAGGTCGTGGTAACCAGTGGCGGATCTAGAAGATAAGTTCAGGGGTAACGTAAAATTTTCTTTTATCGTACATGTAGTAGAGGAACCAGGAATTATTTTCTACGGGGTCACTACTTTTTATTATTAGCTTCTAACGAAACAACATAAAAATTTTGGTTTGTTCGATTGAGTCGAGTCGGAGTAGACATAATTAAATTGCATTGAATTGTTAACAAAAATACAATACAAAAAAAGTACTATAAAACTTATATATCATTATGTTCTGTAGCGTCTTCATCTTTTGATGCTTTATTTTCACAACGAAACGATTCATGTTCTCTAAATTTCAAATTTAAAAAATAACTAGATTCATTAAATTAAACATAAAATATCTGTGAAAAACTAATAACCATATAAGAGCATTCATAATAGATTCATACACTCTTTACATCATCTATTTTTATTTTATTATCATTTACTTTTAAAATTGAGTTTTAGAATATGAGGCATACTCTCATCATTCTAACAACATTCCTAAGATTTCGATACAAATTGTCAAGGTTTTTAAATAAAAAATAACAGAAACATCAATTATTTTATTTTCTTTCTTCGTTTTCCTTTTTTACATAAAAAATAAATAAAACGTGTATGACCATTGAAAAAAAAGGTATTCTTTTGTTATGTTATATACTAGTATTAAGCTCACTCACTTTGCAACGAGAGGCGTAAAACCATGCCAAGTATATTAATGGCACACCACGATCAATGACCACTAACACTAAAGAAACCAATAAAACGAAGAAAAAAAATCAAATGAATAGTAGACGTAAAACAATTTAACCATACACTTACGCAAGCAAAAAATAAAACAATAAATAAATTGATCTAGGACCAGCGCGTTATGATGTGACCGTTAAACTGAGAAAAATAAGTGAAAAAATGTCGAACCACACACGCACGTTGCGACGTGTTAACTCGTAAAATTTAGACCGAAACATATAACAGAAAATTTGTAAAATTTGAAAAGTATAGAGGACCAAAGTTGAAGGTAAAAAAATATTGAGACTAAATTATAAAATATGTAAAAGTATTGAGTTAAATAAAAGGTTAAAGATTAAAAAAATGGATACATTCCATAAAGCATATAATACAACTTACAATGCATACAAATAATTAGTATATATATAATTTTTAGTTTAGGGCATCTTATTGTATTCGGTTGGGTAATGGGTATTTTGAGTTTTTATGTTATTTGATAATGGGTAATGATTATTTATGTTTTTATAGAATGTTTTTATTTTTTATAGGTTATTAGACTTTTACTTATAAAATTTAAAACTTTCTATTAAGTTTTGAGTTTAAATTTTTTTAGGGGTAACGTAATTTGTTTTTCAGGAGTAACATAAAATCGAAACTTTCTTTTTACATAAACCGTAAAAAAATATTTACACTACCCGTAACAAGTTGAGGGGTAGCGGAGTCTACCCCTCAATTGTTCATATGTCCGCCCCTGGTGGTAAAAATCAGAGTAGTCGAAAGTATTTCGTGTTTGTTGGTAAGGGTGGTTGGCTTGGATAATGAAGGGGTTGTTTGGGATTGGGGTTGTTTGGGATTGAACCTGTTCCTCAGGTTTTGGATGAAGGGCTTGATGAAGTCTTAGTGCTAACTTTCATATTAGTATTGGTAATATCTTAGTAAAATTAATCGGTCTTATCCCTTGTCTAATATCATAGTAAAATTTATCTGGCTCAAACATGTTTCAATGCTGGTGTGTTTACTTTTGTGACGTATGCTTAATTGCTTATGTGAGGTATATATTATATTCTGATTGTTATGCGTATGCTAGTGCTTATGTGATGTGTGATGTATGCAATATAATCTGGTTATTTTGCTTGTGAATATGCATATGCAAAAAAAAAAAAAAAAAAAAAAACTTATGTGATGTATGCTTATGTGATATATACACTACAATTTGGTTGTTATCGATGTCGAGCCGGGTGTCTCTTTGGAAACGGTCTCTCTTTCTCTCAAGATAAAGGAAAGACTGACCACCACCTACCCCTCATAAACTCTACTTCCAGTAGGACATACTGTGTATGTTTGCTTGTTTGTTTTGGGTAAATAACAGTTGTTAAAGATTGAGGTAGAAAATTGATAACATTTGAGTGGTAGGAGATGTTGAAAATAGTAAAAATATTAGCGTATATAGGGACTATTTACGGTGAGTATTCCCAAAATGTTCTTTGACTAATTCTTTCTCAAAAATGCCTCCACACAACGTGGTAGCGTCTTACCGTTTTAATTAAGTCGCCGGAACTTTCATTTTAACGGAAAATCGCCCCGATTGTGTTACATTGGGAAAATAGTCGACAGTGTTTCTGTTTGAAACTTTCTAGCTTTATATATACAGTAACAACGGTCACGAACCTATTTAAAACGGCTGTATGAAATGTTCGAACAAACCTATTAAAAGTTCCAACGAAACATTTTAAGGCTGGAGTCAGCTATATTAAATGGGGACATTTTTAAAAGAGTAAATTGCAATTTTCATACCTGTGTTTTAGGGGTGTTAACAGGATCAGTCCCATCTTAACAGTTTGCATACCTGAGTTTATCAAATCTAACGCTTTACATACATCCGTTAATTTTTCTTTAAACGTCCGTTAAAAGCCCCCCACGTGCTCCTCACGTGAGGGGTAAAAATGTCATTTGCAGCAGCATAAAACTCATTTGCAGCAGCATCGATCATTAGAAACCCCCTTCTTCATCGAGCATCCGGCAGCCCCCTTCTTCATCGAGCATCCGGCAGCCCCCTTCTTCATCGAGCATCCGGCAGCCCCCTCCCCCTGCTTCTGCGATCATCCGGCAGCCCCCTCCCCCTGCTTCTGCGATCATCCAGCAGCCCCCCTTCCAACGATCTAGGTCAATTTCTTATACCCATGTCTTAATTTCTTCTGATTTGAAGTAAACGTTACTGTTACAGTTGGATGTTTTGTGGGTTTTGGTTTGTTTTGTTGTTTGGGACTTTGGATCTTGTCTGATCGTTGTTTTGATACGTGCGATGGGGTAGATGAGATTGGTAAGCGGTTGGAGATTGATGAGAAGAATGATTCTCCTAGCGATTTGATCGGTTCGAAGGTGAGTTCGTTTCGTATGTGTGTTGATTTCAAATTTCGAATTTTGAGTCTGAATCGTTTTTCGATTTCAATTTGAAGCTAGATCATGATATTCAGTTTACTAGTTAGAAGAAGGAATTGGATATACAGAATTACAGATATTTAATCTAATTAACTTTGACCGATGCGATAGTTTTAATGGAGATTTGATATTAATTGGAATTTGGGGGTTTTGGGTTTAGTGTGTTGATTTTGGTTTCTTTTGTGAATATGAAAAGAATGGAAGGCGGAGGCCGGAGCCGATCAAGACGAAACAAGATTGGCAGGAGAGGTTTAAGAACATAAGGTTTGGGAAGAAGGGTGTTCAAGAAGCTGATAAAACTGATGATCCTACGATGTCTTTTTCGATATTTGATGACAATGTGTTCATACCAAGCAGAAGTCCTATGTCAAAGGTGACAACAAGATCTCACTAACAAGTATCAAGAACTAGCTACTGCAAGCGCTATGCAAGCCAAAAGATTGAAGTTTATCATAGCTTTTAGTTGGTGTTTCTTTGTTATGTACTTGATGTTACTAAATCTACTTAGTTGTTTTAGTTGGTGTTTCTTATTATGTTGTTGATGTTTACTAAAACTTTTTAATTGTTTAGTCTAATGTATGGAAGTTGATGAATGAAATGTATTTTGTGGTCATCACTATTATAATCCTAAGTCGAACATAATCTATCATATGCAACACTACTAAACCAACCAAATGGGTCAAAATAGATAATCCATCATATGAAACAATACTAAACCAACCAAATGGGTCAAAACAGATAATCCATCATATGCAACAATACAAAACCAACCAAATAGGTCAAAATAGATAATCCATCATATGCAACACTACTAAACCAACCAAACGGGTCAAAATAGATAATCCATCATATGAAACAATACTAAACCAACCAAATGGGTCAAAATAGATTATCTATTTTGACCCATTTGGTTGGTTTAGTATTGTTTCATATGATGGATTATCTATTTTGACCCATTTGGTTGGTTTAGTATTGTTGCATATGATGGATTATCTATTTTGACCCATTTGATTGGTTTAGTATTGTTTCATATGATGGATTATCTATTTTGACCCATTTGGTTGGTTTTGTATTGTTGCATATGATGGATTATCTATTTTGACCCGTTTGGTTGGTTTAGTAGTGTTGCATATGATGGATTATCTATTTTGACCCATTTGGTTGGTTTAGTAGTGTTGCATATGATAGATTATGTTCGACTTGGGATTATAATAGTGATGACCACAAAATGCATTTCATTCATCAACTTCCATACATTAGACTAAACAATTAAAAAGTTTTAGTAAACATCAACAACATAATAAGAAACACCAACTAAAACAACTAAGTAGATTTAGTAAACATCAAGTACATAACAAAGAAACACCAACTAAAAGCTATGATAAACTTCAATCTTTTGGCTTGCATAGCACTTGCAGTAGCTAGTTCTTGATACTTGTTAGTCAACAAGCAAACTTCATTAGCTTTGGCACTTGATAATTGCTTCTCTTCACCTATGACAATGTTCAATCTTCTTACTTCATCATCACTTGAATTTCTTAATTCTTGACGTTCATTGATTCTTTTGAGAAGAAATAGGGTTCTTGCAGGGCTCTATGGCAGCTGATGCAGCTATTGCTTGAGTTTCTACATGTTCTTGATTGAAGCCTTGGGTTCAAAAACACCACTTTTGCACTATTTGTAGTGTAAGACTGTTAATCACCACATAAACAATGGTTACAAAACAAAAAGAAGATCAAAGGGTCACAAATCAGCAACAAAATCACACATAACAGACCTGAACATACGAACTATCCATCAATTTCTCAGCATCTCCAACCCTAATCACATCATGATACACATACCTCCTTATCTACAACAACAACAAAAAGAACATAATAATCAAAGATAATTTATGAAGAAGATGATGAATTTGAATTGAAATGTTGATGATTTGTGATTACAGACCTGAAGAAGACGATGAGATCCGTGGGGTGTGAGACAGTGGGGGCATAAACCCACGCAACAATCGAGACAAAAGATGTTCTTCTCGTTCTTCTTTGCGTCTTGGTGGATCACACAGGCGTCGTAGAACTTCTCAGACAAAAGGGTCTCGAGCCATGGTGGTAAGATAGCTGAAGATGATGATTCCACCTGCAAAAGCAGGGGGAGGGAGCTGCCGGATGATCGCAGAAGCAGGGGGAGGGGGCTGCCGGATGCTCGATGAAGAAGGGGGCGTCGGGGGCCGATTTCAACGATGAAGAAGGTGGGGGTGGGTTTCTAATGATCGATGCTGCTGCAAATGAGTTTTATGCTGCTGCAAATTACATTTTTACCCCTCACGTGAGGAGCACGTGCGGGCTTTAACGGACGTTTAAAGAAAAATTGACGGATGTATGTAAAGCGTTAGATTTCATAAACTCAGGTATGCAAACTGTTAAGATGGGGCTGATCCTGTTAACACCCCTAAAACACAGGTATGAAAATTGCAATTTACTCTTTTTAAAAAGATGTTAATCAAATGGACTTTTAGAAAACAAAATGGGACATTTTAGTAATTTTTCCTATTTGTATGGGTTATAAAAATCTAGGTAAACTTTTTTATAAATGCAACCTTAACACATGTAATACATGTTGACGACGGTAACTTTTTAAACCTACAATGACGTGATAGTAGTCATGATTGGGCTCATCACGCCACGACTCATCATGCCCACGCTCACCAAGGGCGGCGTGGTGTTTCAAGTGTGAACGACCTGCGTGATCATGGTCACGCCCCAGTCATAACCATTATAAAGTCAGTGTTTAATTTTTTATTTGGATTTTGATTGGCTTGAATATTTATATAGTTTATGATTGGGAGAGCATATTTTGAATCCACAACCGTTTACAGCAATAGACCAAGTTATTAATTGTCCCTACAAATTAGGTGGATTCAAATTCTAACAATTACAAATGAATTAAAATTAGATGGTATCCATTATTCGATAGTAAAAAATTGGTGTTAAAAGAACCTGAATTTACCGTCAATGTTTAAAACTTTTATAAAACTTATAAAAGTCAGTCCGTCGGTCCATATCAGTTGGTTAAAGAAGAATTATCAAGATAAATTATGTACATGTTAAAACATGTTAAAAGTCGAATCAAACTATTCCAAAAAAGGAGCCGTTCTCGTCAAAGACAACATTCACATCTATCTATTCTTCCGCAACTATCATTGGTCGTTTTTTTAAATCTCAGCTATCCGGTGTACTAACGATGAAAATGTATCTTATACACTCGTGAACACAGACAACACCGAATAGCTAAAACGCATCAACTATCATTGAAAAGTAATCAAATGGAATCTGATCAACCAACAATATATTACTGTGACTAAGACTCGAACTCACGAACTCCAATGATGAGCCTTATTTGAACTCCAATGATGAGCCTATTTGGTTGATAGTTAATTGGTGGTATCTACGACCCCAATCTTCTCCACCACTCATGGTGCAACCACCACCGTCCATCACCTACCGCCAACTGCCACCGCCCCACTACCACCATCTCCGTCACCACCTCCGGCGACTCTGATCGTCACCCATTCACTTTCCCCCTTTTCACACCTCCACTTTGGCATCTCCGACGTGTCCGCCAACTGTTCGATTCTTTGCCTCAATGACTCCGATAACGATAACCTCTTCGATTGGGCAAAATCACCACCCACAAACGAACAACAAGATGATTCCTCAATCGAATTCCACACGTCTTGATCAAGTATACTTGTGGGTGAATCTGTTCTCATGTTTTCACACTCAATCTCCTTCGAATTCTCGTCGAATTGCTGAACGTAAGGGTGTTCCACAAGCTGTTTCGCCGTCCACCTCTGTGTCGGATCAAGAATTAGACATTTGCTCACAAAGTCCCTTGCTTGATCGGAAAACCCATCTGGGATCGCCGGAGGTTCGCCGGAGAAGGCGATTCTGTAGAGAAGTGATACCGGGTCGTCAACGTTTGACCAGGGTGAGACTCCGGTGGCCATTTCGATCAACGTGCACCCGAGCGCCCATACGTCCGATGGAAACCCTTGTTGTTCCCCTCGGGCTACTTCGGGCGCCATGAACATTGGCGTCCCGCTGATCAGGGACGTCTGTTGTTGCGCCCATTTAGAGCAACCAAAATCCCCAATTTTCACAATATTATCATCTTGTACCAAAATGTTTCTCCCCTTGATGTCACAATGCACCACTCCAATCGAATGAATGTACTCCAACCCTTTAACAATTTGTCTAGTGTAGTTTTTAACTTCCAAAGTACTTAACCCTTGGCCGTCTCGACCGTTGACCAAGTCAACGATCGAGCCACGTGACATGTAATCAAGAAAAATATTGTAAACCATCTTGTTGTTTTCCGTAGTAATGTCACACCCTTTGTAGCCCACCACATAAGGACTTTTCAAGATGGACAAAAAATGCCGCTCCTTTCGCAAGCTCTCGGCTTGTGACAACTCGGCGGATTTGACCGCGAAGACATCACCGGAGGTGGAGGTGGCGGCGGAGACGGTGGCGGAGGAACCACGGCCAAGAAGAGGGCCTCTAGTCCACTCCATGGTGGTTTTCTATTTTCTTGAAAGAATGAAGATACAAGAGTGTGGTGTTGATGAATGATGACAATTGTTGTTTTGTTAGGTTGGTTAATTTTTGTGGGATTTGTGGTTTATATATAGAGGTGTGTAAAATGTTTTGAGTTTTATATTTAGGGTATAAAAAATGGTGCCTCTTTTGTAAGGGAATATATAAAAAGAAAAGGGGTTGTAGTTTTCTTGTTGAAAAGGTGTAAGAAGTTGTAGTTATGTGGTTGGGTGGCTTAAGTGTATAGGTGGCATGTATGTGTTTCTAGAGTTGACGATATCTTTAACGGAAGTTTGATGAGGTGGCAGCTTTTTGGGCAGGCGAAGACGGCAGCTACGTGGCAAGGACACTTGTCATCAAGGGTATGTCTTCAAGTTCAAATTGAAAATATATTCCCTAACTTGTGGGATTTCTTTCATAAATAATAGATTATAATTAGGGAATAAGCCACGTTTGTAAAAATCGATATGAAGCTCGTGGTGTTTTTTTATGCTGGTCGAAACAGAGGTAAAAAGATTATTATGTTGTATTGCACGTTATATTGTAAAAATTAAGTTAACATTGAAATGTAAATTCGTTAAAAAAGATAGCAACAAAGAAAAAGATTTAAAAAAGGAAATATAGAAGAGTAATTTTAAATAAATGAATATAAAAAAGAAGAAGAAAACAAGGTTTGTCAACTGAATCGCGTTCAACAAAAGTGTAAGCTTACCGGTGGCGTACGAGTTATTGTTTTGTTTCGTAAAGAATCGTATTTAAGTAAAATGAAGAAGGAAAAAGAAAAAAAGTACACGGACATTGTTAAATGAGGTATTGTAAATATTATACTAAAATTTTGTATTTGTTTCACCATAAGTTTGATAATTTTTAAGTTTGAAGGTTTATATTTTAGCATTATCTTATAATTCTGTATCGAAATTTCATAAACACGCAAGTATGATAATTAAGTGGAGATGGTGAAAGTGGTGAGTAATTAATACTTAAAAGACAGGATAGTTTTGAATTTTGATAAGTTTATCTTGATTATAGGTTAGATGGTGTGATTGAGGATAAGGATAGGTAAATCTTGAAAATATAGAGTTTGAAACCAAACCTAAAACTTAGGGTTGGATGCCTTATTTTGTGCTTGTGTTTGTTGACTTTGAACACTAAAGATTTTTGGGGATTTATGTG
Organism: Flaveria linearis; assembly: GCA_024085815.1. Lineage (NCBI taxonomy): Eukaryota > Viridiplantae > Streptophyta > Magnoliopsida > Asterales > Asteraceae > Flaveria > Flaveria linearis. The sequence continues at coordinate 60,580,613 of CM044014.1, read as the reverse complement.
GTAAAGTTGGAGAAGTTTGGAGGCAATGGGTTGAACCACTAAGGTGGTTGGTATAAAATATGCCACTTTTTGGTGGAATATCCCCTCAAACTTTGAGTAATTTGACTTGTACTCTTGTACAAAAGTGAAGTCTTGGGGCATATACCCTTTCAATTCATGGGTTAAGTTTTACGTCAAAAAAGTAATTTTTTTTATTTTTTTACTTATAGAATAACTTTCAACTCAATCCGATGATGAACCAAGAAGCTAAACAAAACAATTTAGAATTTTTGTAACTTTATAATCAAGACATGAAACATGACATTTAAATAAACGTCAATTAAGAATTTAAGACCTTTTGCACGTCATGTGATGTATAACAATGTTGTTCAACATAACATATACAATCAAACAATTAAATTTCTTGCATATATCTATGAACATTGTTCATTAGTGAGTTACGGGGATGTGAATTTCTAACATGATACGGATCTAACACTAAATCTAAATATTTAATATTTTCGTTCGGTTTAAATGAGTTCAAGCTAAACCCAATCACATATACATGATTAATTAAACGGGCTATAGTCTTCGGCCAGTCTACATGCTTACATGTTGAATGGTTGATCTTTTTTTTTCTTTTTTTACTTTTTAGATATGAAAGTCTATGTGTCGTACATGAAATCCAAGTTTGTGTTAACTTTTCTAGTTCGCACCGGATTTGACCCATTAACCGGTAAATATGACCTGTTTAATACCCCTATCTATACAGTGTATTGTAAACTCCAATACTACATGTAACAATAATAAAAAATAACATGTGTTGTGTGGTGATGGTTGTATTACATCATTGACATCTTCTAGAAAGAGAAAATGTGGTTTTTGTTACTTGTGAATGAAGTTTTGGGTGAAATGATTTGGCTAGTAGATAGATAATAGATTAGTGGTTATAACTTATAAATCAAGATTATTATTATACATAACATAACGGCCCATTAATTCAAATTTCAAGCGCTTGCCGGTGAAGTTAGCTCGATTAGTTGGAACAACGTAAAGCATATATTGTAGAGGATACAAGTATATGCGTGTCCCATAAGATAATTTCTTCATTTTATTATTTATTATAAATTATAAATATATTATATTTTTAATATTTATTTGGTTGTTGTATCTTTAGTCACACTCCACGCACGTGTCCCTCACACCAGTAATATGTAGATTTAGTTTTAAGCGAAAGTTTTTTACATCATATTTTATTTTTCTTCTTTTAATAATGATGTTATTATATATGTTACAATTAATTAGTGTACGAGTGTAGGAACATTTTAACCAATGGTTAAAAGTAATTTTACAATTTTAAAAGAAAAATATAATTAAAAAGAAATCATCAAGAAGGGGATATAGAAGATTGCATGTTTAGGGTTAAATTTATGCTTTGTTTGTGGGTTTTAAACAAAGATATAAGTTAGGAGATAACACTTAAATTCTAAATTAGAGGTCTAAATACTCTATCCTTGCGCAAGGTCATCTAAGCTTAAGTTTGGTTTGTTTCGAGTTTTATGTTCAAATCTCAAGTTTGGGTTGTGAGAAAGTTTTTAAGCTCGAACTTGGCTCAGGATTTAGATTGTTTATTATTCTAAAAATTATTTCATTATGTACACATGTGTGCGCGTGTTATTTTTTATCATTATTATATATAATAATATTAATTACATAATATATTTTTTTACCAATTAAAATTATTATGTATATATAATTAGTAATCCCTTTTTAAGCACACAAGCCTATTCCAAGTTTGTGTTCAGATTCGAGCTTGTTCATTAAACGAACTTAATTTAATCCCGAGCTAGCTTGATTCAAGTTTTTAACAAGCCGGTCTTGAATAGTTTTGCGGGAGCACGGATCCCATTTACACTTCTAATCTAAACAGATAACAAGTACTTTTGATGTAATGATGTTCTTTGATGCTAAACAAGTTAAAAGAAATCATGAAACAATAAAGTTTTTTCCTATGTTTTATCTTATTTTTTTATGATGCATCATGTACTAATTAAGGAACTGAGATAAAAGAAAATATCTAACATGTATGTTACATCATTATATTTGATATTTAAATCATCATTATTAGGATAAGAGCTTAATTATTTTCCTAATAACATTTGGTAGTGAAATGTCAAATAAAAGTAAGAATAAATCACCATTTTCTAATAACAACCTATATATTAAATGAATATTGATCGTGCACTTACGACATTTAATAGAGCCTACAATATATGCAATTAGTTGGGTTTGAAGTAAGGTGTGGTCCTCATGGAATATTTAAAATGCATACATTAATTGGATGAGTAGACAAAGCAAGAGGGTCTACCAACTTTTAACACAAGCAAAAGTCAAATCAACCATACTAATCAATTTTGTTAAATGTGAATTTGATGTGAAGTGATTATTATTTTATGAAATTTTGATAGCACATTGTAATCGTTGTTTTAACGTGTCTATAGTCTACCTAAACTACGTGTGTATAGTATATGTAAACTTACATAAAATGGTGTGTGCACTAATGCACTATACAATTTTACGGTAAACAAATCATCTATTTTTTAGCATAGTGTTAATTAAACATTTACATTCTTTTTTACATACCTTATTTGTCTTGTTTATTCAAACAAATAGGGTTTAAAGAAAGAAGATAAAAACTTTTACCCCCACAATACAATTTAAAACATCTACTATCACATATGAATTAAATAGATCGACTATACAATTTTTCACAAAACAAAATTGTTTAATCCACACCTACTAGACTCAACAACTCATGTTGACTAAAATTCCAAGGCAAAATTGTTGTAGGTTAAATAAGCTCTTTAAATCTCTTGGGACATCCTTATGATGAAACGGTGTGTTTACTAATCAAATAGTGGTTGCTTATACAAAGTGTAAATTGGATCATGTTAAGTAAAGTATGCATAAACTATAGATTATGGATGGTTGCCTGTAAATATAAATAAACAAAACCAATGTGTGGCTAACTTATTTAGTAGAGGTTTTGTTTTTTGAAGGGAAAGCCCTGAGTTCAGACCCGGATAATATTTATTATAGAAGTAGGAGTAGTTTGGATTTACCGTTAAAAAATATAAATAAACGAGCTCGATAAACAAACAAGTTGTCTAACTCATAATAAATGACATTTACGATAAATAAAATATTAAAAAAAAAAGTAATGCAACTAGCATCAAACAGTAGCGATGCTCAATTACTCATGGAAGAGGTGGTGAAGATTAAATGTGATCCTAACATCACAAGTTGTCTAACCCATGATAAATGACATTGATGATACAAAAATTTATTATAAAAAGTAATGTTTAAAGAGTTTTAAATTTATACTATTAATTTACCAATTTGAGTGGCTTGATAAAAAAATATAATGAAACAAACAAATTGTCCAACCCATAAGGCGTGAATCAAGCCTTATAGCTAGTCGATCACAAGTAACTCACAAACAATTAACTCATTCACACATTGCATTAACGATTAAGTCTTATCATACATTGATGATTACGAAGTAGATAAACTATAAAACTTGATAAGTATTGTAAAACCTAAAGGATTACAATTATGAGAGTAAAACTGAGAGACATAAATATCGATGAAATTAAATAACATAACTTTCATTCCGATTCAAGGTTCACACCCGAAGACGAACATAGTTGATAACGGTGATTGGGGATCGAAAAGACAACAAAGACAGGCTGTCCCCATAAAAGCTATTTTCTGTAGCTCTTTTAGCCCAATCTTTCATTTAATATACTAAATTACTAATCTAGTTATTCATTTAAACAGATAATATATATCATGGAATACTAAGAGCACTTAAAGTCTTTATACTCTACTTTATCTTTAAAGTATAAGGAGAAGTAAAAAATAGAAAAGATGAGAAGAATTATTATCTATTATATTTTAGATTCAAGTTTAAAAAAATTCAATAACTTAATGGTAAATAATTGAAACTTTAAATGATAAACCAATGATATTTTAGTCTTAACCATATTTTTTAAGTTTCACATTTTTTTAAATGCTTATAACATTTACATACAAGTTATTTTTTTAAAAAAATTACCCCATAAGAACAAGTGTTTTTTTAATCTTTAAAACACATATAATATTGATACATAAAAAACGAATTTTTTTTCATATTATTTCAGCTCATTGTATAATATTAGGTAATTGTGTAGTGTTCATCATGTCATTGTGTAATATCATCATATCATTATGGCTAATGTTGACCTTTTTTTATGCATTTTGTTTTTTAAAAATGATGATTATCAAATAACATATTGCTAAAATGTAATTTTATGTCTCCCAGTTCATTGTATAATTTTGGTCAGGTCATTGTGTAATCCTTATCAATCAGCTCATTATGTTTATTGCTACTCATCGCATCTAGTGCTAGTAACTGTGTTATCCATTGTGTCCAATGTTAACCATTATGTTTTTTAAAATGGTGATTTTAAATAACATAATGCTAAAAATGTAATTTTTATGTTTTTTACAGTTTATTGTGTAATGCTAGTCAGGTCATTGTGTAATTCTCATCAAGTATCTCATTGTGTCTATTGCTAATTATGAGTCTAGTGTTGGTTATTGTGTTACCCATTATGTCTAATGTTGACTTTGTGTTATGTATTGTGTTTCTTAAAATGATGATTTTCAAATAACACAATCCTAAAAATATAATCTTTTTATGTTTTTCAGTTCATTATGTAACTTGATCATGTCATTGTGTAATCCTCGTCAAGCATCTCATTGTGTTTATTGCTAATCATCGAGTCTAGTGTTGATCATTATGTTACCTATTGTGTCTAATATTGACCATCGTGTTTTTTAAAATGAAGATATGTAAACTTTTATGTTACAAGTTCATCATGTGTTACTAATCAGATAATTGTACAATTCTCATCAATTCAAAAGATTACACAATTACCTGATGAAATTACACTATGAGTTAAAAAAACGTGCAAAAAACTTTATTTTCTTATAACAACACTATTGTAACATCCGGTTTCTAAATCCGGACTTGTAAATTATATTATAGTTATGATTAATTAAATTAAGTTGAGTTGATTGAGTGTTTAAGTGTTCAGTCGCATAAGTCATATGCGAATGAACTTCAGTCGCACCCCTTATGTGCGACTGAGACTCAGTCGTACGAATCGTAGGCGTATGAGCTTCAGTCGCACAGTTCAGTCGTACGAATGGTTCAGTCGTGCGACTGAAGGTGAGGCGGTTAAGTTGAAGTGTTGGATAAGTAGGGCGGTGCAGGGGTTTAAGGGCAGATCTCTATCTGCACCTATTCTGTTTTCTTGTCCCCTTCACACCTAAAACCCTGCTCTCACGAAATTGATTAGGCGAAACTCCGTTTCGGTAAGTTTTGAACATCACGGATTAATCCGGAGATGTTATAAGCTGTGTGTATGATTGAATTTGATCCAATAACCTGTTTAAATCAGTAAATTGGTCTGGTTTATTTCTGAATTTAAAATCCAGAAATTCAAATCTAAGTTTTGTGAAGTTTTGATGAAATAATGATCCTAAGTTTTGTGAAGTTTTGATGAAATAATGATCCGAAACCATTATAAACGATGTGTATAGATCTGTTTTGAATATGGTATGATTTGGATGGTTAAAACTCAAATTTTGAGTGAGTATTGGATCAAAAACGTCAAGAACACAGCTGCTGATTCGTTTCAGACGAATGGGCTCAATCGCAGGCCTCAGTCGTACGAATGAAAGTCTAGTCGTATGACTGAGTGCGAATGGAGGTTCAGTCGTGCGATTGGAACCCAGTCGCCTGGTTATAAGGCCGAATGAAGACGAGTGAACACTGGATACGAATGAGAACTCAATCGTGCGGATGAATAGTTAGTCGTACGACTGAAGGTGCAGTCGCATGGTTCATTCGCATAGGTCCAGTCGTATGATTGCTCATTCGCATAAGTGTTCAATCGCATGAGGGTCTGTTTGAGAATAAGTCTATTGAATCAGGGTTTATTGCTTTAGATATACCTTGATTAGAGGAAGGACTAGTTATCTTGGGTACGTGGATTGTGTAGACTGTGGTGAGGAAATTGATAAGGTGAGTTCTAAGCCTTTTAAATGTTTGGTTTTAACATTCGGGCTAGCATACATAATGATAATGAATTGCATGTTTTAGTACCAGAATTGTGATAGTGATGTTGATATGTTTCTAACAGTTGTCAAGCTGTTAGAGGGAAAGTGGGGTTAATAACTGATTACCTGAACATTGTTAATCATTACATGATAGTAATGATTGCAATGGGTCAGGTAGAGTGTAAAGATAGTCATCTGAGCATTGTTAATCATTACGTGATGGTAATGATTCCAATAGGTCAGATGGGGTGTGATGATTAATGAAAATATGCTAAAACTGGTGCTAAAGGGAAGAATGTGTGAAGTGTAAATGAATGTGGTAATATTGGCAATAAAAAAAGAACTGTTTTTGAAATGGTAATGTGATGTAAATCTCAACAGGCCAGTTAGGGTAAGATGCCTGAGTGTGAAACTGTACAGTTTGATAGGAGTGATGACGATCACTCAGCTTTGTGAACATCTTGTGGTGACGACCCTAGATGATTATTTGGCATCCTACTGGATGAGAGATAGTAACCGGTAGTTGCTAGATGTGGGCAACCGACGTTACTGGGTATGGGAGACTGGTAGTTGCTAGATGTGGGCAACCGACGTCTCTGGGTATGGTAACCGGTAGTTGCTAGATGTGGGCAACCGACGTTACCGAGTATGAGAAACTGGTAGTTGCTGGATGTGGGCAACCGATGTTTCTGAGTGTAGTAACTGGTAGTTGCTGGATGTGGGCAACCGACGTTACTGGGTATGGGGAACTGGTAGTTGCTAGATGTGGGCAACCGACGTTCGATGGGACAGGTCCAGTGGGACAGAATAATGATAAAAGTTGAATTTATAATATTGCCAATAAAAAGATAGTTGTGGCGTGTGTGAAAATGTTGTTAATGTTTTATTAAAAATTAGAACTCACCAGTTTATCTGATGTTTTGAGTGTGTTGTGTGTGCTAGGTAAGGAGGGATCCTCTGATAATAGAGGAAAGCAAGTATGAACTGATGAGGACGCTATCCTGGAGCAACTGCTGGCATAGGATTTAGAACTTGTTAATAATGTAAACAGGGCAATGTATAATTAAATACAATCTTATGTAAAATGTTTTAAAAAGTTGGGTTAATATATATATAATAGTATTTAAAGTCTTCCGCTGTAAATAGAATGCTCTGATTTGTATTTAAATTATTAATCCAACTGCGTGACGTGCCTCCGGTGCCCTGCCGGGTTTAGGGCGTCACAGGTTGGTATCAGAGCAGTAGTTAAAGGGATCTAGTGTTATAATAACTAGACTTTAACTAGAAAATAGATATGCCAGCAGGGATAGCTAGATAGAGTAGTTTATTAAAACAAAAGAAGGTGATGGGACTATCATGAGAAGGAATAACGAGAATAGTAAAAGTAAAGTAAACAATTAATAGTACTTGGCCAACATTATTAATAATTTACTTTACTATTAATATTCTGGTTATATACTTACATGTGGGTACCAAATAATCCTGATCTCGTTTTAATAGGTTATGGCTGATAGGGAAAGTGAAAGAATGCAAGGTGGAACCTCGGGAGGAAATGTTGATGAGAGCACCGAGGTGCTTAGTATGACGAGACAGCAATTCCATGATGCAATTGCTGAGGAGGTTCGTAAAGCCTTGAATGTAGCTAGACCTGATGAAAGTAGGAATGTTGATAAAGCTGAAGGGTCTAGTGAGAGAAAGGGAGTTACGTATAGCCAGTTTAAAGAGTGCAATCCTCCACGATTTTCTGGGGCTATGGATATGGTAGCCACTTATAAATGGCTTCGTGAAATGGAAGCCATGATCAAGTTGAGTGAGTGTAGGGAGGATCAGAAGGTAAAGTTTGCAGCCCACTCGTTTGTAGGTGAGGCTCTGTATTGGTGGGATACGATTATCCAGACGTTAGGTGAGGAGGCTACTGACAAAATGTTGTGGCCTGAATTTAGAAAGTTAGTGTCGGACAAGTTTTGTCCGAAAGGCGAGATGGATCGAATAGAAATGAGTTTCCTGCAGTTTCAGGCAGGTAATATGTCTCATAGGGAATACACGTGTCACACCCCGACCGACGGCGGAATCATCGGAGCGGACGAGGGAATGATTGATTGTTCATAACACATGCTTGTCTAATAGTGGAAATAATATTAAAATCAGATTACATGATAATATAAGTTCAACATACACAAATACAACAATTGAAACCACAAATAGTAATTGTCTTTTATTTTAACTAAGTCCGGGTCTTAAATGAGCAGGTAGATGTCCACTATCTTGCTTAACCTGAAATCATGTGAGAAAATAAAGTCAGCTAACGAATTAGCTGGTGAGTAATCATAGTTTTGAATATACATATAGATTGATTGATTGATTGAGAATAATCCAATTCACAAGGTAACGTTAAGACTTATATTGCAATAGTAAAACATATAGATAAACTGACACAATAACAACCCCTTGACTTGACACTTGCAAATAATAGACTCCACACATACACCATAGTTTAACTCCTGCCTCTGGCACAATCACCACTCGACTATTCATATGGGGTGGGTTATCCAAACTAGTAGATCTACATTATTGCCAGGATTGATTGATTGATTGAATTAGGGTTTTATTGTCGTCCAGTTTAGCATAGTATGTTCACGTAATTGCAAGTAATAACATAACCTGTCTTGAATTGAATTTAGGATGAAACAACAATAGAATATCATGATTGAATATATTGTATCACATGATTTCCCCCAAATAGGAAATGATATAAAAAGGGGATATGAATACTCACCTGATTGATGAGATTAGGATCTGGATGTGATAGTTTAGACACCAACGATTTCCTTATGATTAACCTAAGGATCGGTGTCTCGAATTAGAATAATAATGATTTGAGAATTTGGGAATGTATTAGGATTCCATTGGGTTTTGAATAGTAGTTTAAATAAACTAATTTTATTTAGTTTGAATGTCCATAACTAAATAAAATAAATTTATTGGATGTGATTTCGTTTAGAATTTAATAAATGTATTTGTATCAATACTCGTAATTGTTTGGTTTATAGTTAAAGTGTGGAAAAACAAATAATTAATTTTATTAATCAATTATATGATAATTAATTAAAACATTTAATTATTTAAATGACTAAAAGAAACGAAAATGAATTTGGAAAGGTTTAAATATAAACTTTTATATTTAATCATAGATATTATTTGAACCCATAGTAATTTAGTGATTTTAACCATTATTTATAGTCTAATTTCATAAAAAAGAATTTAACTAGATTTGTTATTTATTTAAAACAATTTATAAAATAAATAAATAAAATGTCAAAATAAATTTCAGAAAATAATTAATCTGAAAAAAATAAATTTGTTAGTTTTTGAACAAGTAAAACGCTTTATGTTTGATGAAAAGAAATAATAGTCTATAAATATTTAAAATAAGTTATATTGTTTATATGGTTTTATGTTTTATTGTTTATACAATCTAAAGAAAAATTGCAGAAAATGATTTTGATGTTTTAAAAATAAACATGTTTATAAAAATGATTTTTATAATTTTTAATAATTTTTTTGTTATTTTTAAAAGGCTGAAACAAGGCAAAAAAAATGTTTGAGGTTGCCCGGGGTCGAACCCGGGACCTCTTGGTTGGAATGTGATCAGCAAACCGGTGGAACAAAGGCTTATAGCCGCGGGGGTTTTAGGTTCCAATTGGTTTTAAACACAGTTTCAGTTAACCCTCAAACCAAGTGAACCCTAGTTCGAATCCGGGCCAAATTGAACCCCAATTCGATTTTGATAGCATTTGAAGTCATGGGGCTTTTGTTCCCCATGACAAATCGAGTATGTATGTATAATCAATTACCTGAATTGAAACTTAAATCGATAGGAATGGAGTAGAAACAAGCCGCGGCACAGTGGGTGATCGTTTGATGCTCAAATGACGTTTATAATCAAATTAAATTGGTAGGAAGCTTTAGATGTTGATCGAGATCAAATGCTCCTTATCAATTTCAGTTAAAATCGAGCGGAGATGGGTTTTTAGTAGTGTTGCAGGTCGCGGTTTTAAGAGGTAATCGAACGGGGTGTTTGAGTTTGTTTTGAATGAAAATGAGAATGGGAGTTGTTTAGAAACTGAGTTATGGTGGTTCATATTCGTTTAATTTGATTAAAACAAGGTGTTAGTGCGACATGTGGACTGACAGAAGTCCGACAACGCGTGGCTCGGGTTCTACACCGCATGCGCTCGAATTTTGGAATTGTTTAGTTGGCACGCGTTCGAATCTCCCACGTGAATGTGTCGGGAGTGTTGGTTTTGGTCAAAACCGCGTGATCTCGGCTTTTGAAGCTCGCCGGAGTGTCGCCGGAGGAGTTGCCGGAGAAACAGAGGTGCGACGGGGAGGGGGGCTGGGATTTAAATGATTTTACACATTTGGTCCCTGTGGTTTTGAGTTTATTACTTCAGGCTTGAAACTTTTAAAATTAAGTTTCATAATTTACAAAATACCCCCTGCACTCAATTTATATAATAATTATTCTTTATATATATATATATGTATATATATATATATATATTTATAACCCATTGTTATTATTATTATTATTTTTAATATTATTATTACCATTAACATTATTATTATTATTATTATTATTATTATTATTATTATTGTATTCTTCGGAATCAACATCGAGCAAAATCAGCTTTATTATTAAAAAAAATACGAAATGTTACAGTCTCCCCTGCTTTAGGAAATTTCGTCCCGAAATTTTAAATCACTAGGAGGCTGAATCGAAAAGTTGAGGGTACTTGAACTTCATTTGGTCCTCACGTTCCCAGGTGAACTCTGGTCCACGTTTAGACTCCCAACGAACTTTGACAATTGGTATTCGGCTGCGTTTGAGTTGTTTGACTTCCCGATCCATAATTTCCACAGGTTTCTCAATAAAGTGCATAGATTCATCAATCTGGACTTCTTCGAGTGGGATGTGGAGATTTTCATCGGCAAGACATTTCTTGAGATTTGAAACATGAAACGTCGGGTGTATATTGCTGAGTTCTTGGGGTAGTTCAAGCTTGTAGGCCACTTTCCCAATTCGCTCGAGCACTTTGAATGGACCCACGTAACGAGGTGCTAGCTTCCCTTTCTTTCCAAAGCGAATCACTCCCTTCCAAGGTGATACCTTAAGAAGTACGAGATCACCGACATTGTATTCCATGGGCTTACGTCTTTTATCAGCATAATGCTTTTGACGATTCCTAGCAGCCACCAAGTTATCGCGGATCTTATGAATTTTGTCTGTTGTTTCTTGTATCAATTCCGGACCAGTAATCTGTGATTCGCCAACTTCAGACCAGCAGATGGGAGACCGACACTTTCGGCCATACAAGGCCTCAAATGGTGCCATCTGGATGCTGGTATGGTAACTGTTATTGTAAGAGAATTCGATCAACGGGAGATGAGAATCCCACGATCCACTGAAATCAATAACACAAGCCCGGAGCATATCCTCGAGGGTTTGTATCGTTCTTTCAGTCTGACCGTCGGTTTGCGGGTGATAGGCTGTGCTAAGATTTAGTTGAGTCCCAAAAGCTGATTGAAGACTTTTCCAGAAACGAGAGATGAAACGACCATCGCGATCAGAGATAATATCTAGAGGTACACCATGCCGACTGACTATTTATTGATGTAAATACGAGCCAATTTCTCGACTCGATAATCTTCCCGAATTGGAATGAAATGAGCCGACTTAGTCAATCGATCAATGATAACCCAGATACTATCGTGACCACTAGCGGTACGAGGCAGCTTGGTGATGAAATCCATGGATATGCTTTCCCATTTCCATAATGGAACCTCGGGTTGTATGAGTAATCCAGAGGGACGTTAATGCTCGGCTTTGACTTTGGAACATGTGAGGCATTTAGATACATACAAGGCTATATCCTTCTTCATGCCGGGCCACCAATATTGGTTCCGAAGATTCATGAACATCTTATCTGCTCCCGGATGAATAGAATAACGAGCCTTATGAGCCTCATCCATGATGGTTGTTCGAAGATTATCGCGATTCGGAATCCAAAGTCGATTTAGAAAGTACAGTAGTCCGTCCGACTTGATTTCCAATTGGAGTTCAGCACCGCATGACATTTCCTCGTACATGTTGCCCTCGGTGACTGATTCGTGTTGAGCTTCGAGTATACGGGTCAAGAGGTCGGTTTGGATGGTAACACTTTGAAGCATAACTTTACCTTTACGACTTAATGCGTCGGCTACGACATTAGCTTTACCGGGGTGGTAACGAATCTCACAGTCGTAGTCATTGAGTAGTTCGACCCATCGTCGTTGCCTCATGTTAAGCTCCTTCTGGTTGAAGATGTACTGGAGACTCTTATGATCGGTGAATACAATACATTTGGTGCCATAGAGATAGTGTCTCCAGATTTTGAGCGCGAATACGACAGCACCCAATTCAAGATCGTGCGTCGTATAATTTTTCTCATGAATCTTCAATTGTCTTGAGGCATAAGCTATAACTTTGCCTCGCTGCATGAGAACGCACCCTAGACCTTGTTTTGAAGCGTCACAATAGACAACAAAGTCGTCGTTTCCATCAGGAAGTGTTAGAATCGGCGCCTCACACAACTTTTGCTTGAGGGTTTGAAATGCTTTTTCTTGATCAGGCCCCCAAGAAAAAGGCTTATCCTTGTGGGTCAAAGCAGTGAGTGGCACAGCAATCTTAGAGAAGTTAGGAATAAAACGTCGATAATATCCGGCTAGTCCAAGAAATGAACGAACCTCGGTAGGAGTCTTAGGTTCTCCCCATTTCTTTACTGCCTCGATCTTTGCGGGATCAACGTGAATTCCTTTGCTGTTTACTATGTGACCAAGAAATTGAACCTCATTAAGCCAGAATTCACACTTTGAGAATTTGGCGTAGAGTTTCTCTTTCCTCAGAAGTTCGAGTATTAGACGAAGGTGGTTCTCGTGATCGGATTTGGATTTGGAGTATATCAAGATATCGTCGATGAATACGATCACGAATTTGTCTAGGTATGGTCGGCACACGCGATTCATTAAATCCATGAATACTGCCGGTGCGTTGGTTAACCCGAATGGCATCACTGTAAACTCGTAATGGCCATATCTCGTTCGGAAAGCGGTTTTTGGGATATCATCATCGTGCACACGGAGTTGGTGATAACCAGAACGAAGATCGATCTTTGAGAAATGAGTGGCTCCTTGAAGCTGATCAAACAGATCGTCGATTCTGGGTAATGGGTAACGATTCTTGATTGTGAGTTTGTTGAGTTCTCGATAGTCGATACACATACGAAAAGAACCATCCTTTTTCTTCACGAATAAGACTGGGGCTCCCCACGGTGATGAGCTCGGGCGAATGAATCCTTTGTCTGACAGTTCTTGCAATTGGCTAGCAAGTTCTTGCATTTCGGAAGGCGCGAGACGATAAGGTGATTTTGCCACGGGAGTTGCACCAGGCACAAGGTCGATCCTGAATTCAACTTGACGAACGGGAGGAAGACCGGTTAGGTCTTCGGGAAAGACTTCGGGAAATTCTCGAATAACCGGAATGTCTTCAATCTTCTTAGGGTTCTTATCCGTTTTCACGATATGAGCTAAGAAAGCCACATAATGTTTGCGGAGGTACTTTTGAGCTTTGGTGCAGGACATGAGTTTTAATCCCTTGGAAAGCTTTTCCCCGTAAATATTTAAGACACTTCCAGATGCGCGAGGGATCCGGATGATTTTCTTGAAACAGACGACTTCAGCATGGTTCTTTGACAACCAATCCATGCCTATAATGACGTCAAAACTTCCAAGTGGCATCGGTATAAGATCGACAGGGAATTCGTGTTCACTAAGTTTAAGGGTACAATTTTGGATGACAGAATCAATTGTGACGGATTTTCCATCAGCTATTTCTACTGTAAACGGTTTCCCTAACTTAGTTCGGGTATTAACAAGCAAAGGTTCAAATTCTAAGGATACAAAACTTTTATCGGCACCGGTATCAAATAAAATTGAAGCATATTGATGATCGATTAGGAACGTACCATTCACCACATCATTGGCAGCCTGAGCTTGTTGGGCATTGATGTTAAAAGCACGCCCTTGTGCTGCGGGTACGGCATTAACGAGCTGAGGACATCGGTTACGGAAATGAGTTGGATCACCGCATTGATAACATGCACGAACTTGAGCAATTGCAGGAGGGTTTTGTTGGACTGGCGCATTTACCAATACCTTAGCAGCATTCCTGCATATGTTGAATGTATGGCCAAAACGACCACAACTGGTGCACTGACGACACTTAGCACCAGTAGGATGATGATACTTGCAGATGTTGCATTGTGTAAATGGCCCGGTGTATGGTTTCTTTGTTGGGGCTTGATTATTCATGGTTGGTTGATAGGTCGGTGCGACTTGGTTGATTGGAACAGCAGGGGTAACTACAGCAAAGTTTTGAGAGTTAGCCTTCCTCTTCCGGTTCCTGGAAGTTTCAGGCTTGTCTTCCTTGGTTGTTTCAGTAGAAGACTTCTCCATTTTCTTCTTGTCACCCTTCCTGGTCAAGGTACCGGCCTTGACATGGTTGTCGGTTAACTGAGCTGCTAGACGGATAGCATCTGCCAAGTTAGTAGGGTTCCTACCCCACACGGTATCCTGAATTTGCATAGGGAGACCACCTATGTACTTCTCGATAGCTCGAGATGAGGGAGTAACTAGATGAGGAACCAGAAGACTCAACTCGTGAAAACGGGTGGTGTAAACCAGATTCTCGCCGCTTTCCTGAGCCAAATCCCAGAATTCAGCTTCTAGTCTTTTGATTTCATTTCGTGGGCAGAATTCTCGTGTCATGAGTTCCTTTACTTCCGCCCACGTCAATGCCAGGGCAGCATCAGTGCCACGGGTTCGTTTCTCCCCGTTCCACCAAGTGAGTGCGCGTTTCTGGAGAACACTTGTGGCATACCGGACTTTTAGATTTTCAGGGCATTCGCTGTTTAGGAAGGTGTTCTCGATACTTTCGAACCACTGTAGTAATCCGGTAGCTCCTTCAGTTCCACTGAACTTAGTGGGGTTGCAAGAACTGAAATGTTTGTAGGTACAAGTTTGGGGAGGGTTTGGTGCAGTTGGGTTTTGATCAGTATTGTTGCCTTGGTTCAAGTGGGTAAGCAGAGTTGGGATAACAGCAGCAACTTCACGTGCTACCATAGTAGCAATCTTGCGGCCAGAGTTTCTAGATCGTGAACGGATTTGACGAGAAGCCATTCTGTATAATATGGAAAGAAGAAACCTCTATGAGAAACGGGTAATTGGTTTTAAAAACTTTTCAAAATAATAAGATCGTTAATGAGATTGTTTAGAATAACAATGAGAGGTTAGGAGTGTAAACGTTCGGTTCGCAAACCAAAACGATTACGTTGACTTATCAAAGTATTTGTGTCCAGCACGAGGACATGCGTACCTATAAGCGAATACTCATCTCGAGGGTTCCCAGGTAAGGTAATCAAGTTGTATGAAATACCTTGCCTAGACAGAACACCTTAAGATACAGGTATCCCACTCTTCCAGCATTGCATGTTCTCGGTCATGTGACACGGACTTTGACGAGATTTGAAAACCATGAATAACAATCGAGTTTTTTTGGAGTTTGAAATCAGTTGAATTAGGCACACAATGCCTTAGAATATGAGTTAAGATTCGTGTGTACATTGATAGATTCAAAGTATAAGAAGAATCACTTAAGGCAGATAATCACATAATTAAGTATAAACATGCAAGGCACATAAAATCCTATCTAAGCATATAAAATACATGAGAGGACTCATGTGTAAAGGTACCTAGTTATAGTCTAGGTCATTCCATTTCTAATAACCTAATTCCCTATAACCATGGCTCTGATACCAATCTGTCACACCCCGACCGACGGCGAAATCATCGGAGCGGACGAGGGAATGATTGATTGTTCATAACACATGGTTGTCTAATAGTGGAAATAATATTAAAATCAGATTACATGATAATATAAGTTCAACATACACAAATACAACAATTGAAACCACAAATAGTAATTGTCTTTTATTTTAACTAAGTCCGGGTCTTAAATGAGCAGGTAGATGTCCACTATCTTGCTTAACCTGAAATCATGTGAGAAAATAAAGTCAGCTAACGAATTAGCTGGTGAGTAATCATAGTTTTGAATATACATATAGATTGATTGATTGATTGAGAATAATCCAATTCACAAGGTAACGTTAAGACTTATATTGCAATAGTAAAACATATAGATAAACTGACACAATAACAACCCTTGACTTGACACTTGCAAATAATAGACTCCACACATACACCATAGTTTAACTCCTGCCTCTGGCACAATCACCACTCGACTATTCATATGGGGTGGGTTATCCAAACCAGTAGATCTACATTGTTGCCAGGATTGATTGATTGATTGAATTAGGGTTTTATTGTCGTCCAGTTTAGCATAGTATGTTCACGTAATTGCAAGTAATAACATAACCTGTCTTGAATTGAATTTAGGATGAAATAACAATAGAATATCATGATTGAATATATTGTATCACATGATTTCCCCCAAATAGGAAATGATATAAAAAGGGGATATGAATACTCACCTGATTGATGAGATTAGGATCTGGATGTGATAGTTTAGACACCAACGATTTCCTTATGATTAACCTAAGGATCGGTGTCTCGAATTAGAATAATAATGATTTGAGAATTTGGAAATGTATTAGGATTTCCATTGGGTTTTGAATAGTAGTTTAAATAAACTAATTTTATTTAGTTTGAATGTCCATAACTAAATAAAATAAATTTATTGGATGTGATTTCGTTTAGAATTTAATAAATGTATTTGTATCAATACTCGTAATTGTTTGGTTTATAGTTAAAGTGTGGAAAAACAAATAATTAATTTTATTAATCAATTATATGATAATTAATTAAAACATTTAATTATTTAAATGACTAAAAGAAACGAAAATGAATTTGGAAAGGTTTAAATATAAACTTTTATATTTAATCATAGATATTATTTGAACCCATAGTAATTTAGTGATTTTAACCATTATTTATAGTCTAATTTCATGAAAAAGAATTTAACTAGATTTGTTATTTATTTAAAACAATTTATAAAATAAATAAATAAAATGTCAAAATAAATTTCAGAAAATAATTAATCTGAAAAAAATAAATTTGTTAGTTTTGAACAAGTAAAACGCTTTATGTTTGATGAAAAGAAATAATAGTCTATAAATATTTAAAATAAGTTATATTGTTTATATGGTTTTATGTTTTATTGTTTATACAATCTAAAGAAAAATTGCAGAAAATGATTTTGATGTTTTAAAAATAAACATGTTTATAAAAATGATTTTTATAATTTTTAATAATTTTTTGTTATTTTTAAAAGGCTGAAACAAGGCAAAAAAAATGTTTGAGGTTGCCCGGGGTCGAACCCGGGACCTCTTGGTTGGAATGTGATCAGCAAACCGGTGGAACAAAGGCTTATAGCCGCGGGGGTTTTAGGTTCCAATTGGTTTTAAACACAGTTTCAGTTAACCCTCAAACCAAGTGAACCCTAGTTCGAATCCGGGCCAAATGAACCCCAATTCGATTTTGATAGCATTTGAAGTCATGGGGCTTTTGTTCCCCATGACAAATCGAGTATGTATGTATAATCAATTACCTGAATTGAAACTTAAATCGATAGGAATGGAGTAGAAACAAGCCGCGGCACAGTGGGTGATCGTTTGATGCTCAAATGACGTTTATAATCAAATTAAATTGGTAGGAAGCTTTAGATGTTGATCGAGATCAAATGCTCCTTATCAATTTCAGTTAAAATCGAGCGGAGATGGGTTTTTAGTAGTGTTGCAGGTCGCGGTTTTAAGAGGTAATCGAACGGGGTGTTTGAGTTTGTTTTGAATGAAAATGAGAATGGGAGTTGTTTAGAAACTGAGTTATGGTGGTTCATATTCGTTTAATTTGATTAAAACAAGGTGTTAGTGCGACATGTGGACTGACAGAAGTCCGACAACGCGTGGCTCGGGTTCTACACCGCATGCGCTCGAATTTTGGAATTGTTTAGTTGGCACGCGTTCGAATCTCCCACGTGAATGTGTCGGGAGTGTTGGTTTTGGTCAAAACCGCGTGATCTCGGCTTTTGAAGCTCGCCGGAGTGTCGCCGGAGGAGTTGCCGGAGAAACAGAGGTGCGACGGGGAGGGGGGCTGGGATTTAAATGATTTTACACATTTGGTCCCTGTGGTTTTGAGTTTATTACTTCAGGCTTGAAACTTTTAAAATTAAGTTTCATAATTTACAAAATACCCCCTGCACTCAATTTATATAATAATTATTCTTTATATATATATATATGTATATATATATATATATTTATAACCCATTGTTATTATTATTATTTTTTTAATATTATTATTACCATTAACATTATTATTATTATTATTATTATTATTATTATTATTATTATTATTATTATTATTATTATTCTTCGGAATCAACATCGAGCAAAATCAGCTTTATTATTAAAAAAAATACGAAATGTTACAACACGTCTAAGTTTGAGGAGATGGCGCGGTTGGTGCCTCATTTGGTGGTTCCTGAAGAGAAGAAAATTTTGAGGTATACACAGGGGTTGCCTCAGGAAGTTAGAAAGTTGGTTAGATCATCTGCTCCGAGTAGTTACCAGTTGACGGTAAACTTAGCTGCAGATATGTATCAAGAAGTTTATGGTAGTAATGTTGTTCCGGAAGGGAGTAAAAGGAGGCGTGAAGAACCTGTCATGCAAAGAAGATTTGAGAACCCAAGCTTCCAAAAGAAAAGTAGGTTCGGAAGGGGTCAATTTCCGAGGAATGCCAGAAATGAGTTGCCACGTTACGGGAAATGTGGTAGGCTACACCAGGGAGAATGTATGATTGGTAGCAGGACTTGTTTTAGATGTGGAAGAATAGGACATTATGCTAATGAATGTAGTGAAGGTCCTCGTAAATGTTATGAGTGTGGAGAAACGGGGCATATTCGAAGTGAATGTCCAAAGTTGGTAGTTAGAAAGCCTGAACCGGTTAGATCGATGAAAGGGTCAGGAGAAGGATCGAGTGTGGCCAAGGGGCGAGCATATTCTATGACAGCCAGTGAGGTTAAAGCGTTGCCAGATGTAGTTTCAGGTACGTTTCTAGTGAATGAAATTCCAGCTAATGTGTTATTTGATTCTGGTGCAAATGGAAGTTTTGTATCTATTGATTTTTGCCCTATGCTTGCATGTGAAGTTCGACCATTAGAGGTAGCTTTTGTAGTTGAAACCGCTAATGATAGATTTGTGATGATTAGTAATATGATTGATGGTTGTTATATTGAATTAGAAGGATATAAGTTGCCTATTAAACTATATCCAATGGTGTTAGGAGGGTTTGATGTAGTATTGGGTATGGATTGGTTGGTAAACCATGAAGCCCATATTATATGTAATAAGAAGTTAATTCAGTTAAGAGCACCGGATGGGAAAACGATCAATGTATATGGTGATAGAGAGGAGTCAACGGTGAAAATAATATCTATGATAAAAGCTGATAAGTTAATGAGCCGCGGGTGTGCATCTTATTTGATATATGTAATTGATTCCAAAAGCCTGTAAGAAAGATAGAAGACATTCCTGTGGTTAGAGATTTTGCAGATGTGTTTCCAGAGGAATTACCGGGTATTCCTCCAAATCGTGAAGTTGAGTTTAGAATTGATTTGGTTCCGGGTGCTAAGCCAGTTGCTAAGCCACCTTATAGATTAGCTCCATCGGAATTGAAGGAGTTAATGAAACGACTGAAGACTTGCTGGAAAGAGGTTTCATTAGACCCAGTTCTTCCCCGTGGGGTGCTCCAGTATTGTTTGTGAAGAAGAAAGATGGGAGTATGCGAATGTGTATTGATTACAGAGAATTAAACAAGTTGACAATAAAGAATAAGTATCCACTCCCACGAATAGATGATTTGTTTGATCAGCTACAGGGAGCCAGTTGGTTTTCTAAGATAGACCTTCGTTCGGGATATCATCAGTTGAAAGTTAAGGAAGAAGATATACCTAAGACAGCGTTTCATACACGTTATGGTCATTATGAATTTTTGGTTATGTCTTTTGGGTTGACGAATGCCCCTGCTGCTTTTATGGATTTGATGAATAGAGCGTGCAAGCCAATGTTAGATCGATCAGTAATTGTGTTTATTGATGATATACTGATCTATTCGAAGAATGAGGGAGATCATGCTTGCCATCTTCGTGAAGTGTTGGAAAGATTGAGAAAAGAAAGGCTTTATGCAAAGTTTTCTAAGTGTGAGTTTTGGTTGCGGGAAGTACAGTTTTTAGGACATGTAATTAATGCGGAAGGTATTTTAGTAGACCCTGCCAAGATTGAAACAGTAGTGAGGTGGAGTCCTCCAAAGACGCCATCTGAGGTCCGCAGTTTCTTTGGTCTGGCTGGTTACTATAGAAGATTTATTCAGGATTTTGCCAAAATCGCATCCCCGTTAACGAAACTTACGAGGAAGAATGAAGAATATGTTTGGGGACCAGAACAAGAAAATGCATTTCAAGAACTGAAGCAGAAATTAACCCAGTCACCAGTATTGTCATAGCCAGATGGAAATGAAGATTTGGTGATTTATTCAGATGCTTCGTATCAAGGTTTAGGCTGTGTTTTAATACAGAGGGGACGAGTAATTGCTTATGCTTCTAGACAGTTAAAAGAACATGAAAAGAATTATCCGACACATGATCTAGAACTGGCAGTAGTGGTATTTGCCTTGAAGATATGGAGGCATTATTTATATGGGGCGAAATGTACGATTTACACGGATCATAAGAGTTTGAAATATTTCTTTGATCAGAAGGAGTTGAACATGCGCCAGCGGAGATGGTTAGAATTGGTGAAAGATTATGATTGTGAAATACTTTACCATCCTGGTAAAGCAAATGTGGTTGCTGACGCGTTAAGTAGAAAGAATGAACACCCTCCAATTCGAGTTAAGTCATACAAGTTAGTGATAACACCAGATTTTATGCATCAGTTACGAGAAGCCTAATTGGAAGCCTTGAAGGAAGAAAATGTGAAGCAGGAACAAATGAAGGGTCAAACAAAGGATCTGGAAGAAAATAGTTTTGGGGTTAAAACGAAATGTGGTCGTATGTGGGTTCCGATTAAGATGAGGGAATTGGTGTTAGATGAAGCTCATAAGTCCAGTTATTCTATACATCCTGGTGCTACTAAGATGCACAAGGATTTGAAACAAGAATATTGGTGGCCTGGTATGAAGTTTAATGTGATGCAGTATGTGAATAGGTGTTTGACGTGTCTTCAGGTCAAAGCTGAGCATCAAAAGCCATATGGTAAGCTTCAACCCTTAGAAATCCCGAAATGGAAGTAGGAAAAATTGACAATGGATTTCATAACTAAGCTTCCGCGTACAGCTAAAGGTTATGATACCATTTGGGTCATAGTAGATAGATTGACACGTAGTGGGCATTTCTTACCAATCAAGGAGACGTATAACTCTGAGAAGTTAGCAGAACTGTTTATTCGAGAAATTATTGCTCGTCATGGGGTACCAGTATCTATTGTGTCAGATAGAGATACACGTTTTACTTCGAGATTTTGGAGAAAGTTTCATGAAGATATGGGTACTCGTCTGTTACATAGTACGTCTTTCCACCCAGAAACTGATGGGCTGACTGAAAGGACTATCCAAACAGTTGAAGACATGTTACGAGCTTGTGTTATAGATTTCGGTGGTAGCTGGGATAGTCATTTGCCATTAGTTGAATTCTCCTACAATAACAGTTATCATTCTACGATTAAGAGAGCCCCTTATGAGATGTTATATGGCAGGAAGTGTAGGAGTCCCATATGTTGGGGAGAAGTTGGGCAGAAAGAGTTGGGCAGTTTGGAAATTGTACAGGCCACGAATGAGAAATTGGATCAGATCAAAGCTCGGTTTAAAGCAGCTCAAGATCGACAGAAGTCTTATGAAGATAAAAGGCGAAGGCATATAGAGTTTGAAGTAGGAGATAGAGTTATGTTGAAGGTATCTCCTTGGAAGGGAATTATCAGATTCAGAAAGAGGGGAAAGTTAAGTCCTCGTTTTATAGGACCGTTTAGCATACTAGAACGGATTGGGGTAGTGGCCTATAAACTAGAATTACCCGATCAGTTGCAAGGAATCCACCCAACCTTTCACGTGTCACAGTTGCGTAAGTGTTTGGCCGATGAGAATGCTTATGTACCTTTGGATGATATAGAAGTGGATGATAAGTTAAACTATGTTGAAAAACCTATTGCTATAGTAGACAGAAAGGTGAAAAGGCTGAGGAATAAAACTATTGATTTAGTTAAAGTGCAGTGGTCGAATAGAAAGGGGTCTGATTTCACTTGGGAATCAGAAGATGAGATGAAAAGAGATTACCCCCAGTTGTTTGAATAGTTAGTTTCGGGGACGAAACCTATTTAAGGGGGGGAGAGTTGTAACATCCGGTTTCTAAATCCGGACTTGTAAATTATATTATAGTTATGATTAATTAAATTAAGTTGAGTTGATTGAGTGTTTAAGTGTTCAGTCGCATAAGTCATATGCGAATGAACTTCAGTCACACCCCTTATATGCGACTGAGACTCAGTCGTACGAATCGTAGGGGTATGAGCTTCAGTCGCACAGTTCAGTCGTACGAATGGTTCAGTCGTGCGACTGAAGGTGAGGCGGTTAAGTTGAAGTGTATGGATAAGTAGGGCGGTGCAGGGGTTTAAGGGCAGATCTCTATCTGCACCTATTCTGTTTTCTTGTCCCCTTCACACCCAAAACCCTGCTCTCACGAAATTGATTAGGCGAAACTCCGTTTCGGTAAGTTTTGAACATCACGGATTAATCTGGAGATGTTATAAGCTGTGTGTATGATTGAATTTGATCCAATAACCTGTTTAAATCAGTAAATTGGTCTGGTTTATTTCTGAATTTAAAATCCAGAAATTCAAATCTAAGTTTTGTGAAGTTTTGATGAAATAATGATCCGAAACCATTATAAACGATGTGTATAAGATCTGTTTTGAATATGGTATGATTTGGATGGTTAAAACTCAAATTTTGAGTGAGTATTGGATCAAAAACATCAAGAACACAGCTGCTGATTCGTTTCAGACGAATGGGCTCAATCGCAGGCCTCAGTCGTACGAATGAAAGTCTAGTCGTACGACTGAGTGCGAATGGAGGTTCAGTCGTGCGATTGGAACCCAGTCGCCTGGTTATAAGGCCGAATGAAGACGAGTGAACACTGGATACGAATGAGAACTCAATCGTGCGGATGAATGGTTAGTCGTACGACTGAAGGTGCAGTCGCATGGTTCATTCGCATAGGTCCAGTCGTATGATTGCTCATTCGCATAGGTGTTCAATCGCATGAGGGCCTGTTTGAGAATAAGTCTATTGAATCAGGGTTTATTGCTTTAGATATACCTTGATTAGAGGAAGGACTAGTTAT
The DNA here is from genome assembly GCA_024085815.1 of Flaveria linearis. Lineage (NCBI taxonomy): Eukaryota > Viridiplantae > Streptophyta > Magnoliopsida > Asterales > Asteraceae > Flaveria > Flaveria linearis. The sequence goes on along the minus strand of CM044014.1, from coordinate 60,556,903 downwards.
CTTGGGTACGTGGATTGTGTAGACTGTGGTGAGGAAATTGATAAGGTGAGTTCTAAGCCCTTTTAAATGTTTGGTTTTAACATTCGGGCCAGCATACATAATGATAAATGAATTGCATGTTTTAGTACCAGAATTGTGATAGTGATGTTGATATGTTTCTAACAGTTGTCAAGCTGTTAGAGGGAAAGTGGGGGTAATAACTGATTACCTGAACATTGTTAATCATTACATGATAGTAATGATTGCAATGGGTCAGGTAGAGTGTAAAAGATAGTCATCTGAGCATTGTTAATCATTACGTGATGGTAATGATTCCAATGGGTCAGATGGGGTGTGATGATTAATGAAAATATGCTAAAACTGGTGCTAAAGGGAAGAATGTGTGAAGTGTAAATGAATGTGGTAATATTGGCAATAAATAAAAGAACTGTTTTTGAAATGGTAATGTGATGTAAATCTCAACAGGCCAGTTAGGGTAAGATGCCTGAGTGTGAAACTGTACAGTTTGATAGGAGTGATAACGATCACTCAGCTTTATGAACATCTTGTGGTGACGACCCTAGATGATTATTTGGAATCCTACTGGATGAGAGATAGTAACCGGTAGTTGCTAGATGTGGGCAACCGACGTTACTGGGTATGGGAGACTGGTAGTTGCTAGATGTGGGCAACCGACGTCTCTGGGTATGGTAACCGGTAGTTGCTAGATGTGGGCAACCGACGTTACCGAGTATGAGAAACTGGTAGTTGCTGGATGTGGGCAACCGATATTTCTGAGTGTAGTAACTGGTAGTTGCTGGATGTGGGCAACCGACGTTACTGGGTATGGGGAACTGGTAGTTGCTAGATGTGGGCAACCGACGTTCGATGGGACAGGTCCAGTGGGACAGAATAATGATAAAAGTTGAATTTATAATATTGCCAATAAAAAGATAGCTGTGGTGTGTGTGAAAATGTTGTTAATGTTTTATTGAAAATTAGAACTCACCAGTTTATATGGTGTTTTGAGTGTGTTGTGTGTGCTAGGTAAGGAGGGATCCTCTGATAATAGAGGAAAGCAAGTATGAACTGATGAGGACGCTATCCTGGAGCAACTGCTGGCATAGGATTTAGGACTTGTTAATAATGTAAACAGGGCATTGTATAATTAAATACAATTTTATGTAAAATGTTTTAAAAAGTTGGGTTAATATATATATAATAGTGTTTAAAGTCTTCCGCTGTAAATAGAAAGCTCTGATTTGTATTTAAAATATTAATCCAACTGCGTGACGTGCCTCCGGTGCCCTGCCGGGTTTAGGGCGTCACAACTATACGCTTTTTAAAGATTAAAAAAATGCTTGTTTTTATGGTGAATTTTAAAAAAAAATATTGTATCTAAAAGTTATGAATGTTTAAAAATATGTTAGAAGTGAAAACATTACCAAAATTACCCTCAACCTAATTTAATGAAAATGACATGTGTCAGCATCTTAATACTTCTTATATTGTTTAGTTTGAAAAATAATTTGTATTTGAACCTTTCCCTAAGAAGAAAAAAAACCGTCCATCTCATTCTTTATATATTTCTATTCACGCATATATATATATATATATATATATATATATATATATGTATATATATATATATGTATGTATGTATATGTATATGTATGTATGTATATGTATGTATATATAATAGGGTCAGGATATTTTCACGACTTATAAAGATCGTGAAAACTACGAGAACTCATACTAGTCACTGATTAATATATTTTTATATTTAATGTACTATGACATAAAAGGGTATTAAGGTAAATTTACAATTATCTCATTTATATGTTCCTTATTTATCTCATCATATTTTGATAAATTTCAAATTAATATTTTGACTAGAATCTTTAAATATGTTAATCTTTATCGTAAATAAAATTTCACACTAAAATCATTATAGGTTTTGATCATTCCAAAAAAAAATCAAAATCAAAATCTCATATCAAATTAAAATCCCATATAAGCAATTAAAGATCAACGACAAATCAATTTAAGCTTTTGATATCGATACTACAAGGCTTTCGATGAAGATGGACAGAAAATAAAGATGATGGAGATGATGTCGCTGATAATAATGACGATGACAACACAAATGCTTTCGGTTTTTAATTCTTTTGAAGATAACGACCATAACAAAGATGATGTTGTTGATGAATTTTTCTACTTAATTTCTGGGTGTATAATTTTGATATTAACTATACAGATAAAGATGAAGATCAGTCGAAGATGAAGATGAGTCAAAGATGAAGATGACGCTATAATGAAGATGATGTTATTGATGAAGATGACGACGACAACAGAAAGGGTTTTGACATTTATGAAGTTGTCGACTTGATAATACTACTTAGGTTTGTTCTAAATGTATAATTTTAATATTTATTATGCAGATGCTTTTGAAACTTTTTCAAAGTATGAAGTAGTATCGCTGACGTATATGTATATAGACTTGCGTATACATGAAATGTATGTAAACTTAATTACATATACATAAAGCTATATGTAAATTTGATTGTATATATGTAAACATATATTTAAATTTGTCTACATATACATAAATGGCATAACCATTTGATTACATTTATATAAATCTTAGTTATATTAATGAAATATTGGTTATTGTTTTTAGTTTGATTGTGTAGATTTGATTACATATATGGAAACTTGATATATTAGCATACATATACATAACCAGCATACCGATAACATATATCTTTCAAAATATAGAAACTTACATATATGTGAATTGCTTAAGTTTGTACAATTATCTCAAAACTAATGTATATGTAACTTGTTATCATATATTTAAGTTAGTCTACATTAGTTGATGGCATATTTATTGTGCTAAATTAGGTATTATTTTAGCATACTTTTGCTACTGTTTTTATAGTTTTTAAATCAAGTGTTGAATTAAACATTTTATATTGTAGTTGTTGTTAGGTTGAGTGTTATTTACATATATATTAGGCCTGGCAAAAAAAACCCAAATGTCTTATTTTAGGTTTGAATGGACTTTTTTTAAATAGATGTGGGTTAGGATGGGTTTAGAAAAATAGATAAGGAGGTCAAGATGGGTTGAAAATATACATAAAAAAACTAATATGGGTCAAGATGGGTATTTGTCCTATCTTAAATTTTGAATCTTCCCATCACCATCTCAAAAGCCAAACTCTAAAGCCCCTAAATTGCTACCCAAATCGAACCACCGCACCCACATCGAACGAACCTCGCATCTCAAATCGATCATCGCTTAAGCAAATCGACCACCGCACTCATATCGATCGCACCTTTGCTACCCAAATTGAACACCTAACCCACATCGATCGAACTCCACAACCAAAATCGATAACCACTAATACAAATCGACCATCGTACCCCACGCGATCGAACTTTACCACTCAAATCCATAACCGCTGAAACAAATCGACAACCATACCCACATTGATCGACCTCTGCTTACCCAAATTGACCGATGTTACTGAAGCAGATCGACCACCGCACCTACATCAATCGATATCAATCTCTCTCGATGAATCCGTGGAGCAGATTGACCACCGCATCACTTCTACAACACCATTTCACCACCAAAGTTGCCGTAACCGTTAATTGCCGAATTATTGATGGTAACCAACCCAATCACCATTTATGTCCTGTGATTCCTTCAATGTTAGTTGATTTTTGATAAATACGTTTGACTTTGGCAATCGCCATTTTTCTCGAGTTTTTCACAAAGTTGCTTGATTAGGTTTTGGTAATTTTAGATTTAATTTATAGAACTTTTTAAAATAACCCATCTTAACCCGAACCCACCCTGACCCGAATCCATCTTTATCCAAACCCATCCTGACCTTTTTTTTTAAATAACTCATCCTGACCCGAACCCATCCTAACCCAAACCATCTTGACCTAACAACCAACCCAATCCAACCCGCCCATTTTGCCATCTCTAATATATATAAATTATGTAAATTATATAATTTTACGATCTGATGCATAATACAAATTTATTTTTATAAAAGTGATTTTTTAGTTAATAAAATTTATGTGTAAGTTATTTTTAGTTGATAAAATTTTATGAATGAAGATGAGAAAGGGAGTAAAATATGGGATCTTCCCTATTTTTGGGTGTTTCCAAAAACATAATGGTCTTGTTTTACTAATATACCCATAAATAATTTAAAATTTAATATATTGACTTACATTATTAACTTTTTCGATCTCAAACTATTGCACATTGGCCGGTAATAATTAACCTATTAGTTTGATAGGTGGAAATCTCAACTTTCACTTTTTTTTATTAATAATAGTCATAGTAACATAATCATCAATTTTTACGCTTGATTTTCAGTTGATTTCACTCAATAATGATTATGAACATAATAAAATAACATATAAGCGAAATCTATTGGAAAATAAAAATGCAAACCAAGTATGAATCTCTACAATAATTATGCTATTAAGATTGTCATTGGTAATAAAAGTAAAGTTGAACTAGTTTGCGGTTAAATTAATAGTATGAGTTATTATCCGCAAGTGAGTAATAAAAATCTAATTTGCTTTATTAGGTTTACTTTTATGCAATAGTTACAAAATGATATTATTTTTTGATGAATTTTGTTTCCTTATATTTGCTATTTAAGCTCATTAAAAAATAATAATCACTAAATAGCAATTAAGTTTATATATTTTTCGTTTAGATCGCTTAGCATTTAAAACAATAACATTCATAAAAAAATCACAATATTAAAACAATAAATTTTAAGAGATTTTTATTATTGGGGAAAAAATACAAGTGAACATCGAAAAAAATTAAATAATAGTAGATGAAGTATTCCCGTAAAACCTAATTACTAAATGTCACTAATTGTTTTTTCAGAAACAATTACTTTATAATATTTAATTCCATCCGACCTTGTAATTATAAAGATATAAACGTATACTATTTTTGTATGGTGAAATGTTCCTGATTGTTTTTAAGAAAGAAGTGGAAAAGTGAAATATACTTGTGCTCTAATATTTCTAATGAGTAAAGTGAAATTGAAAAAAAAAAAGAGAAATATATTTCCTTGGTAGTTTTCCTCCCAAATTGAAAGGAGGCGAATTGAAGTGGAAAAAAAATTAATAATATTTTATTTTATTATTTTTATTCTTTTAACATAGTTCAATTGGAAGATTAAAAATGTAGATAGTAAAATCATAACTTTCTTTTTCTTTACTTTATAACATCTTTGTTTTTTTCCTTTAAACTCTAAAACACAAAATTAAAATCATATCATTAACTTCCCCCTCTTTTCTATTCTAAATTTTTCTTTTCTTTTCTTTTTCTATTTATTGAACTCGCCTATCTAACAAGATAGAGGAAAGACTCGCCTCTTTTCTATTTATTAACTTCCCCCTCTTTTCTATTTATCGAGTCGGGGGTCTCTTTAGAAGCGGTCTCTCTACCTAACAAGATAGAGGAAAGACTCGCCTACAACTACCCTCCCCAGACCCTGCTTTTGAGTGAGATATACTGGATTTGTTTGTTTGTTTGTTTGTTTATTGAACTCGGAAATATAACAAGTCATATAACAAGTCATGGGTAAACACATTATCTTTATAAAATAGAAAACATGGACCACTAGGTTATAGGTAAATATCACCAACAATCTTTAAAATATGTTACTAGTCATATTTAACTAATTAAGAAATCAATGCCTACAAGAAAAAAAGATATGATAATAAATTTGAGATTACGTTTGTAATTTGTTTTAATTACAAATAATGGTATCATGTCAATGTCATATTGAGATTGTTAAATAGAAAAAGGAAGATATACTTGATGGAGAAATACGACACGTAGTGTTTGTAGTTTGGGTGAGTGAGGTGGGACCGTGCGTGTGTGCACCATCATTATAATTTATAACCACGTTTTTTAAATAGTTAGTTAAGTGGGTTCTATTTGGCCCATTTGTCACGGTGATGTGATTATAGGTGTGTGGCCGATTACATTTTTTTAAGAGTAAATTATACGGATGGTTCTTGTGATTTGATTAAAATTTTGATGTGGTCTGAATTTTAATTTGGTTTTTAAAGTTCTAAAATTGTGAATATAGTCCTTAATGTTATGGTTATCTTTTATTAATGGTCTTTCCTTTCTTAGTTCAGTTAGTGATGTTAAATTTGTTAAAATATTAGACTTAATTATACGGGTGGTCCATGTGATTAGGCCCGATTTCACTTTTGGTCTCTATGTAACATCTCGTAATTTCCGTTAAAAAAAAATTAATTAACTTTGTAAAATCTTAAAAATATTTGATATTATTAATAATAATACCAATACTAATACTAATAATGTTAATAATAATAACATTAATAATAATAATATAGGTTTTAATATATTAAGGCTTATGACTAATAATATTGTTACATGAAATAATAACAATACAAATCATCAAGGGGCTAAATTGTAATTAAACTAAAACTAAAACAAAACTGTAAATCGCTGGTGTAAACTTTTGGAAACCTCAGGGACCATTGGTGTAAATATCAAAAACACTTTCTTCTCCAACCCCACCACCCATCATCGACCTTTGTCCTCTTTCTCGATCTCATGTCTCTCGGCAACTTTACACGCATAAATCGCATTAAAACCTCGAAGATAATCAAATTAAATCACGCATTATCAAACTTTAATCATTTACAAGTATCCATTTCTTTCAATTCGATTCGAAAAACAACAAAGCACCAACATTCGAACCACTCGAACCCGTCGGCCTGCAACTTGTTTGAAATCCAATCCCCGAGCTGTTTTAACTTAAATCGGCAAAAGGTTTTGTTTCCAGATCATCATACGAAGCTTCCCTTGAAATTAATTTGATTATAATCGTCGTTTGAAGCATCAATCGAACAAACAGTGGCCGCGATCTATTCTTGTTGGGTTCAACACCAAATCGACATCATATGGGTAATTGTTTACATCATTACACTCGAAAATACATGGGGAATCAAAGCCCCATGATCGTTTCTGTAATTGTTGACGAATTGGGGTTCGATTTGGATCTAATCGGGTATTAGGGTTCTTGAGTTTGGGGGATGCTTTCGGATTATGTTTAAAAGGATTAAAAACCGATGGTAACCGTGGCTGAGAGCCTTGGTTCACTGGTTCTGCGCTTGCATTCCTTACCCGAGGTCCCGGGTTCGAACCGGGCAACCTCACATATTTTTTTGAAAGGTTTTTGGCCTATAAAATTTATAGAAAAATTTTAAAAAATAATAAAAAAGAAGTTTTATAATTTTTATCATTTTAAGGTCATTTAATACATTTCTGTAAAAATTGTTTTCTTAAATAATTAGATAATTTTATGAAATAAAGGTTTTATTTGGGACATCTTATTAAAACTACAAAGTTTACAAATGAATATAAATTGTATTTAGTTTATTTAGTTATAAAACTTTATTTCAACTATATATATATATATATATATATATATTAGGTATTATAAAATGCTATATTTTATATACATAAATTTATATAAAATGTAACAAATATCTTGGACGTTAATGAACATAATTCTAATTTGTTAGAAAATTGTAAAGCCCTAAACATCAAGTTGAACCCTAGTACTCGTTGATTCGTTAAAACTTATATAATTAAACTTAACCTTGTAAAAATATATGTATAACTAGGTGCCGTGTGACGGTTTACTTTGGAACGACGCTTGTCATTATTTCTTATTAATCATCCAATACACACGTATTTAATCCTGTGAGTATTTCTATACCCCTTTTTCATATTTTCACACTTTGGGGTGAAACATGTTACATTATAACCGTAGCACTTGTAAACAAGTTTGATTCTTGTAAACTTATGGCAATTTGCTTGTATGTTGTGATTAGTTGAATCTTGTAGCTACCATGTAATGTCGAATACATGTACAATCATTAACTATTGCTAGCCTGGTGACGTCATAGATCTATAGGCCTGACAAGCCTGCTTGGTTGATCCAAGTACACTTAGCTAATCGTATATACTTTTAACGTTTGAGACTTGTAAAACTTTGTCAAGGTTTGATTGTGCATTCTGTCTTACATCCCTAGTTACTTTGTTCTCTAATTTACAACATGAATTGCCATCTTTTATATACTTATGTATTCAAAACTATAGAATGCTCACCAACAATATGTTGACCTTTTATTTTTAACATGTTTCAGGCAATAGCGTTATGTGGCTGTGAACAATCGTAACTCTCACGCCTCGACGATTCCGCCGTCAAGGTTGGGGTGTGACAGATTGGTATCAGAGCCCATAACTATAGGGATCTAGGTTATAAGAAATGGTGACCTAGACTATAGCTTATGCATGCACCTTATAGTATTTTTATCTTGTAAATACATGGTTTGCATGTTACATAATGCTATGCCTTCTTATGTGTAATTTGATACCTTAGCATAGGATTGCCTAAACTTAGTTACTTGTTTCTCTAAACTCATCTTTGACTCTCCCCGAACATAAAATCACTCAATCTTATTCTTGACGACATGTGGAATCGTATACTTATACTTATGATCTGGATCTTTAGACGTATGTCTAATCTATACAAATCTCATCAAGGTTTTGATTTCATGAATCAAAAAAATTTGTGTGACACATAGACACCTGTATTCTGGATTTCCTGGCAAAAGGCCTTAGGGCTAAGGCAAGCGTATTCGTATAAATCTCATTGTGAGACCGTTATGCTACCTGGGGATTTCTGGGATGAGTGATAAACTATGGTCAAAATACACAAATCTCTAAGGCAAATGCGTCAATTTACCTTGACGTGTCACCGATTCCAAATGGTAATGCGTTACCAAATGGAACCATCCTTTTGTATCTTAAAAATTCTTGAATCCTTGAACCGGTTTATCATTAAAGCTTAAATATCTTCTCATTCTTAACCTAAATAATATTCCTGTTAATATTGAACCCATCCTACATTTCAGCTCTTACGTTTAAACGCTCAACATGTAACGTATAATGGTATTGAACTCAGTGTTTCATGTAACTATCTTCTTACCTTGACCAGCGCGAACATGGATCTTAATATACCCAAAGATATTGGGAATCTAAACCGTATGTCTTTAAAACTTTAAACCGTTACTTATGGTTCTTAAATCCTTTTAAGGAGGTGACCTATAACTAAGAACATGCAATTCTGTAGATGAAATTCTTACATCTCGGGATACTTTGTCTAGGCAAAGTGTAAATGGTGATCTAATTCAATCATTGAATCCGTCTACTTGACTCGAAACCCTTGTGATAATTGATCACTTATAAGTACGCGTGTCTTCAATAAGGCTATGGTTGGCCTCATATCTTGAGAAGTCCTTGTATTTCCTTTCGATTGTGAATCGAATGTTCACATCTCATTTTGGTGTTGAATAATTCCTATCCTTGATTTTGTTTTTCCGATTTAAACCATCCAAGATTAAGACACCACAACAAATTCTGTTATCTCGAACCTGATCTTAAGCTTGTAAGAATGATTTTCTCTTTTGATTACATTGAAGTAACTTGAAATTTTCTGAATTTCTAAGTGTTATTCTTTTCCTTTCGTTGTTAAGTCGAACCTTGAACCGTCTGCATTGTGGGAGATGCAAGAGTTTGTAAGTCAATCTATGACTAAGAACACTCGTACCTCCTAAACAACTCTAACTCATCAAAACAGGGGTGATTCCCTTACTTTGATGATTCTCTATTCGTTTCGATAAATGGTTTCCAATTGTGTATTTTATGAAATTTCATTGATTACCTTATCTTGAGGATTGACTCCAAGTATTCTCTTTGGAATGGCTTTTCACAAATGACATGATCTCACCAAAATAGGATTGAAACCCGTACTTTGGTGACAAGTGTTAATCTTTGATTGTTTCCTTGTTATTATGAAGCTCAATCATCAAGATAGGCGTGAATTCCATACCTTGATGATAATTTCATTTTTATGAATTCTATTCTCTCAAATGAAATGATCTCATCAAAGTAGGAGTGAATTCTGGATTTTGATGAAGAAGTTCATCTTGTTATATTTTATTTTTTGTATAAGTTCACCGTTAAGATAGGAGTGATTTCCCTTACCATAATGGTGAGTTACCTTGTCTTATTTCTGTGGATCTCAACAATGAGTTGGGATCGAACTTTTTGATTGGTAAGTTAGTGGTCATATCTTGGGAATAAATCATCAAGTTAGGAGTGAAAACCACACCTTGATGACTACTCTCATTTCTTGATCTTCAATTTACCATGGTTGTAATCAAGTGACGAGAAGCATGTAGTAACTTGACTAGTGAAACAATGTTAGTGTTTTTTAGTGTTTTGACCTATCAAGCCAAAGCATGATCTCTGAACTTGAAAGGAGACCCGATTGTTTTAGGTTGATTTTGATTCAAAGCTTGAAGCATGTAAATTCTTAAATCGATTTCTTTCCCTTTATCTTCACGTTTTGACTCGATCTAGCTACATCGAACCATTTATTCCTTACTTATCAACTTTCATTTTTTAGATATCATCAACCCCTGATTACGTGATGAGTCCTAAACAATATTTTGTCAGATAAAATACCTACCTTATTGTTTGACGAATTACGTATGCAATCTGCATTTGGAAATTTGTTACCTTGCAAAACATAGTTACAAATACCTTTCTTATTGACTGTGTCACTTCTTGAATCACTTTCGAACCCATAACCTTGGAAATCCTTAAAACTCCATCTTGATTCGATCAACAAGACTCGTTATTATCCTCATTGCGACGTGGATATAATGGTTCATAAACCTTCGTAATTTGTAGTCATGGGTTTGGCATAAAGGAAAAGACGTAACTTGGTATGTGCCCAAGTGTCTTACCTTTACATACGACAAAACCGTGATCCCGTGAATCTCCTGTTTAACTTTTCATTCACTAAGTGCATTTTATCTTAGCGGTCATGATGACAATTGGTGTATTAATGATTGATTGGCTAGAAATTCAATTCGACCCATTATCTCACAACGTCGAGAAATTGACCTGTATCTGTTTCAAATATTCGTATAGTGTGGTATGGCATTAAAACATCGATCGTTACTTTGAACGATTGATTCATTTTCTGTTTTTAATAATATTCTTAACCATCGTTGTAAACTTATTCCAAGATCATCGCATGGTGTATTATTCTTAGACCGATAGTTGGTCAAAGGTGAAATACATATTCACAAGATATGCGTTAAGCTTGTGTCATTATATATGGTGGCACTTGGGGATACTTCATTGGATTCAAGACGTCACCTTATTACATAAACTCATTCTAGATAATGAGAGTAGTGTGACCAATAAGTCTAATACACCTCAGAAACTCATCATCGTTTCCCAACGTTTCATGGATCAAACCCTGAAGATTTAGTTTGCGGATAACTATCGTATTTCACCCATAATCAAACGTCAATCACGGTGGTATACTCATCCTTCATCATAAGTTTTCCTTGAAATTAAATTTCGGGACGAAATTTCTTAAAGTAGGGGAGACTGTAACATCTCGTAATTTCCGTTAAAAAAAATTAATTAACTTTGTAAAATCTTAAAAATATTTGATATTATTAATAATAATACCAATACTAATACTAATAATGTTAATAATAATAACATTAATAATAATAATATAGGTTTTAATATATTAAGGCTTATGACTAATAATATTGTTACATGAAATAATAACAATACAAATCTTCAAGGGGCTAAATTGTAATTAAACTAAAACTAAAACAAAACTGTAAATCGCTGGTGTAAACTTTTGGAAACCTCAGGGACCATTGGTGTAAATATCAAAAACACTTTCTTCTCCAACCCCACCACCCATCATCGACCTTTGTCCTCTTTCTCGATCTTATGTCTCTCGGCAACTTTACACGCATAAATCGCATTAAAACCTCGAAGATAATCAAATTAAATCACGCATTATCAAACTTTAATCATTTACAAGTATCCATTTCTTTCAATTCGATTCGAAAAACAACAAAGCACCAACATTCGAACCACTCGAACCCGTCGGCCAGCAACTTGTTTGAAATCCAATCCCTGAGCTGTTTTAACTTAAATTGGCAAAGGGTTTTGTTTCCAGATCATCATACGAAGCTTCCCTTGAAATTAATTTGATTATAATCGTCGTTTGAAGCATCAATCGAACAAACAGTGGCCGCGATCTATTCTTGTTGGGTTCAACACCAAATTGACATCATATGGGTAATTGTTTACATCATTACACTCGAAAATACATGGGGAATCAAAGCCCCATGATCGTTTCTGTAATTGTTGACGAATTGGGGTTCGATTTGGATCTAATCGGGTATTAGGGTTCTTGAGTTTGGGGGGATGCTTTCGGATTATGTTTAAAAGGATTAAAAACCGATGGTAACCGTGGCTGAGAGCCTTGGTTCACTGGTTCTGCGCTTGCATTCCTTACCCGAGGTCCCGGGTTCGAACCGGGCAACCTCACATATTTTTTTAAAAGGTTTTTGGCCTATAAAAATTTATAGAAAAATTTCTAAAAATTATAAAAAAGAAGTTTTATAATTTTTATCATTTTAAGGTCATTTAATACATTTCTGTAAAATTGTTTTCTTAAATAATTAGATAATTTTATGAAATAAAGGTTTTATTTGGGACATCTTATTAAAACTACAAAGTTTACAAATGAATATAAATTGTATTTAGTTTATTTAGTTATAAAACTTTATTTCAACTTTATATATATATATATATATATATAGGTATTATAAAATGCTATATTTTATATACATAAATTTATATAAAATGTAACAAATATCTTGGACGTTAATGAACATAATTCTAATTTGTTAGAAAATTGTAAAGCCCTAAACACCAAGTTGAACCCTAGTACTCGTTGATTCGTTAAAACCTATATAATTAAACTTAACCTTGTAAAAATATATGTATAACTAGGTGCCGTGTGACGGTTTACTTTGGAACGACGCTTGTCATTATTTCTTATTAATCATCCAATACACACGTATTTAATCCTGTGAGTATTTCTATACCCCTTTTTCATATTTTCACACTTTGGGGTGAAACATGTTACATTATAACCGTAGCACTTGTAAACAAGTTTGATTCTTGTAAACTTATGGCAATTTGCTTGTATGTTGTGATTAGTTGAATCTTGTAGCTACCATGTAATGTCGAATACATGTACAATCATTAACTATTGCTAGCCTGGTGACGTCATAGATCTATGGGCCTGGCAAGCCTGCTTGGTTGATCCAAGTACACTTAGCTAATCGTATATACTTGTAAACGTTTGAGAACTTGTAAAACTTTGTCAAGGTTTGATTGTGCATTCTGTCTTACATCCCTAGTTACCTTGTTCTCTAATTTACAAAATGAATTGCCATCTTTTATATACTTATGTATTCAAAACTATAGAATGCTCACCAACAATATGTTGACCTTTTATTTTTAACATGTTTCAGGCAATAGCGTTATGTGGTTGTGAACAATCGTAACTCTCACGCCTCGACGATTCCGCCGTCAAGGTTGGGGTGTGACACTCTAACTCTCTGAAATTAAAAGGTTGGTCCAAAACTTGGCACAAACGTAACAACGATGGTCCCTAAAACGGATGTCCGTTAAGTTTTTTAGTTAATATTTTAAAAATAACTAAAATACCCTTATATCATTGTCTTCACCAATTGATTCCACTATCCCTTCAACTCCGGCGACCTATCGTTGCAACGAAACCCACCATCTCCAGAGATGGTGACGTTTATGGCGATGGTGTTGATGGCGATGGAGGTGACAGAAGTTGAGCAGATCTAAATCGCATTAACAACCATCAAATCTGATGTCGATGATGGAGGTGGAGAGTTTCTGGAGGTGAACGGTCCCCGGTGGTGGAGGGTCATCGGAGATGTACGGTCACCGGAGGTGGAGGTCGCCGGATGTAGTGGGTCGATGATGGATGTGGACATCTTTGGAGGTGGTTGAAGGTGGTGATGGTTGAAGGTTGAAGGTGGTAGTGGGGGATTGAAGATTGAAGGTGGTGATGGTGGTGGTTGAAGGTTGACGGTTGAAGATGGTGATGGTTGAAGGTTGAGGAGGGTGAGGGTGGTGGTGGTGGTGGTGGTGGTTGAAGGTTGAAGATGGTGGTGATTAAAGGTTGAGGGTGGTAGCGGTGGTGGTGGTTGAAGGTGGTGGTGTTGGTGGTGGTTGAAGATTGAAGATGGTGGTGGTTGAAGGTTGAGGGTAGTGGTGGTGGTGGTTGAAGGTTGAGGGTGGTGGTGGTGGTTGAATGTGGTACTGGTGGTGACAGTGGTTAAAGATGGTGGAGGTGGTGGTTGATGGAGAAGAAGAAAGGTGAAATAGGGTATTTTTGTCATTTCACACGCACTTGACATCAATAATTAACGTCCATCCGTTTCAGGGACCATAGTTGTTACGTTTGCGCAAAGTTTTGGACCAACCTTGTAAGTTCAGAGAGTTAAGGACCATAAGTGAAATCGGGCCTAACCACAAGGACCACTCGTGTACTTAAGTCAAATAACTATTTTACATGTAAGTATAATCACTGTAATTTCATTTTATTATTATCTTTTTATTATAAATATGTTTATTATTTAATACACAAATAAAAATTATTTAAAAACGTCTTCTTTTAAATGTGGTTTATAATTCTTTTAAACCAATATGCAGGTTTTTTAACCTTTATAAGATGTCTTCTTTTATAAAGACGTTTAAAACTAAATGTTTTTTAAATTTTTTTAAAAAACTTAAGAATTTGTTTAAGAAAGATGTTTTAAAAAATGAATGTGTTTTTAAAAAACTTTAAAAAACCAACCAGTTTGAAAAATAAAAAAGTTATAGAATGACGTATAAAAATTGAACGGTTAAAAACCGAACATTTAAAAAAACAAGTATTTAAAAAGTTTTTATTTGTGTATTTAAAACATATTTTATTAAATAATAGTCTTATTAATAATGAAATTATAAAAATAATATAAAAATAAAAAAATTTGAAAAATATAAAATTTTCTTAAATAAAAATGGTACAATAGTTTAAAAGGTAAATTAAATAGATGGCACTGAGAGTAAAATGCTAATTTTATTTTTTAATATTTAACATCACTAACGGTTAACTAATAGACCTAGGAATCATATATGAAAGAGAAAAAAAATGTTAAAGGGACTATATTCAAAGATTTTAAACTTTAAATACCAAATCCAAAATTTTAATATAATCACAGGGACCATCCATGTAATTCACTCTTTTTTAATGTCAAACTGGATTACTGACAAACCGTTAACCTACCCAATCATCTCTATTAATCGAGTATGGAGTCCGAAATCATTTTTAGAAAGAAACTAATCATAGGTGAATAAACCCTCTGTCTCGACCTAAAACCTAATTTTTATGTCATAGATGGAACTTGAACATAAGACGTCTATAAATTTTAATAAAGTCTTGAGATATTTAATCTCAACACTTGGACTAAAGATTATTAACAACCTCTTTTGTTATTTATCTATCAACTTTTAAATCTCTTGATATAGATTTCGATGGTAAGTTTTTCTTTCTTTTATTCAGAAATATAGATTAAGAGTTCTATTTAAAAAATTCTTAAAAGAAAGAAATCATCAACTTCTAAAAGTGTTTATTGGTTACTATAACTTAAATATATTATATATTGTAATAGCATTGATTAATTGAGGTTCTTCAACCACACATAGGACAACTTGAGGATGTTTGTGAACCCATGAATGCTTACATGAAAGCGAGAGGATGATGAGAGAAGGGCAGGAGAGAAGTGGGTGATGTGTGTGAATTGGATGAATGAAATGAACACCTAAATATGTATTTTAGTATAAATAATATGTAAAACAAAGTACTTTTTATGTTTTTTACATAGTGCAGGTAGTATGCTTAAAGCACATGAGGTAGTATGCTTAAAGCACATGAAACCGAGTATGTTGTGATGAAAATTATGAAAATCAAGAAATTGAGATGTGGAGTTGGCATAGCCCTACGGCTCATGGCGTCACTTTACGCTTAGCAGAAAGCACAATAACTCTCAATTTTGCTATAAAGCCCGCGTAAAGCAGTAAACAAAATGGAAAGCATAAAAGTTGAAGATGCAAGTGACATATCTTTACGGCCTAGGTTGTACTTTTACTCTGAGTTACGACCTAATACGGTTTTTGACAGTTTCTAATGATCTAGAAAGTGAGAAATCGAATCTAACTGAGATGTTCATTATCTTGGAGGCCAAGGGACAAACAAGGATGAAAATACTTCAGTGACAAAGCAATTTTATCATCCAAATCATGTCTTTCGCTTCTGGATTCCTCTATTCTTCATCAATTCCAACCATGATTATGTGCATCTAAACTCATTATGATCATGTAAGGGTATAGGGTTTGATATTGCTTGATGTTCTTTTGAGTTATAATTACATTAAACATGAATTTACTTTGGTTACTTAAATGTTTGGTGCTATGAGTGAATTAATGTGTTAACATTCTTGTATGTTGAAAGACAAATTGTTAAATCACATCAATGCATTATTTCTTCTATTTAGGTTAATTTCCATTGAAGAAGATAATGTATTTGATTGCTAGTGTTGAGTAATGAGTTGGTATTGTATATGTGATCAATCACGCATTGTAAATTATTCGGTTTCGTATCGTTAAAAAATCGTTTGTGTGATTGAAGTATGATATACTTATCATCCTTATAATTATGTTAATAACATTATGTCTATGTGGTGTATGAGTGTAATTACCTAATCTAGAGAGTTATCAAGTTCTTAAACCTGATCCTTTATATGATCATACTTTCTTTCATTGAATTTCATTAGCTTTATTTATAGTGAAAGTACTTTAGTTTAACAATTCTCAAACCAAATTTGGATTTTAAATTATGCTAAACAATCTCTTTAAACTAAAATCCATCCAATGTACAAACTCTCTGTGGTTCGACACCCTACTTACCTTACTAGCCAAGGTGAATAAGTTCATAAACTCTCTTTTTATTTTGATCGGTCCTTCGACGCCGATGAATTTTTAAACACTATATCTATGTGGTGTATGAGTGTAATTATCTAATCTAAAGACTTATCAAGTTGTTAAACCTGATCCTTTATATAATCATACTTTCTTCCATTTGATTTCATTAGCTTTATTTGTAGTGAATCTACTTTAGTTTAACAACTCTCAAACCAAAATCAGATTTAACTTATGCAAAAAATTTCTATAAACTAAAAGTCATCCAACAAAACTCTTCATGGTTCGACACCCTACTTGTCCTACTATCTAAGGTAAATAGGTTCATAAACTCTCTTTTTATCTTTGATTGGTCCTTCGACGCCGATCAAATTTTGGTGTCGTTGCTGGAGACTTTAGGTGATTAGCTATTTAGTTTTTGTTAAGCAGTAGTTGTTTGTTTAGGCATAAATTAAAAAAAATTAAAAAATATTTTAAGTTTGTTTCTTATGTTTTTTTCCTTACTACGCGAGGTGTGTTGTTTGTGTTTGTGCAGGTAACATGAATTCATATGCTTACACGGTTCTCAAACAGATCATCACCTTTGTCTTTTAACCCGGAGATAGAAAGAACAATAAGAACCAATCGTATACTACATAGAGCTTTTGTGGGACGTTCGTCTACACTAGAGGGATTTGTTGAACCTGTAGACAGTTTTAGCTATTCATCAAGTATGAAAGATCAAGCTAAACAAGGACCAACTCAAGCAGGGAATAACGAGAATAATGTCAACCACTACCAAAATCAAAATCAAAATGACCATTAGAATTGTTAAGTCATAATAAAGATAAAGCTACCTAAACTCTAAGTTCTGCGTTGCTCTCCATATGCTGAAATACTCAAGCACCGAAAACACTGAAGCACTGAACTACTACAAATTAGCACTTGTGTATATGCTAAAGATTTGCTAATTCACTATTGCATTAGATAAGACTCTTAGTACCGAAGTAATGCCATTCTTATGTTGTGCATTGTTTTGTAACCAATAGTAATGCCATTCTTGGTATGTTGGGTTAATCTTGACGGGTCGGGTTTTCGGGATGGTTTAATTTAAGTATTTTCAGTTTAGTTTAGTAATTGTTAAGTTTATTTTGATTGAGTCAAGTATGTTAGTGGTAGATCATGGTAGCATGGAGATCATGGGTTAGTGGTTTATGCATGTTTGGAGTCACGTAGGCATGTATTTGAGTCTATTTAAGTTTGGTTTTGTGTTCAATGGAAAACATCAGAAGCATTTCATCATAGTGTTTTTTTTCTATTTTACTTTCATTGTAAAGTATTCTGCAAATCAAAAGCTCTGATCCAACATTTGGTATCAGAGCCCTAGGCTCACACTGTTCGGGTTCGCGAGAAGCAAACACAACGATGCTTCCGTGTAAGTAGACCGCAAGAAGGCAAGCAAGCAGCAAGGAATCGAATGGTGAAAATCGATTGATTAACAGCAAGTTGAAGCAAGATACAGCAAGAAAAAGTAAGTGGCGCCAAAGATTAAAGCAAGAGCAGTGAGAAATCGAAGCAAAGAAAATGACAGAAATCGCAGGAACCGTAGCAGTCCGAGAGCAAGGTAATGTACCACTTCAATGTCCAAAATTAACCGAAACTAACTACACTTCGTGGTCTATCATGGTTGAAACGGTGTTACGAGCATACGGATTGTGGGAGACGGTGGATCCCGCAACTGGAGCAAGTGTGGATGAGAAAAAGAACTACACCACGAAGGCCATCATTTTTCAAACCTTACCAGAAGACATCTTACTGCAGGTTGCAAAACACAAGAACGCGAAAGATGTGTGGGAAGCAATTCGAGTTCGGTACTTAGGAGCCGATCGAGTCCAGAAAGCAAGGCTGCAAACTTTACGGAGTGAATTAGAGATACTAAAAATGAAAGAAACAGAGACAATCAATGATTTTTCAGGTAAAATTAGTGGCATAGTTGCAAAATTCAAGACTCTCGGATCAAGCCTGAATGAAGAATTGATTGTGAGAAAATTTCTCAATTCAATGCCAAAGAAATACTTGCCGATTGTAGCCTCGATCGAACAATATTCTGATTTAGAAAAGATGTCATTTGAAGAAGTTGTGGGAAGACTTAAGGCATACGAGGAGAGGCTAAAAAGTCACGATGAGAAGGACGAAGATCAGGGGCAGCTTTTGTTAACTAGTAGTGAACAAGAGGATAGACAATACGGACGAGGAAGAGGTCGAGGAAGGGGATCCGGTAGAGGAGAAAGAGACGTGGAAGGGGCTCGGGTCGAGGAGATAAAGTGGGTATCGATGCTATGAATGTGGAGCATTTGGACACTTTGCATACGAGTGTACAAAATGGAAAGACAAAGACAAAGAAGCTAACTTGATTGAATTTGAAGAACCGGCTCTACTTTGATGAATGCACGGGTCAAGGTCAAGATTAAGGGGGTGAATGTTGGGTTAATCTTAACGGGTCGGGTTTTCAGGATGGTTTAATTTAAGTATTTTCAGTTTAGTTTAGTAATTGTTAAGTTTTTTTGATTGAGTCAAGTATGTTAGTGGTAGATCATTGTAGCATGGAGATCATGGGTTAGTGGTTTATGCATGTTTGGAGTCACGTAGGCATGTATTTGAGTCTATTTAAGTTTGGTTTTGTGTTCAATGGAAAACATCAGAAGCATTTCATCATAGTGTTTTATTTTCTATTTTACTTTCATTGTAAAGTATTCTGCAAATCAAAAGCTCTGATCCAACATGGTATGCCATAATATCTTGTTTTGATGACTGAAACATGACATTGATCCTAAATGTCACACCCCGACCGACGGCGGAATCATCGGAGCGGACGATGGAATGATTGATTGTTCATAACACATGGTTGTCTAATAGTGGAAATAATATTAAAATCAGATTACAAGATAAAATAAGTTCAACATACACAAATACAACAATCGAAACCACAAATAATAATTGTCTTTTATTTTAACTAAGTCCGTGTCTTAAATGAGCACGTAGAAGTCCACTATCTTGCTTAACCTGAAATCATGTGAGAAAATAAAGTCAGCTAACGAGTTAGCTGGTGAGTAATCACAGTTTTGAATATACATATAGATTGATTGATTGATTGAGAATAATTCAATTCACAAGGTAATATTAAGACTTATATGGCAATAGCGAAGCATATAGATAAACCGACACAATATAAACCCCTTGACTTGACACTTGCATATAATAGACTCCACACAAACACCATAGATTGACTAATTGCCTCTGGCATAATCACCACTCGTAAGCCATGTGGGGTGGGTTATCCAAACCAGTAGATCTACCATTGATACCAAGATTGATTGATTGAATTAGGGTTTTACTGTCGTCCAGTTTATCATAGTATGTTCACATAATTGCAAGTAATAACATAACCTGTCTTGAATTGAATTAGAATGAAATAACAATAGAATATCATGATTGAATATATTGTATCACATGATTTCCCCCAAATAAGAAATGATATAAAAAGGGGATATGAATACTCACTTGATTGATGAGATTTGAATTTGGACGTGATAGATTAGACACCGACGATTTCCTTATGATTAACCTAAGGAACGGCGTCTCGAGTTAGAATAATAATGATTTGGGAATTTGGGAATGTATTAGGATTTCCATGGTAGTTTAAATTGATTAATTTTATTTGGTTTGAAATGTCTTGAAATAAACGAATTTGTTGAAAGTGATTATGTCCAGGATTTTAATAAAAATTTATGCATATAAGTTATACATATATACAATTTATTAATAAATTGTATATGTATAATTATATACATAATTATATATATTCATGTAATTATATCTAATTTCATGTATGATTACATACATAATTATATGTATATAATAATTTATACATAAGTAAGCGTAACTATATATTGTATGTTAATTATATACATATGTTATAAATTGTATACGATGGTGTAAAAATTATATACCTGTAATTTATTTAGATAAAAGTTGTTTTGATAATTGAATAATATATATATATGTATATATATTGAATTCAATTTATTATTGTATAATTATGTATTATACACTAATTATAAATTGGTGGATAATACAATTAGTTATTTTATTTATTTAAAACAAATAAAAATAAATGAATAAATACAAAAATAATTTCAGAAAGTAATTAAGTGGTTTTAGAAATTTTTAATGTTTGTAAAAATGTTTTTATGATTTTTAGAATTTTTCTCTGAATTTTTAAAGGCTTAAAAGGCCTTAAAAAAATATAGTGTAGGTGCCCGGGGTCGAACCCGGGACCTATTGTTTGATATGGGAGCATTGTACCAGTGAACCAGAGGGCCTAAGCCGCGGTATCTCTCGGCTTTTAATTCTTTTAATCATAACCCAAAGTTCTTCCCCAAACCGAAGAACCCTAGAAACAATTATACCCAAATTGAACCTCGGATCGATTGTGTAAATGAAATAACCTTGGGGCTTTTAATCCCCAAGTGAAAACGAGTTCATAGAGGTATTAATTACCTGTTAAGATGATGTATTCGATGAGTTTGAGTTCGAGAAAGGTCCGCGACTAGGTGCCAATCGAATGATGCTCAAACCGTGATGATAATCAAATTAAACTTGAGGTTAGCTTCGAATGGTGATCTGGAACAATAGCCCCTTATCAATGTTGATTAAAAACGATCGGAAGTTGGGTTTTAAAAGAGTTGCAGGTCGCGATGAAGGTGAGGATTGATTTCAGTGTTTGTGTTTGTTTTTGGTGAAATTGACACCTGAATTCGATTAGGTGTTTATAAAATATCGTGTTGGTAGTTTTAATTTGTTCATTATTGTTGTTCGAGTGTATTATTGAGTGGTATCGAATCCGAGAATAAAGTGAAGATCTTTACCATTTGTTTGACCGATTCAACACGTGTTTATGTTGGAATTCCATTAGAATTGGATCCAAGAAACTTTTGGTGTGATTGTGGGGTTCAAAATCAGATTAATTGACTGATTTTGGTCGGGAATTTTATGATTTCGATGTGGAAGCTTTGGATTCGAATTTGCCGATGATTTATCGTGTTTAATGGGTGTCGTGGGTTCGAAACTAGTCCACGAGTGCATTGAAACCGGTTTTGTGAGTTGAAATGGAGTAATTTCATTGTTTTTGGCTTCGCCGGAGTTCGGCCGGAGACTCGCCGGAGTCTCGCCGGAAAAACGGGGGGAAAGCCGTGGGATTTTTAAAATTTTACACAATTGGTCCCTGCGGTTTCAACTTTTATATTTTATGTTTGAAACTTTGGTTTTAAGTTTCATAAATTAGATAATCACCCCCTGGACTTATAAATCCAATTTTTAATACATGCTTATATATATATATATATATATATATATATATATATATATATATATATATTTTATAATTCTTACTAATTATTAATAGCAGTATTATTATTATTATTATTATTATTATTATTATTATTATTATTATTATTTTTATTATTATGATTATTGAAAATTTTGAATTCAACATCGACGTTTTAAAACTAACTTTTATTAATGAATATATACGCGATGTTACAGTCTCCCCTGCTTTAGGAAATTTCGTCCCGAAATTTTAATCACGAGGAGGCTGAAACGAAAAGATGAGGATACTTGGCTTTCATTTGGTCCTCACGTTCCCAAGTGCACTCTGGCCCACGTTTAGACTCCCAACGAACTTTGACAATGGGTATCCGACTGCGTTTGAGTTGTTTAACTTCCCGATCCATAATTTCCACAGGTTTCTCAATAAAGTGCATAGATTCATCAATCTGGACTTCGTCGAGTGGAATGTGGAGATTTTCATCGGCAAGACATTTCTTGAGATTTGAAACATGAAACGTCGGATGTATATTGCTGAGTTCTTGGGGTAGTTCCAGCTTGTAGGCCACTTTCCCAATCCGCTCGAGCACTTTGAATGGACCCACGTAACGAGGTGCTAGCTTCCCTTTCTTCCAAAGCGAATCACTCCCTTCCAAGGTGACACCTTAAGAAGTATGAGATCACCGACGTTGTATTCCATGGGCTTACGTCTTTTGTCAGCATAATGCTTTTGACGATTTCTAGCAGCGACCAAGTTATCACGGATCTTATGAATTTTGTCGGTTGTTTCTTGTATCAATTCCGGACCAGTAATCTGTGATTCACCAACTTCAGACCAACAGATGGGAGATCGACACTTCCGCCATACAGGGTGCCATCTGGATGCTGGTATGGTAATTGTTGTTGTATGAAAATTCGATTAACCGAAGATGAGAATCCCACGATCCACTAAAATCAATGACACAAGCTCGGAGCATATCCTCGAGGGTTTGTATCGTTCTTTCAGTCTGACCGTCGGTTTGCGGGTGATAGGCTGTGCTAATGTTTAGTTGAGTCCCGAGAGCTAATTGGAGACTTTTCCAGAAACGAGAGATGAAACGACCATCGCGATCAGAGATAATATCTAAAGGTACACCATGCCGACTGACTATTTCATTAATGTAAATACGAGCCAATTTCTCGACTCGATAATCTTCTCGAATTGGAATGAAATGAGCCGACTTAGTCAATCGATCAATGATAACCCAGATACTATCGTGACCACTAGCGGTACGAGGCAGCTTGGTGATGAAATCCATGGATATGCTTTCCCATTTCCATAATGGAACCTCGGGTTGTACGAGTAATCCAGAGGGACATTGATGCTCGGCTTTGACTTTGGAACATGTGAGGCATTTAGATACATACAAGGCTATATCCTTCTTCATGCCGGGCCACCAATATTGGTTCCTAAGATTCATGAACATCTTATCTGCTCCCGGATGAATGGAATAACGAGCCTTATGAGCCTCATCCATGATGGTTGTTTGAAGATTATCGCGATTCGGAATCCAAAGTCGATTTAGAAAATACAGTAGTCCGTCCGACTTGGTTTCTAATTGGAGTTCAGCACCGCATGACATTTCCTCATACATGTTGCCCTCGGTGACTGATTCGTGTTGAGCTTCGAGTATACGGGTCAAAAGGTCGGTTTGAATGGTAACACTTTGAAGCATAACTTGACCCTTACGACTTAATGCATCGGCTACAACATTAGCTTTACCGGGGTGGTAACGAATCTCACAGTCGTAGTCATTAAGTAGTTCGACCCATCGTCGTTGCCTCGTGTTAAACTCCTTCTGGTTGAAGATGTACCGGAGACTCTAATGATCGGTGAATACAACACATTTAGTGCCATAGAGATAGTGTCTCTAGATTTTGAGTGTGAATACGACAGCACCCAATTCAAGATCGTGCGTCGTATAATTTTTCTCATGAATCTTCAATTGTCTTGAGGCATAAGCTATAACTTTACCTCGCTGCATGAGAACGCAACCTAGACCTTGTTTTGAAGCATCACAATAGACAACGAAATCATCGTTTCCATCAGGAAGTGTTAAAATCGGCGCTTCACACAACTTTTGCTTGAGGGTTTGAAATGTTTTTTCTTGATCAGGCCCCCAAGAAAAAGGCTTATCCTTGTGGGTCAAAGCAGTGAGTGGCACAGCAATCTTCGAGAAGTTAGGAATAAAACGTCGATATCCGGCTAAACCAAGGAATGAACGAATCTCTGTAGGAGTTTTAGGTTCTCCCCATTTCTTTATTGCCTCGATCTTTGCGGGATCAACATGAATTCCCTTGCTGTTTACTATGTGACCAAGAAATTGAACCTCATTAAGCCAGAATTCACATTTGAGAATTTGGTGTAGAGTTTCTCTTTCCTCAGAAGTTCGAGTATTAGACGAAGGTGATTCTCGTGATCGGATTTTGATTTGGAGTATATCAAGATGTCGTCGATAAATACGATCACGAATTTGTCTAGGTATGGTCGGCACACGCGATTCTTAAATCCATGAATACTGCTGGTGCGTTAGTTAACCCGAATGGCATCAATGTAAACTCATAATGGCCATATCTCGTTCGGAAAGCTTTTTTGGAATATCATCATCGTGCACACGGAGTTGGTGATAACCAGAACGAAGATCGATCTTTGAAAATGAGTGGCTCCTTGAAGCTGATCAAACAGATCGTCGATTCTGGGTAATGGGTAACGGTTCTTGATTGTGAGTTTGTTGAGTCTCGATAGTCAATGCACATACGAAATGAGCCATCCTTTTTCTTCACGAATAAGACTGGAGCTCCCCATGGTGACGAGCTCGTGGCGAATGAATCCTTTGTCTGACAGTTCTTGCAATTGGCTAGCAAGTTCTTGCATCTCAGATGGTGCAAGTCGATAAGGAGATTTTGCCACGGGAGTTGCACTAGGTACAAGGTCGATTCGGAATTCAACTTGACGAACGGGAGGAAGACCGGTTAAATCTTCAGGAAAGACTTCAGGAAACTCTCGAACAACCGGAATGACTTCAATCTTCTTAGGTTTCTCATCTGCCTTCACAATATAGGCTAAGAAAGCCACGTAATGCTTGCGGAGATACTTTTGGGCTTTGGTACAAGACATGAGTTTAAGGCCCTTGTAAGGTTTTTCCCCGTAGATTTGTAGTATGCTTCCGGTCGGGAGAGGAATACGAATGGTCTTTTCGTGACAAATCACTTCGGCATGATTCTTTGATAACCAATCCATGCCTACTATAACATCGAAACTACCCAGTTGCATGGGTATAAGATTGATAGGGAAATCGTGCTCACTTAGATTCAAGGTACAGTCGGGAATAACAGAATTAATTGTAATGGGTTTTCCGTCAGCTATCTCTACCGTAAAGGGGGTTATCTAGCTGTGTTCGGGCACTAGCAAGTAATGGCTCAAAGTCTAAGGATACAAAGCTTTTATCTGCACCAGTGTCAAAAAGAATCGAAGCGTATTGATTATTAATTTGGAACATACCGTTCACCACGTCGTTGCTAACTTGGGCTTGTTGGGCATTGATGTTGAATGCTCGACCTTGAGCTGCAGGGACGGCCTTGAGAAGCTTCGGACATTGGTTGCGAAAATGGTTAGGATCTCCGCATTGGTAGCAAGCTCTTGTTTGCGTGATTGTCGGGGTATGCTGAACAGTCGGTGTGGTAACTGGAACCCTTGCAGTATTCTTGCACACGTTGAATGTATGGCCGAAACGACCACAGTTGGTGCATTGACGACATTGAACGTTAGCGGGATGGTGATACTTGCAGTTGTTACACTGCGGAAAGGGTCCAGCGTAGGGCTTTTTCATCAGCGTTGATTGTTTACTGTTGGTTTGACGAGTTGGAGGGACTTGATTAATTGGTACAGCAGGGTAATCACAGCAAAGTTTGGGATTTAGCCTTCCTCTTCCTGTTTTGAGAAGGTTCAGGTTTTTCCTCCTTAGGGGGTTCAGCTGAGGGTGTCTCGGGCACCTTCTTAGCACCCTTCCTAGTCAGGGTTCCAGCCTTGACATGATTATCAGTTAACTGAGCAGCTAACGGATGGTATCTTCCAAGGTTGCAGGATTTCTACCCCACACCGTGTCTTGAATTTGCATGGGTAGACCACCGATGTATTTCTCGATAGCCCGAGATAAAGGAGTAACCAGGTGAGGAACAAGTAGACTCAGTTCATGAAATCGGTTGGTATAAGCTAGATTTTCTCCACTTTCTTGAGTTAAGTCCCAGAACTCAGCTTCCAATTTCTTAATTTTGTTTCTCGGACAGAATTCCCGAGTCATGAGCTCCTTAACTTCATCCCACGTCAATGCTAATGCGGCATCAGTTCAACGGGTTCGTTTCTCGCCGTTCCACCAAGTGAGTGCTCTCTTTTGAAGAACACTTGTGGCATACCGGACTTTTAGATTTTCAGGCATTCGCTGTTAAGGAAAGTGTTCTCGATGCTTTCGAACCATTGTAGTAATCCGGTAGCTCCTTCAGTTCCACTGAACTTGGTGGGGTTGCAAGAACTGAATTGTTTGTAAGTACAAGTTTTTGGGAGGGTTTGGTGCAGTTGGGTTTTGGACAGTATTGTTGCCTTGGTTCAAATGGTAAGTAGAGTTGGAATGACCGCAGCAACTTCACGTGCTACCATAGTAGCAATTTTACGGCCAGAGTTTCCAGATCGTGAACGGATTCGACGAGAAGACATTCTGAATATCATTAAGATATTTTATGAGAATTGGGTAATGTGAGTTATACAATTTGTAAACAAAAATCGGGAATTTGGCATAATAATAATGATATGTTCCGAGTGTAATCGTTTGATTCGTAAATCAAAGCGAATACGTTGACTAATCAAAGTATTGGGTCAATCACAACTTTGTTGAAGACATGCGTACCTATAAGCAGATACTCATCCCGAGGGTTCCCAGGTAAGGTAAACAGGTCCATCAATTGGTTTGGATTTATGCGAATACCTTGCCTAGACAGAACACCCGGAGATACAGGCATCCCACTCTTCCAGCATTACATGTATTCAGTTGTGAGACACAGACTTTGACGAGATTTTGAAAACCACGAATAACGATTCAAAGCTCATTTTGAAAACCATTTGATTTAGGCACACAATGCCTTGAATATGATTTAAGATTTGTGTGTGCATTGATAAAAATCAAAGTATAGGAAGAATCACATAGGGCATATAATCATATAATCAAGTATAAACATGTAAAGCACACATATAATCATATCTATGCATATAATATACATGAGAGGACTCATGTGTAAGGTACTTAGTTATAGTTTAGGTCATTCCATTCTAATAACCTAATTCCCTATAACCATGGCTCTGATACCAATCTGTCACCCCGACGACCGACGACGGAATCATCGGAGCGGACGAGGGAATGATTGATTGTTCATAACACATGGTTGTCTAATAGTGGAAATAATATTAAAATCAGATTACAAGATAAAATAAGTTCAACATACACAATACAACAATCGAACCACAAATAATAATTCTCTTTTATTTTAACTAAGTCCGTGTCTTAAATGAGCATGTAGAAGTCCACTATCTTGCTTAACCTGAAATCATGTGAGAAAATAAAGTCAGCTAACGAGTTAGCTGGTGAGTAATCACAGTTTTGAATATACATATAGATTGATTGATTGATTGAGAATAATTCAATTCACAAGGTAATATTAAGACTTATATGGCAATAGCGAAGCCTATAGATAAACCGACACAATATAAACCCCTTGACTTGACACTTGCATATAATAGACTCCACACAAACACCATAGATTGACTAATTGCCTCTGGCATAATCACCACTCGTAAGCCATGTGGGGTGGGTTATCCAAACCAGTAGATCTACCATTGATACCAGGATTGATTGATTGAATTAGGGTTTTACTGTCATCCAGTTTGTCATAGTATGTTCACATAATTGCAAGTAATAACATAACCTGTCTTGAATTGAATTTAGAATGAATAACAATAGAATATCATGATTGAATATATTGTATCATATGATTTCCCCCAAATAAGAAATGATATAAAAAGGGGATATGAATACTCACTTGATTGATGAGATTTGAATTTGGACGTGATAGATTAGACACCGACGATTTCCTTATGATTAACCTAAGGAACGGCGTCTCGAGTTAGAATAATAATGATTTGGGAATTTGGGAATGTATTAGGATTTCCATGGTAGTTTAAATTGATTAATTTTATTTGGTTTGAAATGTCTTGAAATAAACGAATTTGTTGAAAGTGATTATGTCCAGGATTTTAATAAAAATTTATGCATATAAGTTATACATATATACAATTTATTAATAAATTGTATATGTATAATTATATACATAATTATATATATTCATGTAATTATATTAATTTCATGTATGATTACATACATAATTATATGTATATAATAATTTATACATAAGTAAGCGTAACTATATATTGTATGTTAATTATATACATATGTTATAAATTGTATACGATGGTGTAAAATTATATACTGTAATTTATTTAGATAAAGTTGTTTCGATAATTGAATAATTATATATATGTATATATATGAATTCAATTTATTTATTGTATAATTATGTATTATACACTAATTATAAATTGGTGGATAATACAATTAGTTATTTTATTTATTTAAACAAATAAAAATAAATGAATAAAATATAAAAATAATTTCAGAAAGTAATTAAGTGGTTTTAGAAATTTTTAATGTTTGTAAAAATATTTTTATGATTTTTAGAATTTTCTCTGAATTTTAAAGGCTTAAAAGGCCTTAAAAAAATATAGTGTAGGTGCCCGGGGTCGAACCCGGGACCTATTGTTGATATGGGAGCATTGTACCAGTGAACCAGAGGCCTAAGCCGCGGTATCTCTCGGCTTTTAATTCTTTAATCATAACCCAAAGTTCTTCCCCAAACCGAAGAACCCTAGAAACAATTATACCCAAATTGAACCTCGGATCGATTGTGTAAATGAATTAACCTTGGGCTTTTAATCCCCAAGTGAAAACGAGTTCATAGAGGTATTAATTACCTGTTAAGATGATGTATTCGATGAGTTTGAGTTCGAGAGAAAGGTCCGCGATTAGGTGCCAATCGAATGATGCTCAAACCGTGATGATAATCAAATTAAACTTGAGGTTAGCTTCGAATGGTGATCTGGAACAATAGCCCTTATCAATGTTGATTAAAAACGATCGGAAGGGGGTTTTAAAAGAGTTGCAGGTCGCGATGAAGGTGAGGATTGATTTCAGTGTGTGTTTGTTTTTGGTGAAATTGACACCTGAATTCGATAGGTGTTTATAAAAATATCATGTTGGTAGTTTTAATTTGTTCATTATTGTTGTTCGAGTGTATTATTGAGTGGTATCGAATCCGAGAATAAAGTGAAGATCTTTACCATTTGTTTGACCGATTCAACACGTGTTTATGTTGGGATTCCATTAGAATTGGATCCAAGAAACTTTCGGTGTGATTGTGGTGTTCAAAATCAGATTAATTGACTGATTTTGGTCGGGAATTTTATGATTTCGATGTGGAAGCTTGGGATTCGAATTTACCGACGATTATCGTGTTTAATGGGTGTCGTGGGTTCGAAACTAGTCCACGAGTGCATTGAAACGGTTTTGTGAGTTGAAATGGAGTAATTTCATCGTTTTTGGCTTCGCCGGAGTTCGGCCGGAGACTCGCCGGAGTCTCGCGGAAAAACAGGGGGGAAAGCCGTGGATTTTTAAAATTTTACACAATTGGTCCCTGCGGTTTCAACTTTTATATTTTATGTTTGAAACTTGGTTTTAAGTTTCGTAAATTACATAATCACCCCCTGGACTTATAAATCCAATTTTTAATACATCTTATTATAATATATATTATATAATATATATATATATTTTTTTATAATTCTTACTAATTATTAATAGCAGTATTTTTATATTATTATTATTATTATTATTATTATTATTATTATTATTTTTATTATTATGATTATTGAAATTTTGAATTCAACATCGACGTTTAAAAACTAACTTTTATTAATGAATATATACGCGATGTTACACTAAACCCAGAATAGATTATCAAGATTTGTTCTAGAGTTTAGCTAATAATATAAATACCTCACACTTATAATTATGAGGTTAGCAAATTTGCCCACTTATTCTCTTGTTACTTCTTTGTAATCAGTGAGTTTATCAAGTGAATACTTTGAAAAAAATCTCATGTCATTTCAATTCAAAGTATTATTTGTATATTTGTAGTAAACAGTTAACAAAGATTTCACATTTGTTATCTGTGGTCATGGAAAATTCTTGTTTAATTAAAACCTAATTCAATAAGTGGTATCTGAGCATTGGCTATTGATTGTTTGAAGTTCTTTATAAGAAATCACTTGTTTTCTTTTGATCACACTTCTTAAACACTCAAACACTGCATACCCTTCATTCATTCAAAGATGACTTTTGTTGCAAATTTCTAGCAAACACGACTTGGAAAAATGGTACTCAGACCGACCTTCAATGTTCACCCCGAACGACTATGATACTTGGAAAATCAAAATGGAATATTTTCTAAGAAATCAAGACTTGAAGCTGTGACTGTCAATTCTCAATGGACCATATGTACTAGGTGTTCAAGTTGCTAGTGAAGGAGGTAGGATGAAATAAAGATCCCATAAAGTACTCAGAAGAAGACCTAAAGAAGATGGATGTCGACTTTAAGCTCTGTGGCTGATTAGGATAAGTATACAAAACAACATAATCTATGGCTTTAAGAAATTCACAACTGCTCAGAAGTTGTGGTAAGAATTGAATGCTAGGTAAGAAAGGACCGAAGACATGAAGGAACAAAAGAAATGTCGTAAAGCATAAGTTTGAAAACTTTGGTTTCATTAGAAGAGAATCCATGACTCCTACATGTCTCATATATGTAGAACTGTTAGACCAATGAAGTAGGGGTGAAGTTGGAGAATAGTGATGTTATAGAGAAGTTACTAAGACACTTCTCAAAAAATGGAGTGTCTTAAAGACAATTTTTTAAATACGCCTTGCTATCTTAGGTTATTTTCTCTAAGAAAAACTTGCATACATTTTTTTATTTGTATGCTACTATATTTGTTCCATAATTTGACTTGGGACTTTATGTTGGAGTTTTGGAACATAAATAATATACATAAAAACATAAGATTTAAATATTGGAGTAAATTATAACTTTTGTTATAAATAATATTTATTATAGATAACATTACACATTTTATACCATTATTTCTACTCGTTATTATCGATTTATTACATTGTATTTGTACATGTATATGATGTATGGTATTTAGATGATGGGAATACACATATGAATTCTGCTTTTCACCATTCTCTTTATCTTCATATGTGATGCTAGTATGTCTTATTACAAACGCGTTATCAACACGAGTTTGCTCGTTTCTCTTGAATTTTATTTCCTTCACTCTCGTACGCCTCTATGTTTGTTAGTAGCTACCGGGTTTCAAGATTGTTGCCACTACATATTAATGGACAAGTAACTAGATGATCTTTGGTTTCTGTTCATTATTGTTGTGGAGTTCACCGGTTGTTATGATTCTCGATTGAAGATCAACAACCACAACAGTTGAAATTGTCTATCTTGGGTAGAATAATCGAAAGACTAAAGTTGTAAGTTACCATCATTAAATATTATATAGAGCAAAATACCCACTAACTACTAGAATACTTAAAGTAAAGATACGACGCCTAAAGTGTGATATCCTTAAAACGCATTATAAGTTTATATGACGTTGTAAGATTTTTGAATGGTAAATGAGCATAATAAATCCTTCTCAATGATAGTATGTGATAAGAAGATTATTTATTAGCAAAGTTGAATAAAGCAATTTCTATCTATCAAACTCATTTATGCTCATGACATAACAATGTTATTAGAAGTATTGAAATCATGAAATAACCATCATAAAAACAGTATGGTCTATATCATTCTTAAAGTGGATGTGTTATATATAAAAGATTTATGGTTATAATTCATTCCTTGAAGTACGTGAATGTGTTTATACACTGGTCATTATAAAATTCATGATCACGATTTAAAGAAGTGACATATTAAGAGTGATCACATGAGAACAAGATATGAAAAAGTTATATAAGATGACTGTTTGAGATAATTATACATTATTCTCTCGTACTTATTATTTCATGTATGAAATAAGCACAAATGCACTAAAGCATATATAATCATAAACTAGAAGTCTATGATCGTGATTGTTTAATATATTGGTGTGACCGATTGGACCATTCCGAGTCAATATTGATGTGA
Organism: Flaveria linearis; assembly: GCA_024085815.1. Lineage (NCBI taxonomy): Eukaryota > Viridiplantae > Streptophyta > Magnoliopsida > Asterales > Asteraceae > Flaveria > Flaveria linearis. The sequence goes on along the minus strand of CM044014.1, from coordinate 60,524,109 downwards.
AATATATTAAAGAACCGAGAATTTCTTCAAATAGATAATTATACGTGTTATGTATGCTCTTAAATGAAGTTAGTTATTTTCCAACCAAAGTAGGTCGTGAATCCCTATATTTTTGAAAATAATAAAAGAATTTGTATATCCCAACTTGATATGATTTAATGATTTAAATCGATGCATCTTCTAAACGGTTATCATATTTACAACTTGAAGTCGTCATGATTTGAGGCTTAGCTAAAAAGATATCAAACACATTATTCTTGATTGCCATATAAATTTTGACAATAATGGTGAACATAATTCACAATTTACAAATAATATTAGAATAAATAATGAACTTTGTTAAGTTCATACACAAATTTGCTTTTGTTGAGGTAACTACTAAACGTCTACAATTGATTACAAAACCAATAATCATAAGAGTAAAAGTTTTTGTTTGTCTTCGAGACCACATACATACATGCTAAAATAGTCATTTACATCAGGTTTATGTGTTGTACACCATCCCAATTACAATTGGTTTTGGCCGGGCTTTCAATAATATAACATCTAAGATTATTAGATTGTGCGGTATATTTTATAAACGTTCCACCACAACGCACAAGATGGTGTCTCAAATGGAGGTTGTGAATGCATGTGATTAAAAATTTAAGTAACTAGAGCTATTAACGAGAGATTTAATTACAGCTCAATTTATTAAATTTTTATTATTAAAAAATCATCATTCCTAACATGAGGGGGAGATATAAAGCAGTTAGGGAATGAACTTAGTTTTAGTGCTCATCTTGATCCTTAACCTAAATAATATGAACTAGAAGTTTAAAGATAATTCATTTTGTAAGATTTCTAAAAGAAGTACTAGACATATTCACTGACCTCAAAAGAGTGACTAAGTCACATATAACAACTGCTAATGCTCCAAATAAAATTAGTCCTAATAGAACAACCATGTATTAGTAATAAGTTTAAGGCATATTTGAATCATGATAACCTATTCGATTCGAAGAATAAAAATCCTTAAAAATTGGAACATGTAATGAAGATGGTCAAGTTGAGGTAACAGTCAAAAGGACCCTTGAAAAAACCTATGACATGATGGTTTGAGAAGAACATCGGGTACCTGAAAATAAAGAGATATCTATAAATTATATCATGTTTAGATATAGGACCCTTGAAAAAACCTATGACATGATGGTTTGAGAAGAACCTCGGGTACCTGAAAATAAAGAGATATCTATAAGTTATATCATGTTTAGATATATATGGATTCGAAACAAAATAGACGTTAATGATAATTTGTATATAAAACATCGCTTGAAATGATGAGGATCAATAAATAAGATTTGCCTATGAATGAAGTATGATTAGCCAAATGAAAAGATGTAAATACAGTAGAGTTAAAATTATCTAATTATATGAAAAGTTAGTGAACTTGTTGTTTATATACTCGAAGTTATAAAAATATGTTAGATATAAATGAGTTTTTTATGAGAAATAATTATATGAAGCAATGAAAGAAAATTATTAAACAAAATTGGTGGCAAAAGGATTTTCGTAAAAAACTATAATTGATTATGATAAGATATATTTTCTAGCGGTGGATGCAATGATTTTTTTAATATCTATTAATCTGGTAATACTAGAGAGAATTGATATGCATCTTATGAATATTATGACTTATATGATAATGTCACATATGTACAGCAAGTTCTCAATAACATTGGTATGTGCAATAGATATATATTTGGATAAAGTTTTTTCACATAAATTCAGTCTTAAATGGTTTTACTGATACTAGACTAGACACACAAAGACAAATGTACATTTATGTGGTAATGTAATGTTGGTAAAAATCAAGTATCAATCTGTCATACCCTCGCTTAGAGCGGAAACACGAGGATGCGACGGACGGATCGTCATAACACTTGGTATAATTACAGAGACATAATACATGCAAATTCCTCATGTCATGACGTCGCCCGACACAATGGTGACTTGTGTCGTGGTTAGTCAGTTCCACGACTTTCATAGTCTTATTGATTCTAATCCAAATACACAATGTTCAAATATGAAAACAAATGACAAATATTACATATGCAAATCTATTGAAATCCTGAGGGTCTCTGCTAAGGCATCTGCTCTAGCTATCCTCTTTGATTATGTTCACCTGAAAAGATATGCTCAAAAATATCAACACATAAGTTGGTGAGTTTCGCAGGTTTAAATTGAAAACATGTAATTGATGCTGTATAAATTTGATATGGAATCATACTGCAAGCACAAACACATAACATAATGACATGCCTGCCAAATATGGCCGGATTGCTGGCAGCTGTGTTGGTAACTCGCAAGTTAACCAATCGTCGAGGGTGGGGGTGTCAACCCAGTAGTACTACCAATACCTAACCGTTAGTTCCCAAAATTAATGGTTGTAAGAATCATTAACACCATGTAATGCAAAACAGTATCTTGTAAGCAGCATAAAAACGGATGAGCATACATTGATTGAAAAATTGAAAACGTATAAGCTAAAAAGGGGCCACCTTGAATTGATGTAATGCACAAAGACTTCACAGAATCAAGTAATGCACGATCAATACCTATTATTGATTATAACTAAGCCTTTAAAACATATTCATGCGAATAGATATGTTTGATTGAATTCGATTCGGTTCGGTTTGACTCCACGATCAGTTATTTATACATTTGAGTTTGATTATAAACTTAGTGATACTAAGGTTTAACATCTGCTAATGTTTTAAATAATTTCGTACATATTTCTTTGTAATCTTTTGAAATAACTATTATTTACCGTAATATTCAATAATAATTTATTAATTTGAGTATATAAAATATAACATGTAGTTACATTCGTAATTAATTTGTATATAATTTCTATGATTTTTGTGATTATTTCATAATTACACGCTACATATTGTCCATTTTTATTAAAATGATTATTTAATATTTACAAATAAGATTTTATAAATATTTTTAAGATTTTTAAACAAAATAAATTTACAGGAAATAATTTTGTGAGTTTTAAAATACAGGTAGTTTATAAAATTATTTTATAATTTTTAGAAACTTTTGTATAATTTTTAGAAGCTCAAAAGGCTTTAAAAAAAAATAATTGCAGTGGCCCGGGGTCGAACCCGGGACCTGTTGGATGGGATGGAGCATGGGAACCGTGAACCAAAGGCCGTGGCCGCGACATAACCCGGCTCCATTTATTTTAAACTGTTTCCGTAGCTTACCCCCAAATCCGTATAAACCCTAGATCGAAATCGATCAAATTGAACCCCAATTCGCAGTTGATACTCAAATTAATGTTAGGGCTTTTCATTTCCATGTAAAAACGAGTGTGTAGATGTGTGTAATTACCTGTTTGATTAAGTTGATGATAAGAACAGGTTAAGAACAAGTCGCGAACTATCTCGAATCCAATTGATGATCAAACCGTGATGAAAATCAAATTACTTGTACAGAAAGCTTCAAATGATGTTAATGATCAATAGCCCTATGTTAATTGCGCGTTATAATGCTTCAAATGATGTTAATGATCAATAGCCCTATGTTAATTGCGCGTTATAATGCTCGGAAGGTGATAGAGTTGCAGGTCGAGAATGAGGGTGGTGATCGGATTCAATGTTTATGTGTGTTTCAGGTGTGAGTTCAGGTTGTATTCGATTGGAAATGTATATAGAAACGTTCATGTTGACTTAATTTGATTAAAGTGGTGTTTTTAGTGGGTGTTCTAGCCGTTGAACGGCCAAAAAAAAGTGAAAAGTTTATACCCGTTAATTCACTGTTTCAAAGCGTTTTTAAGGTTGCTTCGAGTTTGAATCTTGTTCACGAGGAGGTTTGGTGTAATTTGAGGTGTAAAATCAGGTTTTTAATGGGTTTTGGAGTGGCCGGAGCTGTTGCCGGACTTCGGCCAGAACAGTGCTGGCCGGAAACACGGGGGCGGGGTGGGGTTTTTGAAAATTTACATAAATGGTCCCTCGGGTTTAGGTGATTGCTATTTTATGTTATTAAACTTCTTTTGAAGTTTTAAAAATATCAAAATACCCCCGGACTTATTAGTATTATTATTATTTTTTTATCATTATTGTTATTATTATTATTATTATTATTATTATTATTTATTATTATTATTATTATTATTATTGTTGTTGTTGTTATTATTATTATTATTATTATGGTTTATATATTATTATTGTTCACACGGACGTGTATACGAGAGATTCAACTTAAACGATATATATATATATATATATATATATATATATACAAAATAATAAATACACCAGGATATTTGATACACACGGAACAAGCACACGATGATAATTCGTTTAACACGATAAATAGACTATGTACATATATGAGAATCGTTAATACACACACGGTGAGTTAACGAGTTTAATGCTGATTGCCGGTCTATTGGTTAATGACAGATGTCACACACCATCTCATTCACCACATGATCTTCAACAAGAAGAATCTTAGGTTTCCTTTCTGATTTGGGAATATCTTAAATGTTTCTAAAACTTTGTTCATTAAATCCATCTGTATCATCTGAACTGTCATACTAATGTGACAGTAGCCCACCATGTTCTTTGTTTGATTTTGTGAGGTGTCACAGTATCCCCCAGTTGAGGGAATTTCGTCCCGAAATTCATTTGATGCTAGGTCCAAGAGTGTCATCCTCGAACAGATGAGGATATTTGTGTCTCATCAGATCCTCTCATTCCCATGTAAACTCTGGACCTCGTTTGGAATCCCACCTCACACGAACAATAGGTATCTTACTGCGTCTCAACTTCTTGACCTTTTGGTCCATGACCTCAATAGGTTCTTCCACAAAATGGAGCCTTTGATCAATCTTGATGTCTTCAATAGGCACGTGAAGTGATTCGTCAGCTAAATACTTCTTGAGATTTGATACATGGAAAGTATCATGCACATTGCCAAGCTCTTGTGGCAACCTTAATCGATATGCCACTGGACCTATTCTTTCTGTGATCTCGAATGGTCCAATGTATCTCGGGGCTAATTTCCCCTTCTTTCCAAACCGAACGATCCCTTTCCAAGGAGAGACCTTAAGTAACACTCGATCACCAACGTTAAATTGAGTGGCTTTCGACGGTTGTCAGCATAGCTCTTTTGGCGATCTCGAGCAGCTTTAAGTCTGTCTTTGGTTAGAAAGATCTTATCAGTTGTTTCTTGTATGATTTCGGGACCTGTTAGCTGACTCTCGCCAATCTCGGCCCAACATGCAGGTGATCTACATTTCGGCCATACAACGCTTCGAATGGTGCACACCCAATACTAGTATGGTAGCTGTTATTGTAGGAAAACTCTATCAACGGTAGATGAGTATCCCAACTGCCACCAAAATCAATGACACATGCTCGTAGCATGTCGTCAAGCGTCTGTATTGTACGTTCACTTTAGCCATCTGTCTGGGGGTGATAGGCTGTACTCATATCCAGTCGAGTGCTCATCGCTTTCTGCAACGTCTGCCAAAAGCGTGAAGTGAATCGACTGTCTCGGTCGGATATGACTGACACCGGCACTCCATGCCGTGTCACAACCTCTTTGATGTACAATCTTGCCAACTTATCCATTTTATAGTCTTCTCGGATAGGCAAGAAGTGAGCAGATTTAGTTAGTCGATCCACTACGACCCATATCGAGTCGTGCCCGCTTGGCGTTCTCGGAAGTTTAGTAATGAAATCCATAGTGATGTTCTCCCATTTCCACTCGGGAATTTCGGGTTGTTGCAATAATCCCGATGGTTTCTGGTGTTCAGCTTTGACCTTTGAACACGTCAAGCATTTGCTCACATATAGAGCAATGTCTTTCTTCATACCCGGCCACCAGTACAGATCCTTCAGATCGTGGTACATCTTGTCTGCACCGGGATGAACAGAATATCGAGTCTTGTGTGCTTCATCCAAGACTAGTGTACGTACATCTCCCTATTTGGGAACCCATATGCGATCAATGAAATAATGTACGCCGTCATCCTTGCGATTCATTTGTTTATCCAATCCTCGGAATTCTTCTCCCGTAAGGTTTTCTTCTTTTAGAGCCTTACTTTGCGCACCTTGAATTTGAGCTTTCAAATTTGTTTGAATAGTTAATCCCAAAGCTCTAACACGTAGTGGTTTTACGCGTTCTTTACGACTGAGGGCATCAGCCACCACATTTGCTTTCCCCGGATGATACCGGATTTCGCAATCGTAGTCACTAAGTAGTTCTACCCAACGTCGTTGTCGCATGTTGAGCTCTTTCTGATTTAGGATGTGTTGAAGGCTCTTATGATCGGTGTAGATGATGCATTTGGTCCCATATAGATAGTGCCTCCATATCTTAAGTGCAAAAACTACAGCGCCCAACTTCAAATCATGAGTCGTGTAGTTCCTTTCGTGCACCTTTAGTTGTCGTGAGGCGTATGCAATCACCTTGTCTCTTTGCATTAACACACATCCTAATCCCTGATGCGAAGCATCGCAGTACACCACGAAGTCGTCATTTCCGTCCGGAAGGGACAGTATTGGAGCATTACACAGTTTTTCCTTTAACGTTTGGAAAGGTTGTTCTTGTGCATGTCCCCAATCAAACTTCTTATCCTTCTGAGTTAGCATCGTCAACGGTTGTGCGATTTTTGAAAAGTTCGCAATAAACCGCCGATAATACCCAGCCAATCCTAGGAATTGTCGGATTTCTGAGGGTGTTTGGAGTGTATCCCATTTCTTCACCGCTTCAATCTTGCTGGGGTCTACATGGATTCCATCTTTATTAACCACATGGCCCAAAAACTTCACTTCTTGAAGCCAGAATTCACACTTCGAGAATTTGGCGAAAAGTTTCTCTTCCCGTAACAATTCTAAAATTGCTCGAAGGTGTTTCTCGTGGTCCTCTTTCGAACGGGAATAGATAAGTATATCGTCTATGAACACGATTACAAACTTATCTAAGTATGGTTTATACACTCGATTCATCAAGTCCATGAACACAGCTGGTGCATTAGTCAGCCCGAACGGCATGACTAAGAACTCATAGTGCCCGTAACGAGTCCTGAATGCTGTTTTCGGTATGTCATCCTCAAAAACTCTTAGTTGATGATATCCAGAACGAAGATCAATCTTGGAGAAATATGAAGCTCCTTGTAATTGATCAAACAAATCATCAATTCTGGGAAGAGGGTATCGATTCTTCATAGTCAACTTGTTCAACTCGTGATAATCGATACACATACGAAACGACCCGTCTTTCTTCTTGACAAATAGAACCGGTGCTCCCCATGGTGAATGACTCGGCCGAATGAATCCCTTCTCCAATAGCTCTTGTAGTTGGCTGGATAATTCTTGCATCTCCGATGGTGCTAATCGATATGGTGCCTTTGCTACCGGCGTAGCTCCAGGTACCAACTCAATACGAAATTCCACCTGTCGTAGAGGAGGTAAGCCCGATAAATCATCAGGGAATACTTCCGGATAATCTCACACCACAGGAATATCTGCCAACTTGATGCCTTCTTTCTTCTTTTCTACAACATGAGCCAGGAGTGCATAGCACTGCTTCCGTAGACATCGACGCGTCTTCATGCAGGAAATAAGCTTCAGAGTTCTTCCTGGTCGTTCTCCTTGAATCTTGAGTACCTCCCCATTAGGCATGGGGATTCGTACTACCTTCTCCCGACAAACGATCTCTGCTCCGTGCTTCGCCAACCAATCCATTCACACAATTACGTCGAAGCTCCCTAACTCGAAAGGTATTAAATCTATGTCGAAGGCATGGTCTTCTAATATTATGGAGCATTATCTAATGATCTTATCTGCTTGTACAAATCTACCGTTGGCCATTTCTACGGAAAAGCTAGTTTCTAGCCTACTCGGTTTCAAGTCAAGCATGTGTGTAAATTCAGAAGATATGAAGCTATTGTCTGCTCCCGTATCAAACAATATAGAGGCGAAGTGGTCGTTGAGAAGGTACATACCCGTGACGACATTGGGATCCTGACGGGCATCATTGGCTCCAATGACAAAGGCACATCCTCTTGCAGCATTTCCTTGATTTCCCTGGGCCGGATTACCAGCTATAGCCAGCAATTGCTGCTGGTTATTGCCTTGTTGACCGGGTGCTCTGTTTAGTCGAGGGCACTTGTTTCAGAAGTGATCGAGACCTCCGCATTCATAGCATGCCCTGGCATTCCCGGCGGGGTTAACCGCATTGATGGGCGCTACCAGGTTTGGCGCAATCCTACAATCCTTCGCCCAGTGACCCAAGCGCCTACAGTTTGTGCATTCTCGACACGGCCTTGCTGGGGAATGGTGCCAATTACACTTGTTGCACTTGGGGTGCGATCCAGTGTAATCCTTCGTTTCTTGGGTTACAACCACAAAACTTCGGGTTGTTTTAGCCTTCTTATCGGTTCTTCCAGCGTTAGACCCGAACTCCTTTCTCTTCTCGGTTCCCTTCCCCAGCAATCCGGTTCTCACCATTTCGTCAGTAAGAGCGCCAGCCTTCAAAATTGCGCTCTGGATTGTAGGAGGAGCAGCTGCTGTTACCAGTGCTCGGATTTGAGGCGCAAGTCCCCAAATATACCTCTCGATTCTCTTGGATTCCAGTGTGACTAAATGCGGAACCAATCTTGCCAATTCATGAAATCTATCGGTGTACGCTGCGTGCCCAGCTCCCACCATTGCGTGATTCCAGAATTCTTGTTCGAGTTTTTGCATCTCATTGAGAGGACAGTATTCCTCAGAAATTAATGCCTTAAACTCATCCCAGGTCATCTGCATTGCAGACTCCCTTCCTCTTGCCTGAACCTGGGTGTTCCACCAGGTTAATGCCTTGCCTTGCAGTGAGCAGGTGGCATATTTGATCCGTTGACTATCGAGGCATTCACTAATGTCGATTGCTGCCTCCATCTTCTCGATCCATCTGGTCAAGGCAATCGCTCCGCCTTTTCCATCGAATTCGTGGGGTTTGCAAGCCATAAACTCTTTATATGTACATCCCCGTTTGGTATGGTTGACTTCAGTTTCATTTCCATTTGTTCTGCCATTGCCAGTATCATCCACCACACCATGATTATGTTGGCCATTGGTGTTGTGATCCCCTTGGAGAGGATGATTCAGCAGGGCGTCGCTTACTTGGGTTACGATGGTTGGTACCAATGCAGCTAGCTGCTGAGCGATCATAGCAGCTATATCAGGATTATCAGTTTCCTGATTATTGTCGGCTGGAGCACCACCAGTTCTTGATGGTCTACCCCTTCTCCTGTTTTGTGGGGTTTCAGCTTCTTGGTTGGTTTTGCGTGTGACTCTTTTAGGCGCCATCTTCTAACTACAGAAAGATGGAAACTTTAGTCACCGCATGATTTCACTCATCAATTACTAATAATCTATGCTTCGGTCCATTAAGATCATTATGTAGCCCAGTTTAAGTACATTCTTAGTATACCGGTGATGCTTATATATAGGGTTCCCCGCAGCGTTCCCACTATATCCACGATATACCTTGAATAATACTTAAACTAGTTACATAACATCTTAATTTTCCTTAGCACCTACTCAAAGCATATCATTTTGTATGGGTAGAGAGTATCATTACTCCTCTACATTCACGTATTCCACTTTCATTCTAAGCGTTAATCAGTAGTTACTGAAACGCTAAGTGGAGGAATGTCTCATAAGATCAATATGATTGGAAATACCATGAAGGCTCTAAGTAGGACAGGACTTGAGTAAATGATAATGTTTGATCGCCTTCAACAAGGACTTATAACGTTTGATTGCCTTCAACAAGGACTTATAATGTTTGATTGCCTTCAACAAGGACTTATAATGTTTGATTGCCTTTAACAAGGACTTATAATGTTTGATTGCCTTTAACAAGGACTTACTAGAATTATGACCCTAGCACCCTAGGGTATAGAATAGAAACGTGTGATACTCATGATCGTTACCTCATGGTAAGATTAACCAGACTTCTCATGCATGGTGAATTGCAATTACGTGTGCACCCGTAATGGTAATTTACCTTGCATGATCACCCTTAGCTTCACTTACCCCAAGTTAACATCATAGTATTATTTAGATTCATCAAGCACAAATAATGTAATGTCCTTATGTCCATGAGCCAGTATTCCAATAATAGCATGTAATAGCAAGTAAACATATAAGCACATTAAGTCTAATGATAACTGCATATCAGTCATACTTTCAGGATTTCAGTCATAACCATGATAGGGTCTGATTTTAATATCCGAGATCTACGCTACGCGTGATCACCGAAGTTCCCTAATAATATGATTTTGTACGCATACAAGCGTAAAGTTCTAGTATCAAAGTATCCCATGTAGAAAAACTAAGAGTATTAATGTCTTTCTCAGGATGTTCAGATAATACGTGTATACGTATAAAGTCAAGCATGTAGTAACATACTTGTATATTATTAGGTATATAGGAATATACCTGTATATTAAGTTCATAGACTTAATATACTTGACCCTTTTCCTTGTAGATTTATGTATTGACCATAGTTTATCACTCATCCCAGAAATCCCCAGGTAGCGTAACGGGTCTCGCAATGAGATTTATACGAATACGCTTGCCTTAGCCCGAAGGCCTTTTGCCAGGAGATCCAGAATACAGGTGTCTATGTGTCACACAAATCATGAAGAACATTTAGGTAAAATCAAATGCACACAGTCCCTAGCATGCATTCTATATGAAGGTTCTTAGGTTATAGTCTAGGTCGAATTCTCCACCAAAATCTCTATAACCAAGGCTCTGATACCAATCTGTCACACCCTCGCTTAGAGCGGAAACACGAGGATGCGACGGACGGGATCGTCATAACACTTGGTATAATTACAGAGACATAATACATGCAAATTCCTCGTGTCATGACGTCGCCCGACACAATGGTGACTTGTGTCATGGTTAGTCAGTTCCACGACTTTCATAGTCTTATTGATTCTAATCCAAAATACACAATGTTCAAATATGAAAACAAATGACAAATATTACATATGCAAATCTATTGCAATCCTGAGGGTCTCTGCTAAGGCATCTGCTCTAGCTATCTTCTTTGATTATGTTCACCTGAAAAGATATGCTCAAAAATGTCAACACATAATGTTGGTGAGTTCCGCAGGTTTAAATTGAAAACATGTAATTGATGCTGTATAAAATTTGATATGGAATCATACTGCAAGCACAAACCACATAACATGTGTTTTAGACAACCAAACTTAATGACGTTATGCATATAAATCTGCCGGAATATATTCACCCTTGGCTGGATTGCTGGCAGCTGTGTTGGTAACTCGCAAGTTAACCAATCGTCGAAGGGTGGGGGTGTCAACCCAGTAGTACTACCAATACCTAACCGTTGGTTCCCAAACCCAGGAATTAATGGTTGTAAGAATCATAGAATAACACCATGTATGCATGCAAAACAGTATCATATTGATTCCAAGTATAGAATATAGAATGTACAGCATTGAAAACGGGTGAGCATACTTTTCCCCCATTGATTGAAAACATTGGAAACTTGTATAAGCATAAAACGGGCCACGAAACTCACCTTGAATTGATGTAATGCACAAAAACTTCACAGAATCAAGCAATGCACGATCAATACCTATTATTGATTATAACTAAGCCTTTAAAACATATTCAGTGCGAATAGATATGTTTGATTGAATTCGAGTCGGTTCGGTTTGACGCCCACGATCAGTTATTTATACATTTGAGTTTGATTATAAACTTAGTGATACTAAGGTTTAACATCTGCTAATGTTTTAAATATATTTCGTATCTATTTTCTTTGTAATCTTTTGAAATAACTATTATTTACCGTAATATTCAATAATAATTTATTAATTTGAGTATATAAAAATATAACATGTAATTACATTCGTAATTAATTTGTATATAATTTCTATGATTTTTGTGATTATTTCATAATTACACGCTATATATTGTCCATTTTATAAAAATGATTATTTATAATATTTACAAATAAGATTTTATAAATATTTTTAAGGTTTTTAAACAAAATAAATTTACAGGAAATAATTTTGTGAGTTTTAAAATACAGATAGTTTATAAAATTTATTTTATAATTTTTAAAAATTTTTGTATAATTTTTAGAAGCTCAAAAGGCTTTAAAAAAAATAATTGCAGTGGCCCGGGGTCGAACCCGGGACCTGTTGGATGGGATGGAGCATGGGAACCGGTGAACCAAAGGCCGTGGCCACGACATAACCTGGCTCCATTTGTTTTTAAACTGTTTCCGCAGCTTACCCCCAACCCGTATAAACCCTAGATCGAAATCGATCAAATTGAACCCCAATTCGCAGTTGATACTCAAATTAATGTTAGGGCTTTTCATTTCCATGTAAAAACGAGTGTGTAGATGTGTGTAATTACCTGTTTGATTAAGTTGATGATAAGAACAGGTTAAGAACAAGTCGCGAACTATCTCGAATCCAATTGATGATCAAACCGTGATGAAAATCAAATTACTTGTACAGAAAGCTTCGAATGATGTTAATGATCAATAGCCCTATGTTAATTGCGCGTTATAATGCTCGGAAGGTGGCTATTGATAGAGTTGCAGGTCGAGAATGAGGGTGGTGATCGGATTCAATGTTTATGTGTGTTTCAGGTGTGAGTTCAGGTTGTATTCGATTGGAAATGTATATAGAAACGTTCATGTTGACTTAATTTGATTAAAGTGGTGTTTTTAGTGGGTGTTCTAGCCGTTGAACGGCCGAAAAATAAAGTGAAAAGTTTATACCCGTTAATTCACTGTTTCAACGCGTTTTTAAGGTTGCTTCGAGTTTGAATCTTGTTCACGAGGAGGTTTGGTGTAATTTGAGGTGTAAAAATCGGGTTTTTAATGGGTTTTGGAGTCGCCGGAGCTGTTGCCGGACTTCGGCCGAACAGTGCTGGCCGGAAACACGGGGGGCGGGTTGGGGTTTTTGAAAATTTACACAAATGGTCCCTCGGGTTTAGGTGATTGCTATTTTATGTTATTAAACTTCTTTTGAAGTTTAAAAATATCAAAACACCCCCCCGGACTTATTAATATAATTATTATTTTTTTATCATTATTGTTATTATTATTATTATTATTATTATTATTATTATTATTATTATTATTATTATTATCATTATTCAGACCCTGCTCTCCAGCGGGATACACTGGGTATGTTTGTTTGTTTTTATTATTATTATTATTATTATTATTATTGTTATTATTATTATTATGATTATTATTATTATTGTTCACACGGACTTGTATACGAGAGATTCAACTTAAACGATATATATATATATATATATATATATATATATATATATATATATATATATAATAATACACCAGGATATTTGATACACACGGAACAAGCACACGATGATAATTCGTTTAACACGATAAATAGACTATGTATATATATGAGAATCGTTAATACACACACGGTGAGTTAACGAGTTTAATGCTGATTGACGGTCTATTGGTTAATGACAGATGTCACACACAATCTCATTCACCACATGATCTTCAACAAGAAGAATCTTAGGTTTCCTTTCTGATTTGGGAATATCTTAAATGTTTCTAAAACTTTGTTTATTAAATCCATCTGTATCATCTGAACTGTCATACTAATGTGACAGTAGCCCACCATGTTCTTTGTTTAATTTGTGAGGTGTCACAGTATCCCCCAGTTGAGGGAATTTCGTCCCGAAATTCATTTGATGCTAGGTCCAAGAGTGTCATCCTCGAACAGATGAGGATATTTGAGTCTCATCGGATCCTCCCGTTCCCATGTAAACTCTGGACCTCGTTTGGAATCCCACCTCACACGAACAATAGGTATCTTACTGCGTCTCAACTTCTTGACCTTTCGGTCCATGACCTCAATAGGTTCTTCCACAAAATGGAGCCTTTGATCAATCTTGATGTCTTCAATAGGCACGTGAAGTGATTCGTCAGCTAAACACTTCTTGAGATTCGATACATGGAAAGTATCATGCACATTGCCAAGCTCTTGTGGAACCTTAATCGATATGCCACTGGACCTATTCTTTCTGTGATCTCGAATGGTCCAATGTATCTCGGGGCTAATTTCCCCTTCTTTCCAAACCGAACGATCCCTTTCCAAGGAGAGACCTTAAGTAACACTCGATCATCAACGTTAAATTCGAGTGGCTTTCGACGGTTGTCAGCATAGCTCTTTTGGCGATCTCGAGCAGCTTTAAGTCTGTCTTTGATTAGAAAGATCTTATCAGTTGTTTCTTGTATGATTTCGGGACCTGTTAGCTGACTCTCGCCAATCTCGGCCCAACATGAAGGTGATCTACATTTTCGGACATACAACGCTTCAAATGGTGCACACCCAATACTAGTATGGTAGCTGTTATTGTAGGAAAACTCTATCAACGGTAGATAAGTATCCCAACTGCCACCAAAATCAATGACACATGCTCGTAGCATGTCCTCAAGCGTCTGTATTGTACGTTCACTTTGGCCGTCTGTCTGGGGGTGATAGGCTGTACTCATATCCAGTCGAGTGCCCATTGCTTTCTGCAACGTCTGCCAAAAGCGTGAAGTGAATCGACTGTCTCGGTCGGATATGATTGACACCGGCACTCAATGCCGTGTCACAACCTCTTTGATGTACAATCTTGCCAACTTATCCATTTTATAGTCTTCTCGGATAGGTAAGAAGTGAGCAGATTTAGTTAGTCGATCCACTACGACCCATATCGAGTCGTGCCCGCTTGGCGTTCTCGGAAGTTTAATAATGAAATCCATAGTGATGTTCTCCCATTTCCACTCGGGAATTTCGGGTTGTTGCAATAATCCCGATGGTTTTTGGTGTTCAGCTTTGACCTTTGAACACGTCAAGCATTTGCTCACATATAGAGCAATGTCTTTCTTCATACCCGGCCACCAGTACAGATCCTTCAGATCGTGGTACATCTTGTCTGCACCGGATGAACAGAATATCGAGTCTTGTGTGCTTCATCCAAGACTAGTGTACGTACATCTCCCCATTTGGGAACCCATATGCGATCAATGAAATAATGTACGCCGTCATCCTTGCGATTCATTTGTTTATCCAACCCTTGGAATTCTTCTCCCGCAAGGTTTTCTTCTTTTAGAGCCTCACTTTACGCACCTTGAATTTGAGCTTTCAAATTTGTTTGAATAGTTAATCCCAAAGCTCTAACACGTAGTGGTTTTACGCGTTCTTTACGACTGAGGGCATCAGCCACCACATTTGCTTTCCCCGGATGATACCGGATTTCGCAATCGTAGTCACTAAGTAGTTCTACCCAACGTCGTTGTCGCATGTTGAGCTCTTTCTGATTTAGGATGTGTTGAAGGCTCTTATGATCGGTGTAGATGATGCATTTGGTCCCATATAGATAGTGCCTCCATATCTTAAGTGCAAAAACTACAGCGCCCAACTCCAAATCATGAGTCGTGTAGTTCCTTTCGTGCACCTTTAGTTGTCGTGAGGCGTATGCAATCACCTTGTCTCTTTACATTAACACACATCCTAATCCCTGATGCGAAGCATCGCAGTACACCACGAAGTCGTCATTTCCGTCCGGAAGGGACAGTATTGGAGCATTGCACAGTTTTTCCTTTAACGTTTGGAAAGCTTGTTCTTGTGCATGTCCCCAATCAAACTTCTTATCCTTCTGAGTTAGCATCGTCAACGGTTGTGCGATTTTTGAAAAATATGCAATAAACCGCCGATAATACCCAGCCAATCCTAGGAATTGCCGGATTTCTGAGGGTGTTTGGGGTGTATCCCATTTCTTCACCGCTTCAATCTTGCTGGGGTCTACATGGATTCCATCTTTATTAACCACATGGCCCAAAAACTTCACTTCTTGAAGCCAGAATTCACACTTCAAGAATTTGGCGAAAAGCTTCTCTTCCCACAACAATTCTAAAATTGCTCGAAGGTGTTTCTCGTGGTCCTCTTTCGAACGGGAATAGATAAGTATATCGTCTATGAACACGATTACAAACTTATCTAAGTATGGTTTGCACACTCGATTCATCAAGTCCATAAACACAGCTGGTGCATTAGTCAGCCCGAACGGCATGACTAAGAACTCATAGTGCCCGTAACGAGTCCTGAATGCTGTTTTCGGTATGTCATCCTCAAAAACTCTCAGTTGATGATATCCAGAACGAAGATCAATCTTGGAGAAATACGAAGCTCCTTGTAATTGATCAAACAAATCATCAATTCTGGGAAGAGGGTATCGATTCTTCATAGTCAACTTGTTCAACTCGCGATAATCGATACATATACGAAACGACCCGTCTTTCTTCTTGACAAATAGAACCGGTGCTCCCCATGGTGAATGACTCGGCCGAATGAATCCATTCTCCAATAGCTCTTGTAGTTGGCTGGATAATTCTTGCATCTCCGATGGTGCTAATCGATATGGTGCCTTTGCTACCGGCGTAGCTCCAGGAACCAACTCGATACGAAATTCCACTTGTCGTAGAGGAGGTAAGCCCGACAAATCATCAGGGAATACTTCCGGATAATCTCGCACCACAGGAATATCTTCGAACTTGATGCCATCTTTCTTCTTTTTTACAACATGAGCCAGGAGTGCATAGCACTGCTTCTGTAGACATCGACGCGTCTTCATGCAGGAAATAAGCTTCAGAGTTCTTCCTGGTCATTCTCCTTGAATCTTGAGTACCTCCCCATTAGGCATGGGGATTCGTACTACCTTCTCCCGACAAACGATCTCTGCTCCGTGCTTCGCCAACCAATCCATTCCCACAATGACGTCGAAGCTCCCTAACTCGAAAGGTATTAAATCTATGTCGAAGGCATGGTCTTCTAATATTATGGAGCACTGTCTAATGATCTTATCTGCTTGTACAAATCTACCGTTGGCCATTTCTACGGAAAAGCTAGTTTCTAGCCTACTCGGTTTCAAGTCAAGCATGTGTGCAAATTCAGAAGATATGAAGCTATTGTCTGCTCCCGTATCAAATAATATAGAGGTGAAGTGATCGTTGAGAAGGTACGTACCCGTGATGACATTGGGATCCTGACGGGCATCATTGGCTCCAATGACAAAGGCACGTCCTCTTGCAGTATTTCCTTGATTTCCCTGGGCCGGATTACCAGCTATAGCCAGCAATTGCTGCTGGTTATTGCCTTGTTGACCGGGTACTCTGTTTAGTCGAGGGCACTTGTTTCGGAAGAGATCGAGACCTCCGCATTCATAGCATGCCCTGGCATTCCCGGCGGGGTTAACCGCATTGATGGGCGCTACCAGGTTTGGCGCAATCCTACAATCCTTCGCCCAGTGACCCAAGCGCCTACAGTTTGTGCATTCTTGACACGGCCTTGCTGGGAAATGGTGCCAATTACACTTGTTGCACTTGGGGTGCGATCCAGTGTAATCCTTCGTTTCTTGGGTTACAACCACAAAACTTCGGGCTGTTTTAGCCTTCTTATCGGTTCTTCCAGCGTTAGACCCGAACTCCTTTCTCTTCTCGGTTCCCTTCCCCAGCAATCCGGTTCTCACCATTTCGTCAGTAAGAGCGTCAGCCTTCAAAATTGCGCTCTGGATTGTAGGAGGAGCAGCTGCTGTTACCAGTGCTTGGATTTGAGGCGCAAGTCCCCAAATATACATCTTGATTCTCTTGGATTCCGGTGTGACTAAATGCGGAACCAATCTTGCCAATTCATGAAATCTATCGGTGTACGCTGCGTGCCCAGCTCCCACCATTACGTGATTCCAGAATTCTTGTTCGAGTTTTTGCATCTCATTGAGAGGACAGTATTCCTCATAAATTAATGCCTTAAACTCATCCCAGGTCATCTGCATTGCAGACTCCCTTCCTCTTGCCTGAACCTGGGTGTTCCACCAGGTTAATGCCTTGCTTTGCAGTGAGCAGGTGGCATATTTGATCCGTTGACTATCGAGGCATTCACTAATATCGATTACTGCCTCCATCTGGTCAAGGCTATCGCTCCGCCTTTTCCATCGAATTCGTGGGGTTGCAAGCCACAAACTCTTTATATGTACATCCCCGTTTGGTATGGTTGACTTCAGTTTCATTTCCATTTGTTCTGCCATTGCCAGTATCATCCACCACACCATGATTATGTTGGCCATTGGTGTTGTGATCCTCGTGGAGAGGATGATTCAGCAGGGCGTCGCTTACTTGGGTTACGATGGTTGGTACCAATGCAGCTAGCTGCTGAGCGATCATAGCAGCTATATCAGGATTATCAGTTTCCTGATTATTGTCGGCTGGAGCACCACCAGTTCTTGATGGTCTACCCCTTCTCCTGTTTTGTGGGGTTTCAGCTTCTTGGTTGGTTTTGCGTGTGACTCTTTTAGGCGCCATCTTCTAACTACAGAAAGATAGAAACTTTAGTCACCGCATGATTTAACTCATCAATTACTAATAATCTATGCTTCGGTCCATTAAGATCATTATGTAGCCCAGGTTAAGCACATTCTTAGTATACCGGTGATGCTTATATATAGGGTTCCCCGCAACGTTCCCACTACATCCACGATATACCTTGAATAATACTTAAACTAGTTACATAACATCTTAATTTTCCTTAGCACCTACTCAAAGGATATCATTTTGTATGGGTAGAGAGTATCATTACTCCTCTACATTCACGTATTCCACTTTCATTCTAAGCGTTAATCAGTAGTTACTGAAACGCTAAGTGGAGGAATGTCTCATAAGGTCAATATGATTGGAAATACCATGAAGGCTCTAAGTAGGACAGGACTTGAGTAAATGATAATTTTTGATCGCCTTCAACAAGGACTTATAACGTTTGATTGCCTTCAACAAGGACTTATAATGTTTGATTGCCTTCAACAAGGACTTATAATGTTTGATTGCCTTCAACAAGGACTTATAATGTTTGATTGCCTTTAACAAGGACTTACTAGAATTATGACCCTAGCACCCTAGGGTATAGAATAGAAACGTGTGATACTCATGATCGTTACCTCATGGTAAGATTAACCAGACTTCTCATGCATGGTGAATTGCAATTACGTGTGCACCCGTAATGGTAATTTACCTTGCATGATCACCCTTAGCTTCACTTACCCCAAGTTAACATCATAGTATTATTTAGATTCATCAAGCACAAATAATGTAATGTCCTTATGTCCATGAGCCAGTATTCCAATAATAGCATGTAATAGCAAGTAAACATATAAGCACATTAAGTCTAATGATAACTGCATATCAGTCATACTTCAGGATTTCAGTCATAACCATGATAGGGTCTGATTTTAATATCCGAGATCTACGCTACGCGTGATCACCGAAGTTCCCTAATAATATGATTTTGTACGCATACAAGCGTAAAGTTCTATTATCAAAGTATCCCATGTAGAAAAACTAAGAGTATTAATGTCTTTCTCAGGATGTTCAGATAATACGTGTATACGTATAAAGTCAAGCATGTAGGAACATACTTGTATATTATTAGGTATATAGGAATATACCTGTATATTAATTTCATAGACTTAATATACTTGACCCATTTGCCTTGTAGATTTATGTATTGACCATAGTTTATCACTCATCCCAGAAATCCCCAGGTAGCGTAACGGGTCTCGCAATGAGATTTATACGAATACGCTTGCCTTAGCCCGAAGGCCTTTTGCCAGGAGATCCAGAATACAGGTGTCTATGTGTCACACAAATCATGAAGAACATTTAGGTAAAATCAAATGCACACAGTCCCTAGCATGCATTCTATATGAAGGTTCTTAGGTTATAGTCTAGGTCGAATTCTCCACCTAAATCTCTATAACCAAGGCTCTGATACCAATCTGTCACACCCTCGCTTAGAGCGGAAACACGAGGATGCGACGGACGGGATCGTCATAACACTTGGTATAATTACAGAGACATAATACATGCAAATTCCTCGTGTCATGACATCGCCCGACACAATGGTGACTTGTGTCATGGTTAGTCAGTTCCACGACTTTCATAGTCTTATTGATTCTAATCCAAAATACATAATGTTCAAATATGAAAACAAATGACAAATATTACATATGCAAATCTATTGCAATCCTGAGGGTCTCTGCCTAGGCATCTGCTCTAGCTATCCTCTTTGATTATGTTCACCTGAAAAGATATGCTCAAAAATGTCAACACATAATGTTGGTGAGTTTCGCAGGTTTAAATTGAAAACATGTAATTGATGTTGTATAAAATTTGATATGGAATCATACTGCAAGCACAAACCACATAACATGTGTTTTAGACAACCAAACCTAATGACGTTATGCATATAAATCTGCCGGAATATATTCACCCTTGGCCGGATTGCTGGCAGCTGTGTTGGTAACTCGCAAGTTAACCAATCGTCGAAGGGTGGGGGTGTCAACCCAGTAGTACTACCAATACCTAACCGTTGGTTCCCAAACCCGGGAATTAATGGTTGTAAGAATCATAGAATAACACCATGTATGCATGCAAAACAGTATCATATTGATTCCAAGTATAGAATATAGAATGTACAGCATTGAAAACGGGTGAGCATACTTTTCCCCCATTGATTGAAAACATTGGAAACTTGTATAAGCATAAAAAGGGGCCACGAAACTCACCTTGAATTGATGTAATGCACAAAGACTTCACAGAATCAAGCAATGCACGATCAATACCTATTATTGATTATAACTAAGCCTTTAAAACATATTCAGTGCGAATAGATATGTTTGATTGAATTCGAGTCGGTTCGGTTTGACGCCCACGATCAGTTATTTATACATTTGAGTTTGATTATAAACTTAGTGATACTAAGGTTTAACATCTGCTAATGTTTTAAATATATTTCGTATCTATTTTCTTTGTAATCTTTTGAAATAACTATTATTTACCGTAATATTCAATAATAATTTATTAATTTGAGTATATAAAATATAACATGTAATTACATTCGTAATTAATTTGTATGTAATTTCTATGATTTTTGTGATTATTTCATAATTACACGCTATATATTGTCCATTTTTATTAAAAATGATTATTTATAATATTTACAAATAAGATTTTATAAATATTTTTAAGGTTTTTAAACAAAATAAATTTACAGGAAATAATTTTGTGAGTTTTAAAATACAGGTAGTTTATAAAATTATTTTACAATTTTTAGAAATTTTTGTATAATTTTTAAAAGCTCAAAAGGCTTTAAAAAAAATAATTGCAGTGGCCCGGGGTTGAACCCGGGACCTGTTGGATGGGATGGAGCATGGGAACCGGTGAACCAAAGGCCGTGGCAGCGACATAACCCGGCTCCATTTGTTTTTAAACTGTTTCCGCAGCTTACCCCCAAATCCGTATAAACCTAGATCGAAATCGATCAAATTGAACCCCAATTCGCAGTTGATACTCAAATTAATGTTAGGGCTTTTCATTTCCATGTAAAACGAGTGTGTAGATGTGTGTAATTACCTGTTTGATTAAGTTGATGATAAGAACAGGTTAAGAACAAGTCGCGAACTATCTCGAATCCAATTGATGATCAAACCGTGATGAAAATCAAATTACTTGTACAGAAAGCTTCGAATGATGTTAATGATCAATAGCCCTATGTTAATTGCGCATTATAATGCTCGGAAGGTGGCTGTTGATAGAGTTGCAGGTCGAGAATGAGGGTGGTGATCGGATTCAATGTTTATGTGTGTTTTAGGTGTGAGTTCAGGTTGTATTCGATTGGAAATGTATATAGAAACGTTCATGTTGACTTAATTTGATTAAAGTGGTGTTTTTAGTGGGTGTTCTAGCCGTTGAACGGCCGAAAATAAAGTGAAAAGTTTATACCCGTTAATTCACTGTTTCAACGCGTTTTAAGGTTGCTTCGAGTTCGAATCTTGTTCACGAGGAGGTTTGGTGTAATTTGAGGTGTAAAAATCGGGTTTTTAATGGGTTTTGGAGTCGCCGGAGCTGTTACCGGACTTCGCCGGAACAGTGCTGGCCGGAAACAAGGGGGGCGGGGTTGGGGTTTTTGAAAATTTACACAAATGGTCCCTCGGGTTTAGGTGATTGCTATTTTATGTTATTAAACTTCTTTTGAAGTTTTAAAAATATCAAAACACCCCCCCGGACTTATTAG
The DNA here is from genome assembly GCA_024085815.1 of Flaveria linearis. Classification (NCBI taxonomy): domain Eukaryota; kingdom Viridiplantae; phylum Streptophyta; class Magnoliopsida; order Asterales; family Asteraceae; genus Flaveria; species Flaveria linearis. Next base: position 60,501,908 of record CM044014.1, on the reverse strand, counting down.
TATTATTATTTTTTTTATCATTATTGTTATTATTATTATTATTATTATTATTATTATTATTATTATTATTATTATCATTATTATTATTATTATTATTATTATTATTATTATTGTTATTATTATTATTATTATGGTTATTATTATTATTGTTCACACGGACGTGTATACGAGAGATTCAACTTAAACGATATATATATATATATATATATATATATATATATATATATATATATATATATATATATATATAATAATAAATACACCAGGATATTTGATACACACGGAACAAGCACACGATGATAATTCGTTTAACACGATAAATAGACTATGTACATATATGAGAATCGTTAATACACACACGGTGAGTTAACGAGTTTAATGCTGATTGACGGTCTATTGGTTAATGACAGATGTCACACACCATCTCATTCACCACATGATCTTCAACAAGAAGAATCTTAGGTTTCCTATCTGATTTGGGAATATCTTGAATGTTTCTAAAACTTTGTTCATTAAATCCATCTGTATCATCTGAACTGTCATATTAATGTGACAGTAGCCCACCATGTTGTTTGTTTGATTTTGTGAGGTGTCACACAATCCATAGACACACTTAGCCTACTCAACAACCGTTATAATTGATTATCAGAATGAGTTTTGATTTAGAAAATGATAAGTTTGATTTAAAGTTACCAAATATGTTGATTCTTTATAATATTAATTTCAATATATAAAATATAAATTAAGATAAAGACTTATGGAGATTTTTTCATTGAAGCTAGACTATAATCCTAATTAGTTTAGACTTTAGTAAATGTGATGAATTGGTGGTGTGGTTAAAGATACTAATTAATGTAATTATGTCAATGCTTATAAATGTGAGCTAGTGCGAATTTATCGTAAACCGGCTCCATACTGACAAATAAAGTTGAATCGAGTCACTTACAACACAACCACCGAGCCCCCAGTGATGTACGTAATGTTTGTGCATCCTTTTAACATATGATTTCTAAAAACATAACTTAATGTTAGAAAGAGAGTTGATTTATTTTCTTTTTAACATACCATTAATTTTTAAAAAACTATAATAATTAATGTAGATTTTTCAAACTAATAAAAGGGAATGCGAAAATGCTCAGAAAGTTAAGGTGATATAATTTTTAATAACCATTTGGTTTCATGAATAAAAGTGAGTTTATACGTTTTTCAACTTTGCATGACATTTATAATTACAAATCATAACTTTATAACTCCCCATTTAAATATAGATGTTGCACGTTAAAAGTTTACCCAAAATTATCATAACATTAACATAATATAAACCACACCATTAGTTCATCATAAATTACATAAAGTTTTACTAAATTAGGATGATAAAAGAAGTTTAGTTCATAATGAGCTTGAATATAACAACAAAGATAGAAGATAGTAATGAAATCATCAGTAAATTAGAACAATCAAATCGTTAATCCACTATGGATGATGTTAAACAATCCCATTCTTCTTCTAGGTGCTGAATGGACCTCCAATGCCTTCCAAGGACTTCTAAAGGTTCAGTTCCCAAGAGGGAACACCAGCACTTCACGTCCCAAAAGCTACTCTCAAAGTCGCAAATGAGCTCTTATTTATGGGTTTTCTGGACTGTCGGGCACGATGTTGTGCCTATCAAGGCATGGCCCTTTCTAGTACGATGTACGTAAAATTTGGTCAGCTCGTATGCTCAGAAATTGTCGGGCTCGCCCCCCACGCCTTTCGGGGCACACCCCATGCCTCTTGTCGTGGGATGGTATTTTTGTTATGTTAGACTAATAAACACAAGGGTGAGCTAAATTTAGCACGGGTGTATGTTCAAGGTTGGGCATGAAGGCGTACCTCATGAGGCACGACCTCATGCTTAAATTCCAGAGCTCGCTTTCTTTAATTTTCTCCTTTCTAAGGTCCTTTTACTCATCTTGGTCTTTTTCAAATCTTAAAAAACAATTTAAACAATCTAGATATCAATTTATTACTTTTAGTACAAGTTTTGAAAATGTTTGATGTGTAATTATTGTGTTTTATATATATAATTTGGATCACATGCATCATACACTATGATTGTTCTATACAAATACGAATCCAAATATGTTATGATTAAATGTAAACATCGGAGACCTGAATATAACTTGAACTACTCATGAGTTTCTTAAGATAATTGAATGCTTATAAGGTGATTCGAAATAACAAACTTTGATACAACCAAGTTTTGTATTGAGTTACATGTTAACATTTTAAGAATGTAATCTTTGTGCACAAACAAAGGTATGTCATAGAATCTACACATGATGATTTATGATTATGATATAAGTTATGAATTGTCCAATGTGGATATTGAAAATGCAATGAGTAGCAATGAAATTCTTTTTACATATGATAAAGAAATTGATTTGCAAATTAAGGAAGTTATATGTTAAAACTTTTAAATAGTTCATATTCGTACATCACTGTGAACTAAAATAGTCAATTTGAATGTGATATAATTGATTCACTGCTTATTTTAAAAAATGATAAATATGATGTATTTTGTCTACGTATTTTTATCATACAATAAAATCATATTTACAAATATAGAATATATATGTAACGCCCGGAGTTTGACTTTTGGAGTGGTATGCGACTGAGTCTAAGTCGCATGTGATTCGTGCGACTGGAAGTCCAGTCGCATGGTGTTCAAGCGCACAACCGAAGGACGGTTGAAGCTCAACCGTATGACTGGAGTTCAGTCACACGACTGAAGGCTCAACCGCATGGGACTCATGCGACTGGAGGTCCAGTCGCGTGGTGTTCATGCGACTGAAGGTCCAATCGCCCCTGGACTTTGGGCGACTGAGTTGTACCTATAAAAGAGGAGCAGCTCTCTTCTTTCCCCAACACTCACACGTTTCAGTCGGGGAAAGAGCAGAGAGCGACAGAGCAGAGAAAGAAAAGAGAGAACGGGGTGATTCAGGCACGGGATTCGTCGAGAAGCTAGCCAAGTCGAATCTCTTCAACTCCTACCTGTTAATGTGAGTTCTAAGACCCCTCTTTTACACGTTTTGAATGATTTTGGGGCTAGATCACATATAAACCCTAGTTTTGAATAGTATGTATGTTTGACCCATTTGGGTGAAATCTTGAGTAACGTGTTTATGGTACGAATTAGGACTTGCATTAGCTTGTATAATGTCCTAGTATGATTCCCTGAGGTTTAGGAAGGCTAATTTGGGCTAGAAATGAGTTTTGAAGGGTTTGAGACCCGTAGGTCGCGGCTGCTGTTCGGGATGAACTCCAGTCGCTGCCCAGTTAGGGTTATGCGACTGAAGGGCTAGTCGCACGAATGAGGGAAAACGGATGTCCAATCGTACGATTGAGGCTCAGTCATACGGATGGGGCTCAATCGCCCGATAGATCATACGACTGAGGGATTCGGTCGTATCGGTCCATACGCATGATAGTCTAGTCGCACGTATGAGGTTAATCGCCTATTAGTCTGTGGAATGTTCAATCGCCCACATAGGGCTGATGTGAATAAGGATGCAGGCGTAGATACGATGTGAATAGGATAAGTATGATGAGGCCCTATATGATGATAATGAATGATGAATTATAGATGTTTATGTTCCTTATGATTATGTATGTTTATCTTTCCGAAACTTTACGAATAATGAGAATGAATGAATGAATGAATGAAGTATTATGTAACGTAAAGTGAAAGATAATGAAAGAGGAACACGATGATGAATGCATGTGTTAACGAATGGATGAAAAGAAGAATGATGATGAATACATGCATTAACGAACGAACGAGTTATGTCTTGCAAGCATTGAATAAGTCGATTGGTCCTTCTTTGTGATTGACCATGGTCATGGTACCTCTACCGCTTACCTCTAGTACTGTGGCATACGCATAGATTCACGGCCCAGTAGCTAAGGCTTCTGTGGCAATACGCTCTATTGATTCACGGCCCAGTAGCTAAGACGGTTCGGGGTATAGCATATAGTATTGGTACATCAGAATTCAATGTGCAAGTAAGTATGAAACGGGATCCTTGTCATTCGACCACAGTAATCATAGTCGAGTGCTATGAAGTGGGTAAAGCCTGACAGGATTCATATGAGCAGTTAAAGATAACGATGTATAACGAATGATAAAGATAATAATGAATATTATCTCTATGTACGTATGAATGAACGTAAAGAATGTATGCACGAAAGTGAACGAGAAAGATGAATGGTACACAAATGAAAGTTAACGAACGAACGATGGTAATAGTGACAATATTATCTAAGTTTACGTATGATGTATGATCGCATGTATGACAGGACACTTTTAACAAGTAAAAGTATGATTTATTATAAAACTAGAACTCACTCAGCAACGCTGACTTTTTATATGTTTCCAGTTGGCAGGTAGTGTTGCTGGGGATGGCACGAGGCGACTACTCAGTTCGTGGGGGACGGCATTCTCCTTTTGATTATGCTGCCACATCATGTGTTGTGGGCCCGTAATGCACGCAACACATCATGTTGCATGCAAGTGTGAGATTTCTTGAGAATCCTGATAAACGGGATTACTTAAGGAATCTCCTTTATGATCAAAAAGATATTTTTGAACTTAATATCTTCTATTAGAGGTCACTTATATGACCCTATGATTGTTGAGGAATCACGTGACGGGGATTACTTATGAAATCCTCGGTTTCATATGCTTCAGCAGCAATCCTAGTAAAGATAAGCAAAGTAGAGAAAGCTTGTATTTTGTAATCAGGTTAACGATGTAATGCATTGTAAAAGCTTTCATGATGAAATGAGAATGACCTTTTAATAAGTCCGCTGCGTTATTATATTATGTTTATATTAAATCTATGTTTTAAGTGTGATGATGACCAACTGTGAGGTGCCCGGGAACGGGGCCTTACAAGTTGGTATCAGAGCCAAAGTTTAAGTGAAATGGGTAAATTTTTAAAATAAACCTAAACTTAAACTGAAAATGGGACAGAAAGGAAGAGAATGCCATCTGAGTAGTTGCGTGCCATCAGGTATTTTATTAAAGTTAATCATGATTTCGTGCGCATGATATGTGTTTATGTGTACTGTTAGACTTAGATACTAATGTAGTCAGGACAGGTAATGCTCGGGGTGCGAAGAGTAAAGTAAATGGCTAATCACAACTGGCCACTGTAATAGGGACTTACTATACTTAACATAAACTGAGCTATTTCCTTGAATGACCATGTTGGTGTTTGAATCTTTCAGTGTGATAGAAGATGGTCGGTGGTAGATCATCTAAAGCTTCCCGTGGTGGTGGACGTGGTGCTGAACCGCGTAACACGCGAGGGAGACCTAGGACAGAGAAAGTAGTTCATGAGGAAAACGAGATTCCTCATCAGGAGGAGGCAGACGAAAGCGCAAATTTGAGGGCCTCGGTAAAAGAGGCAGTGGTCGAGGAAGTGTACCAGGTCATGCAGACGATCTTACCGTCTGTAGTGACTGAAGTGATAAAGGCAGTACGTGAAGACGAGAGGCGAGGGAGGAATCGGTCCTCAGGTAGACAGTAACAGACGGAAGCAGAAACGGTACTATCTGATGATGAAGTGGGAGAGGAAGAAGAGCAGGTACGGGAGACAACCCGGGTTGTAACTACGGGGCATTTATGAGGTGCAAGCCCCCGAATTTTGATGGTTCTGGTACGGCTGCAGATGCTCACCAATGGGTGAGAGAAATGGAGGCGGTCCTCGATATTAGTGATCGCCAAGAGGACAAGAAGGTGAAGTTTGCTACCCACTCTTTTACGGGGACGGCTTTGTGCTGGTGGGACAATATTGTCCAGGCCGAGGGTAGCAGGACCATTGGGAAGATGAAGTGGTCTGAGTTGAAGAAAATGGTGATCGAGGAGTTCAGTCCTCGTCGGGAAATTGACAGAGTTGAGAGAGAGTTCCTGCAGTTGGAGGCGGGGACAATGACCCACCAACAATACACCACCAAGTTTAATGACATGGCGCGGTTGGTGCCAGAGCAGGTGACGCCCGTATCTCGAAAGATCAACCGGTACATTCATGGGCTGCCAGCTGAAATTCGTTGGCATTTGATTTCTGCCCAACCAAGCACTTTCAGGTCGGCGGTGGATTTGGCGAGAAGGTTATACGATGAACGGGCTGCGTTGGTAAAGGCTGAGGGTAGTAAGAAGGGTGGTGGAGAGAAAAGCTGGCAGGGGAAGAGATTTGGTCGAGGTGATACTTCGACGAGCAACAAGAAGGCAAGGGTGGATGACCGCCGTGTGGTCATGTCTGGTGCTGGGGTGAGGAAGTGTGGTAAGTGTGGAAGGGATCACTCAGGGGAGTGCAAGTGGGGATCCAACATCTGTTTCAGGTGCGGGAAGACAAGGCATGTGTCAAAGGATTGCCGGTTGGGCAAGTGTTTTAACTGTGGGGAAAGTGGTCATATGAGCAGAGACTGTAAGAAGCCTAGGGCTGAGGCTTCAGGGGTAAAGAAGACGGGAAGTGAAGGTCCGAGAGCAAGCGCCAGGGCATTCACCATGAGACAGGAAGAGGCTAGGACGGACCCCGATGTAGTGTCCGGTACGTTTCTGGTGAACCAAACTCTAGCCTCTGTATTATTTGATTCGGGTGCCAGTAGGAGTTTTATTTCTGCTGTTTTCTGTGTCAAATTGCCCGTTAGTAGTAGACATGTGGATATACCGTTTGATGTAGAGACTGCTATAGGTAAAACTACCAGGATTTCCAAGGTAATAGAGGGTTGTGATGTGGAATTAGAGGGCCACAAATTTCCGGTTAGACCGTTTGCGATGACGTTGGGTGGTTTCGATTTGGTGCTCGGAATGGATTGGTTGGCGGATTTTGAGGCGAACATTGTGTGTCGCAAGAAGATGATCAGTTTGACAGCGCCCGACGGTAGTTCAGTGACAGTTTATGGGGATCGGGTTACTACGATTCCGAAGGTGATCTCGATGGCAGTGGCGGGAAAATGTATGAGGCGGGGATGTAGCGCCTTCTTATGTTATGTAAAAGATGTAGAAACGCCAACACCACGACTGTCTGATGTTCCGGTTGTGCGTGAGTTCCCAGACGTGTTCCCGGAAGACTTATCGGGATTGCCACCTGACAGAGAGATCGAGTTCCAGATAGATCTGATACCAGGCGCCCAACCTGTTGCCAAAGCACCGTATCGATTGGCCCCGACAGAGATGAAAGAGTTGATGGAGCAGTTACAAGAGCTGCTGGATAAGGGGTTTATTCGACCGAGTATCTCACCTTGGGGTGCTCTGGTCCTGTTCGTAAAGAAGAAGGACGGAAGTATGAGGATGTGCATCGACTACCGCGAGCTGAATAAGTTGACGGTAAAGAACAGATACCCCTTGCCGAGGATCGACGACTTATTTGATCAACTTCAGGGTGCTAGTTGGTTTTCACGAATAGATCTTCGATCAGGCTACCATCAACTGAAGGTGAAGGAGCATGATATCCCTAAAATAGCTTTTCGTACGCGCTACGGTCATTATGAGTTCCTCGTCATGTCTTTTGGTTTGACCAATGCGCCAGCTGCTTTTATGGATCTGATGAACAGGGTGTGCCGGCCAATGTTGGATAAATCAGTGATTGTGTTCATCGATGATATCTTGATTTATTCGAAGAGCGAAGAAGAGCATGCCGGTCACGTCCGGGAAGTGTTGGAGACTTTGAGAAGGGAGAAACTATATGCTAAGTTCTCCAAATGTGCTTTCTGGCTACGCGAAGTTCAGTTCTTGGGTCACGTGGTAAATCCGGATGGAATTATGGTTGATCCGGCAAAGGTGGAAGCGGTGATGCAATGGAAGTCTCCAAAGACGCCATCTGAGATCCGAAGTTTCTTGGGTCTGGCGGCTACTACCGAAGGTTTATCCAAGACTTCTCAAAAATCGCTTCTCCACTAACCAAGTTGACCCGGAAAGACGTGAAATTTATATGGGGTCAAGCTCAAGAAAAGGCGTTTGAAGAACTGAAGACAAGATTGACCCAAGCTCCTGTTCTGTCATTACCCGAGGGAAGCGAAGATCTGGTGGTTTACTCTGATGCTTCTTATTCGGGATTGGGATGCGTGTTGATGCAGAGGGGAAAGGTTATAGCTTATGTATCCCGACAGTTGAAAGTTCATGAGGTTAACTACCCTACTCATGACTTGGAGCTAGCAGTTGTGGTCTTTGCATTGAAGATTTGGAGGCACTATCTCTACGGAACGAAGTGCACCATCTTTACCGACCACAAGAGCTTGAAGTATTTCTTCGAGCAAAAAGATCTGAATATGAGGCAACGGCGATGGTTGGAGCTTATAAAGTATTATGATTGTGAGATCCATTACCATCCGGGCAAAGCCAACGTGGTGGCGGATGCCCTTAGCCGAAAAGAGAGGCCCGAACCAATTCGAGTGAAGGCGTACCAGCTAATCATGACCTCCGACGTGATGAGACAGGTCAAAGAGTTCCAAGATGAGGCTTTGAAAGACGAACATCTTAACTCTGAACGAATGAGAGGCTTGGTTGGGGAGTTGGGTGAGAACACAACTGGAGTTAGAACCCGGTTTGGGCGTATGTGGATTCCTCGTCTTGGGGATCTGCGAATGAGGATTATGGATGAAGCTCATAAGTCTCGATACTCCATTCATCCCGATGCTACCAAGATGTACCAAGACATGAAGAAAGATTACTGGTGGCCGGGTATGAAACGTGACGTGGTGGAGTATGTGAGTAAGTGCCTTACTTGTCTGCAAGTGAAGGTAGAGCACCAGAAGCCGTATGGAAAGATTCAACCTTTGGAGATACCGGAGTGGAAGTGGGAGCACATCACCATGGATTTTATCATAAAACTGACACGTACCCCGAAAGGGTATGATACGATCTGGGTGATTGTGGATCGTCTGACGAAGAGTGCTCACTTCTTACCGATGCGCGAGACATATTCGTCCGAAAGGTTGGCCGATCTTTTCATCAAAGAGATTGTGACTCGTCATGGTGTACCGGTGTCGATTGTATCTGATCGCGACACCCGGTTTACATCCAAATTCTGGAAGAAATTCCACGATGCTATGGGGACGAGGTTACATATTAGCACGGCTTATCATCCTCAAACTGATGGTCAGTCTGAAAGGACCATTCAGACTTTGGAGGACATGCTCCGAGCATGTGTTATTGACTTCGGGGAAAGTTGGGATGACCACCTGCCGTTAGCCGAATTCTCATACAACAACAGCTATCATGCCAGTATTGGCATGCCACCCTATGAGATGCTATACGGTAGGAGATGCAGGACACCCGTCTGTTGGGGTGATATTGGTCAGAAAGAATTGGGAAGCGTCGAAGTGATCGAGGCTATGACTGAGAAGCTTGAAAAGATCAAAGCTTATATGAAAGCAGCCAAAGACAGACAGAAGTCGTACGCTGACAAACGACGCAGGCCGATTGAGTTCCAGGTGGGAGATCGGGTTATGTTGAAGGTCTCGCCCTGGAAGGGTATCATTCGGTCCCGGAAGCGAGGCAAGTTAAGTCCGCGGTATATAGGCCCTTTCCGAATCATTGCTCAAGTAGGAGAGGTGGCCTATAGGTTGGATTTACCAGATGAGTTAAGTGGAATTCACCCGACCTTCCACGTATCTCATCTGAGGAAATGTTTGGCAGACGAGGATATGATCGTCCCACTGGAGGATATCGAGGTGGACGAACGGCTCAATTATGTGGAGCAACCAGTGGCGATCATAGACCGAAAGGAGAAAAGGCTGAGAAATAAAACGGTTCCTCTTGTGCGTGTACAGTGGCGGCACAGAAAGGGATCGGAGTCTACGTGGGAGACGAGGAAGAGATGAGACAACATTACCCACGATTGTTCGAGGAATAATAGGTTTCGGGGACGAAACCTAAATAAGGGGGGTGGACTTGTAACGCCCGGGAGTTTGACTTTTGGAGTGGTATGCGACTGAGTCTAAGTCGCATGTGATTCGTGAGACTGGAAGTCCAGTCGCATGGTGTTCAAGCGTACAACCGAAGGACGGTTGAAGCTCAACCGTACGACTAGAGTTCAGTCACACGACTGAAGGCTCAACCGCATGGGACTCATGCGACTGGAGGTCCAGTCGCGTGGTGTTCATGCGACTGAAGGTCCAATCGCCCCTGGACTTTGGGCGACTGAGCTGTACCTATAAAAGAGGAGCAGCTCTCTTCTTTCCCCAACACTCACACGTTTCAGTCGGGGAAAGAGCAGAGAGCGACAGAGCAGAGAAAGAAAAGAGAGAACGGGGTGATTCAGGCACGGGATTTGTCGAGAAGCTAGCCAAGTCGAATCTCTTCAACTCCTACCTGTTAATGTGAGTTCTAAGACCCCTCTTTTACATGTTTTGAATGATTTTGGGGCTGGATCACATATAAACCCTAGTTTTGAATAGTATGTATGTTTGACCCATTTGGGTGAAATCTTGAGTAACGTGTTTATGGTACGAATTAGGACTTGCATTAGCTTGTATAATGTGCTAGTATGATTCCCTGAGGTTTAGGAAGGCTAATTTGGGCTAGAAATGAGTTTGGAAGGGTTTGAGACCCGTAGGTCGCGGCTGCTGTTCGGGATGAACTCCAGTCGCTGCCCAGTTAGGGTTATGCGACTGAAGGGCTAGTCGCACGACTGAGGGAAAACGGATGTCCAATCGTACGATTGAGGCTCAGTCGTACGGATGGGGCTCAATCGCCCGATAGATCATACGACTGAGGGATTCGGTCGTATCGGTCCATACGCATGATTGTCTAGTCGCACGTATGAGGTTAATCGCCTATTAGTCCATTCGTGTAGAGCTCATTTGTACGATAGGAGGTTCAATCGCACGAATGTAAGTCTAGTCGCCTGATTGCCCAGTCGCACGACCTAGTCGCATAGAGGCCATGCGACTGTGGAATGTTCAATCGCCCATATAGGGCTGATGTGAATGAGGATGCAGGCGTAGATACGATGTGAATAGGATAAGTATGATGAGGCCCTATATGATGATAATGAATGATGAATTATAGATGTTTATGTTCCTTATGATTATGTATTTTTATCTTTCTGAAACTTTACGAATAATGAGAATGAATGAATGAATGAAGTATTATGTAACGTAAAGTGAAAGATAATGAAAGAGGAACACGATGATGAATGCATGTGTTAACGAATGGATGAAAAGAAGAATGATGATGAATACATGCATTAACGAACGAACGAGTTATGTCTTGCAAGCATTGAATAAGTCGATTGGTCCTTCTTTGTGATTGACCATGGTCATGGTACCTCTACCGCTTACCTCTAGTACTGTGGCATACGCATAGATTCACGGCCCAGTAGCTAAGGCTTCTGTGGCAATACGCTCTATTGATTCACGGCCCAGTAGCTAAGACAGTTCGGGGTATAGCATATAGTATTGGTACATCAGAATTCAATATGCAAGTAAGTATGAAACGGGATCCTTGTCATTCGACCACAGTAATCATAGTCGAGTGCTATGAAGTGGGTAAAGCCTGATAGGATTCATATGAGCAGTTAAAGATAACGATGTATAACGAATGATGAAGATAATAATGAATATTATCTCTATGTACGTATGAATGAACGTAAAGAATGTATGCACGAACGTGAACGAGAAAGATGAATGGTACACAAATGAAAGTTAACAAACGAACGATGTAATAGTGACAATATTATCTAAGTTTACGTATGATGTATGATCGCATGTATGACAGGAAACTTTTAACAAGTAAAAGTATGATTTATTATAAAACTAGAACTCACTCAGCAACGCTGACTTTTATGTGTTTCCAGTTGGCAGGTAGTGTTGCTGGGGATGGCACGAGGCGACTACTCAGTTCGTGGGGGACGGCATTCTCCTTTTGATTATGCTGCCACATCATGTGTTGTGGGCCCGTAATGCACGCAACACATCATGTTGCATGCAAGTGTGAGATTTCTTGAGATCCTGATAAACGGGATTACTTAAGGAATCTCCTTTATGATCAAAAGATATTTTTGAACTTAATATCTTCTATCAGAGGTCACTGTATATGACCCTATGATTGTTGAGGAATCACGTGACGGGGATTACTTATGAAATCCTCGGTTTCATATGCTTCAGCAGCAATCATAGTAAAGATAGGCAAAGTAGAGAAAGCTTGTATTTTGTAATCAGGTTAACGATGTAATGCATTGTAAAAGCTTTCATGATGAAATGAGAATGACCTTTTAATAAGTCCGCTGCGTTATTATATTATGTTTATATTAAATCTATGTTTTACGTGTGATGATGACCAACTGTGAGGTGCCCGGAACGGGGCCTTATAATATGATAACATTGTTTCAAAGAATATCATATTACTAAAGAAAGAACTTGAAATGAAAGATGGTAAAACAAATTTATGACTAAGCGTATGAATCGAGCATTTATATAACGATATTTTTATCTATCAATCAAATCGCATCATTAAATACATTAAATATGGTTCCATTAGTTGAAAGGAACAAATTAGTCTAATCATGTTATATAAAAAATAGCGGGTTTATTCCATACACCGTATTTTTCTGTGGAAAACCGATTCAAACGGTCACGGTTAGGCCTCCCCTTGACCGTTCAATCAGGTGTGAGACCTAACTGTTACGGTGAGGCCTAACTGTGACAGTTAGCTCTGGGGATCCGTTAACAATGATTGGGTATGTAATTAATGGGGAATTGATTGTGTGCAGTTAGGGTTTTGGGGGCTATATGTCATGGTTTGGTCAAACCGTGACATATTGCCTATATTTTTTATATTTTTTTATCATATCACTTTGTTTTTATTTTAATTTTATCACTCGTTTAACCTAATCGTTACTCACAAGTTTGTGTTTTGTGTTTATTAATAATTTATCTTATTACAAGTATTTATTTATTATTAATGTCACGGTTTTGTGTTTAATTTGTTTACGAGTTTGTAAAAATCGATTGTCATATACAGACATATTGTATATATTTTCTAAATTTGAGTAATCACACTAGTTTGTTTTTATTTTTATTTTATCACACGGTTAACCTAATCGTAACATACATGTTTGTGTTTTGTGTTTATTATTAATTATCATATTACAAGTAATTTTTGTGTTTAATTATTTATTAAACAAGTTGGTTGTTATTTTATCACATGGTTAACCTAATCGTAAAAATCAGTTGTTATCAAACATATACAATTAACATTATCAACATTACAAATATAAAACAAACAAACAAAGAAACACAACCAAACAAACACAACCAAATATACAAGTCATCATAACTGAAACTGCACATATATATATACAACGAGTTTTTACATACAAAAAGAAATAAAATACAAATAAAATACCTATCTAATCCATCATCCCCGGATCGCTGCCCTGAACAGACCCGCCCGCGCCAGATGGGCCAGCACCGTCATGGTCTAACCGCCTCGGGGCTGTGACAACAACGGCGTACCCGAGGCGGCATAGTCCGCGACCTGTGCTGGATGACCCAGTCCATCATATCATGCAGCCTCGTGGTCGTATCCTCCAGCCTCGTGACCCTGTCTCGTGTGTCCTGAAGCATATCAAGAACATGAGCAGGCAATCGCACGGCATGGTACACGCGCTGAGGATGCTGGGGCGGTCCTGGTCGTGCGGCGGGGGAATGGGCTGATCCTCCCTGCTGCCAAGGGGCTCGTGGGCATCCTGAAGGTGGACCTCAACCCCCGCCAGCTCGGGGGGTCCACCAACAGCTCGGGCACCTATGGCACGAGCTCATGGTATCTACTGAGTAGGTGCCACGTGCAGTCGGGAACCTCCGAACGATCCTCATCCCAGTGGTGGTGGTCCGGCCGGCCACGCGCACAGGAGTCGGAGGTAGCGGGAGCTGGGACATGGCATGCGCGTATCCCAAGCCCCGAGCGATCCGGGAAACGATGTTCCCGCCCACTAACGCCCCTCGCGACTGCCGATGATAATAACTAGCAAAATAATCAGCAAGGGCATGCGCGAGGTGGCAATGTCGGTGTGTGAGTACACACCGAAGAAAGAAAAGGTCGGCGGCGTTGACCCTGTCGGTCCCTACCCCACGACCAGTGACGGACGTGGCGATGAGTCGGTGAATGTATCTATACAGAGGGTCTCGTATATGATATGACCTCGTATCACCACCGTACGGTCCGTCGCCAATGGCAGGCCACCAGACCTGATCGGAGTCGTCGGCCCCGCGGATCACGGCCGTGGTGTACATCGGCTGTCGGACCTCCACCTCCGTGTAGAGGCCGCTGACTACAGCGAACCGCCTAAGTGACATGCGGTGGAGGGACCCGAACAACCGGAAAGCAACCTCCGCGGGCGCACGACCGTCCGCTATGTCGTCCTCGTCCAACTCCACAAGTCCGTGCTCACGTGGACGGAATGTGAAGGTGCAGTAGAACTCCACGGTCAGCTCTCAATGGGCAGGGTCGCCCATCCGGAACAGCTGCTCTCACGGGCCGTTCTCGCCGATAATCTCAAAAACCGGTCGCGCTCTCCAACGAGCTGTAAGAAGTCCTCCGACAGGACGGTCCCCGGTGCCGGGAATCGTGCTCTCAGGGTCCTGAACCGCTCGTACGGTGTAGTCCCCTGCTCGAACTGTAAAAACTGGTAGTCATCAATGCTGGGGATGAAAGCATCGTCGGCATCCATGTCTGCGAAAAAAACGTATTTATCATTATTTACAATGTTTATAAAATTAATGGTTGACGGTTAACTATCATTATTATATTATTGGTATTATTACTATTACTATTATTATTATTATGTATACTATTATTATTATTGGTATTATTATTACTATTACTATAATTATTATTACTATTATTATTATTATGTATACTATTATTATTATTAGTATTATTATTACTATTAATATAATTATTATTACTATTATTATTACTATTATTATTATTATTATTACTATTAGTATTATTATTATTACTATTACTATTATTATTATTACTATTACTATTATTACTATTACTATTACTATTATTACTATTACTATTATTATTATTACTATTATTATTATTATTATTACTATTATTATTATTATTACTACTATTAGTATTATTACTATTATTATTATTATTATTATTATTTGTACTATTATTACTACTATTTATATTGTTATTATTAATATTATTATTATTACTACTATTACTATTATAACTAGTTTTATTATTATTATTTAACTATTATTATTATTATTATTATTTACTATTTTTATTATTATTATTTCTATTATTACTATTACTATTTACTATTATTATTATTACTATTATTACTATTATTATTACTATTAGTATTATTATTATTACTATTACTATTGTTATTATAACTATTATTATTATTATTATTTATTATTATTTCTAATAATAATAATAAACCGTCGACAAACTACGCTACACATACGGAAAATCTATCAAATCTATAAGGGAAAACCTATCAATCTATAAGGGAAAACCTATCAAATCTATTTGGGAAAACCTATCAAATCTATTTGGGAAAACCTATCAAATCTATTTGAGAAAACCTATCAAATCTATGTTTACTTTATGGATTAAAGTTGTAAATTACGTACCGAAAACGATAATGTAGCAGCGGTGGTGGTGCGACGGCGGTGTTGCAGCGGCGGTGGTGCAGCGGCAGTGGTGCAGCGGCGGTGGTGCAGCGGCGGTGTTGGTGCGCAGATGGTGGTGCAGCGGCGGTAGTGGTGCGTAGATGGTGGTGAGCGACGGTGGTGGTGAGCGGCGGTGGTGGTGGAAGATGGTGGATGAGCGGCGGTGGTGGTGGAAGATGATGGATGAGCGGCGGTGGTGGTGGAAGATGGTGAGCGACGGTGGTGGTGGTGGTGGAAGGTGGTGTTGAGCGGCGGCGGTGTCACGGGGAGGGCTCGCGGTGACGGTTTTGAGGCGGTGGAGGTGAAACGTTGCGAGGATTGTGGTGGTGAAATGGTTGTGGTTGTGTGGTGAAATGGTTGTGGTTGTGTGGTGAAATGGGGGTGTGCGAACGGTTGAAGATGAAACCAGTAGCCACGAGGTCACGGTTTGGCCTCCATGTGACCTCTTACAGACAGGAGGTCACGGCTTGGCCTCCACGTGACCTCTTACACACACGGTGCTCGAGGGACAGGTGCACTAATCGAGGGGAAATCAGATTCAAAAAATATCGCAAGAGGTCACGGTTTGACCTCCACGTGACCTCTTCCTTTTTTTTGTATAATTATTATTATTATTATTGTTATTATTATTATTATTATTATACTATTATTATTATTATTATTATTATTATTATATTATTATCATCATCATCATCATCATTATTAACCGTAACTTTTTAGTTTCTGAATACACAAAATAATACTATTAATATTATTATTATTATTAACTTTAAAATTATTACTATTAAACTTTTTATTTATATTAGAGTATATTATTATTTTATTGTTATTGTTATTATTTATCATTATTGTTATTATTATTAGAGTTTATTTGTAGTTTCTGGATATATAAAATATTATTATTATTACTATTATTAACTTTAAAATTATTACTATTAAACTTTTTATTTATATTAGAGTATATTATTATTATTATTATTATTGTTATTATTATTATTTATTATTATTGTTATTATTATTAGAGTTTATTTTGTAGTTTCTGGATATACAAAATTATTATTATTATTATTATTATTATTATTATTATTATTATTGTTATTATTATTATTATTATTATTATTATTATTATTAACTTTAAATTATTACTACTAAACTTTTTATTTATATTAGAGTATATTATTATTATTATTATTATTATTATTTATTATTATATTATTATTATCATTATTGTTATTATTATTAGAGTTTATTTTGTAGTTTATGGATACATAAAATAATACTATTATAATTATTATTATCAACTTTAAAATTATTACTATAAATTTTATTATTATTATTATTATTGTTATTATTATTATTTATCATTATTGTTATTATTATTAGAATTTATTATGTATGTTTGAACATTGGTTTACAAAATATATGCTGCATATATGTCGATATGTTCCCGATAAGATTGTTTAGGTTATCATTAAAATGTCACGGTTTGTTCATGTACGCATGTTTGTATGTACGTTTACGAAGTGTATTTGTTCTTATTGTATATATATGTTGATGTGTGTGTATGTTCATGAAAAAAATATCCGATTCGATATACGTAAATGATCATAAACGGTTAATGTGTAGGATTAGGGAACTTCAAAAGGTCACGATTAGACCAAACCGTGACCTCTTTTGTCAACAAGGTGTCACGGTTAGGTCACCACGTGACACTTTGTGTCAACAAGCTGTGACAGCTTCATTCCACAACGCCACATTTGAACAAAGGGGTCACGGTTTGCCCAAACCATGACCTTTTGATCCAGATTATTTTAAAAGAATAAGTTTTCTATACCTATCAGCGAACCACTCCCGTCCTGACCGGTTAAGACGGTAGGGCAACAGGGGAGTGGTGTGGGCTCGAAACCCACTACCACCGGTTCAAGGGGTATTTTTTATAAAATTATTTAATTAGTAAAATATTAAAAAATTAGGCAAACGGTCACGGTTTGCCCTAACCGTGACCTTTTGCCCTAACCCTAATCGTGACCTTTTAAAGTGCCATGCGCCCGAACAAGTGCCATGCGTCCGAAATAGGTCACGGTTAGACCTAACCGTGACCTTTTGCCAAACCCTAAACGTCACGGTTTGGTCAAACCGTGACAGTTTATCCTTCTATTTGATTTAGTGTTTTATTATTATTACTATTATTATTAATATTATTAATATTATTATTATTATTTATTATTATTATTATTATTATTATTATTATTATTATTAACTTTAAAATTATTACTATTATTATTTCTTCTATTATTATTATTATTTCTATTATTACTATTATTATTATTATTATTATTATTTCTATTATTATTATTATTATCATTATTATTATTATTTCTGTTATTACTATTATTATTATTATTATTATTATTATTACTACTACTATTACTATTACTATTATTATTATTTGTACTATTATTTTTATCATCATCATCATCATTATCATCATCAAATAAAGGGATCTTCATTAATCTGATAAAGTATCGGAAAATGATAACTTACAAGAGGCATTGGTGCCTCTATGACGATCCGTTATTCTAACGTAATTATTTATACGATCCTCATACATATTTTGCCATTCTAGTGCTTGTTGATATGCAAATCTCGGCCAATGATAGCTCACACCGGGCATTGGGTAATCCCCTTCTAATTGTATGCAATAAAGTGACATTGGTTAACATGAGCAAGTGCGACAACTGGATAGGTGAATAATGGCTATGGGGCTGTTCTGTAACATCCGGTTTCTAAATCCGGACTTGTAATTATATGATAGTTATGATTAATTAACTAAGTTGAGTTTGTTTGATTGTTTTGGTGTTTAGTCGCATGACTTGCATACGAATGAACTTCAGTCGCACTCCTTATGTGCGATTGAGACTCAGTCGTACGAATAGTAGGCGCATGAGCTTCAGTCACACGATTCAGTCGTACGAATGGTTCAGTCGTGCGACTGGAAGTGAGGCGGTTAGTTGTAGGAATGGATAAGTAAGGCGGTGCATAGGGTTAAAGGAAGATTCCTATCTGCATCTTCAATCTCTTGTTCCCTTCACACCCAAACACCCTGTTCTCATGAAATTGACTAATGCAACTCCGTTTTGGTAAGTTTTGGATGTCACTGATCAATTTTTGATATGTTATAAGCTGTGTGTATGAGTGAATTGATCCAATAACCTATTTAAACCTATAAATTGGTCTATTTCTTTTCTAAATTAAAATCCAAGAATTCGGATCCAAGTTTTTGTGTAGTTTTGATAAAATAATGGTCCGAAACCATTGTAAACGATGGGTATATGATCTGTTTTGAATATGACATAATTTGGATGGTTAAAACTCAAATTTTGAGTCAGTTTGGATCAAAAACGTCAAGAACACAGCTGCTGATCCGTTTCAGACGAATGGGCTCAATCGCATGCCTCAGTCGTACGAATGAGAGTCTAGTCGTGCGACTGAGTGCGAATGGAGGTTCAGTCGTGCGATTGGAACCCAGTCGCCTGGTTAGAAGGCCGAATGAAGACGAGTGAACACTGGGCACGAATGAGAACTCAGTCGTGCGAATGAGTGGCTAGTCGTACGGCTGAAGGTTCAGTCGCATGATTCATCCGCATAGTCCAATCGCATGAGTGCTCATTCGCATAAGTGTTCAATCGCATGAGGGCCCTGTTTGAGAATAAGTTTACTGAATCAAGGTTTATTGCTTTAGATATACCTTGATTAGAGGAAGGACTAGTTATCTTGTGTACGTGGATTGTGTAGATTGTGGTGAGGAAGTTGATAAGGTGAGTTCTAAGCCCTTTTCAAATGTTTGGTTTTAACATTCGGGCTAGCACACATGCAATGATAAATGAATTGAATGTTTTAGTACCAGAATTGTGATAGTGATGTTGATATGTTTCTAACAGTTTGTAAAGCTGTTAGGGGGAAGTGGGGGTAATAAATGATTACCTGAACATTGTTAATCATTACGTGATGGTAATGATTGTAGTGGGTCAGGTAGAGTGTAAAAGATGGTCATCTGAACATTGTTAATCATTACGTGATGGTAATGATTCCAATGGGTTAGATGGGAGTAATGATTAATGAAAATATGTTAAAACTGGTGCTAAAAGAAAGAATGTGTGGGGTGTAAATGAATGTGATAATATTGGCAATAAGTAAAAGAAATGTTTTTGAAATGGTAATGTGATGTAAATCTCAACAGGCCAGTTAGGGTAAGATGCCTGGGTGTGAAACTATACAGTTGATAGAAGTGATGACGATCACTCAGCTTTGTGAACATCTTGTGGTCCTAGATGATTAATTGGCATCCTACTGGATGAGAGATAGTAACTGGTAGTTGCTGGATGTGGGCAACCGACGTTACTGGGTATGGGAAACTGGTAGTTGCTGGATGTGGGCAACCGACGTTTCTGGGTGTAGTAACTGGTAGTTGCTGGATGTGGGCAACCGACGTTACTGGGTATGGGAAACTGGTAGTTGCTGGATGTGGGCAACCGACGTTTCTGGGTGTAGTAACTGGTAGTTGCTGGATGTGGGCAACCGACGTTACTAGTTATGGGGAACTGATAGTTGCTAGACGTGGGCAACCGACGTTCGGTGAGACAGGTCCAGTGGGACAAAGTAATGATAAAATTTGAAATTATAATATTACCAATATAAATATAACTTTTGTGTGTGTAGAGATGTTGTTAATGTTTTAATGAAAATTAGAACTCACCAGTTTATCTGATGTTTTGAGTATGTTGTGTGTGCTAGGTAAGGAGGGATCCTCTAATAATAGAGGAAAGCAAGTATGAGCTGAACGAGGACGCTATCCCGGAATAGTTGCTGGCATAGGATATAGGGCAATGTATAATTAAATACAATTATATGTAAAATATTTTAAAAGTTGGGTTAATATATAATATTGTTTAAAGTCTTCCGCTGTAAGTAGAAAGCTCTGATTTGTGTTTAAAATATTAATCCAACTGCATGACGTGCCTCCGGAGCCCTGCCGGGTTTAGGGCATCACATGTTCTCAGCGGGAACCATGTCTGGCTGCCAAATGAAGAAATAAGATGCACAATACAAGTGAATGTTTCCGCAATTACGAGTCCATGGGCCGGAAAAGTTAGCCAATGGGTATCGGGTGCTGGTTGAGTCGTGCCAAACCAATTTAAGCTATTACGAACAGAATCATAATAGCCAGGCATCTCACGGTTCAAATTGCTCCGCCAATACCACATGTTTCTGTCCATCTTCGACAACATTTGACGCCTAACCCATTCCCATTCATTTTGCTTTTTCCCTAAAGCCACCGCGATTGCCCGAAAACCACAGTTACCAACAGGCCGCACATCTTTTATAGTCGAAACGTACCGGTGAATCCATTGGGGCAGCTGATCCTTAAACTTCATAACTTTTATCACGTCCTTTGGTTTCAATATTAAAGGAAACCCTAGGGCAGCTCCCGTAATCGGTACATTTGAAGCAGCCTTTGCCTGATTAGAACGGTCATTGGGCATTTTAAACTGAGGGGTATATGAGCTATGCCTCGCCGGGTCAGGTATAGTTTATTGTGAGGAAGTATAGGAGCTGTGTCTAGCAGCCTCATACTGTGATGTATTGGAGTCCGCTCTTCTTTGTTGCTCCTTAATATTTGGACGACCACGTCGGTCATGACGCACCTCTGGTTCTTTAAGTTTTGACTTGCTCTTAAACAAAGAGTCAAATACTTTCTTATATTTTTTCTTTACTTGAGGATTAGGAGACGACATAACCTTTTGTTTCAAGTCATCAAATTTCACATCGTAGTCGGGTTCAGGCGGCGCGACGACGCTTGCTCAAAATCAAGCTTCCTCCAGTGTGGATCTACCGCATCGAGTGGAATACTTGTGACTAGATTTAAAGGTTAAATTATTAGTGAAAAATATGCAATCGTGTGACAACAGTAAAAAAAATATATTAAGAAAAATATAACCTTCTCGGATGTATATCTCCAAATGACAAGCACATGGCAAGCCCATGGACGTGAACAACTGGTGTCCACATGAACCCCCAGACTCCTGAATCATTTCCATTTTCGTCAACTCTGATTCAAGGAGGCTAAGGCAAAAAATGGATACTTTATAATGCAACTTTGAGAACAATGACAGTCGATGGTCTTTTTCAATTTTCACACGGGACACCTCGAATGTTTTACAAATTTCAATCTCCTGGCCGCGCACGAGGTCACAAACATATCCGACAAGTGTTTGCAACGTATTATTGGTCCCTGTGAGATAACTCTTGAAGTTGGCATGTTGGCCCTCAACCCTATTAGTTGTAAACTCACCAAAGTTAAGGCGGTCGTACATCCAACAAGTAATAATTTTCTCTTTGTACGGCACCAACCATTATTCCAAATATATTCCCATACCTCTGAAAGAAATAACAAATTTTATAAAATGAACAAATAAATTATTAGAGTAAAAATAACTATGAAATTCTTACCACGTTTACCATCTTCATTTAACTTTTCTTCCATCTTTCTGCAATTGTAATCGTACAATGCCTCTGTGGGAGACGAACACAAGGTCTTCCACCAGTATGGAAAATCCTTCCACATGCCAGTTTTGAATATCATATTCCACCGTCTTTTGATATTCTCCCTAACGTGCCACCTGCATAGGTTTTTAGTAGCACTCGGGAACACTGTGTCACACGCGCTCATCAGGGCCAGGTCCCTGTCTGTGACAATAACGCGGGGCTCCACACACCCATCGAGCATATCTCTGATCCGCTCCAGTACCCATGTGAAGTTGTCCTGCTGTTCCCTCGATATAAATGCATGCGCAATACAAAATGACTTCGACGTCGACGTAACGCCAATAACCTGAACAAACGGAATGTTGTACATGTTGGTCTTGTATGTCGTGTCTATCAACATCACGTGCGGGAATGCGCGCCACATTTTATACGAAGTAGGATGACAAAAGAAAACATCTTCCACGGCCTTAATAGTTGCATTCGTTCGTGTTTCATACACGAACTCTTTAGATTGTAGCAGGTTTTCAAGTTCCTGCATTGGTGTCATGCCTTTTCTCCCCTCAGCCCTAAACTTCGATGTGACAACCCGAAAATTTTTCATGATTCAATATAATTTTTATGAGAATTTACAATTTGTTTTTATATTTTTATTATTATTTAATAATAATATTAATAATAATAAAAATAATGACAATAATAATAATAATATTATTATTAAAAATAATAATGTTAACAAAGAAAATAATAATAATAATAATGAAAATATTATTATTTACAAAATTAATTTAATTAATTAAATAAGTCCAGGGACTAATTCTGTAATTTTAAAAACTGTTTTAAAAGGTTTAAAACATAAAATAATAAAAGGTGTAAAGTTGAGGGGCTATTCTGTAATTATTTTAAAAACCCAACCCCCTCCCGTCGACCACTGTTCCGGCACCGTCTCCGGCCGTACTCCGGCAACCCCAAAACGCCAAAAATTCACGGTTTTTCATCAATCAAAAGCTACCAACACAACCCCGTGAGTGTTTCGAACATAATGACCCACAATAATTTGAGAATCAAATTGATAGTGCGATCTAAACCGCCCGTGTTCCCTGTCGGCTGCTTTACAGGGTTGAATCGCACAAAAATCTCAATAATAATCGAATTAACCTCACATAATCCATGCTATAAATGTAACCAATCGGTATACAACTCCAATTACACCAGAAAACACATAAACAACTCAAATTGAATTCTCCCTTCTTCGCGGACCTGCAACTAACCGAACACCCCTGTTCGAGTTTCGAAACACAAAATTGATAAATTGCTTTCGATCATTGGAGCCATTAGAGACTTCCTGTGAAGTTAATTGCATTTTCATCCACGTTTGATCATCGTTTGGATCCTCCCCAGGCCGCGACCTGTTCTTCGATTTATCTTGACGATTTGGACAACGAAACAGGTAATTGAACAGATAAACAAACTCGTTTTTATGCAGGGATTAAAAGCCCTATGGTTAATTTCATTATCATAACCGATTGGTGGATCAATTTGATACCAACCGAATTAGGGTTCTTGATTTGGGGGTTTAGCTTACGTGATTATGTTTAAAATTAATCGGGGCTGTGTTCTAATCGATGTAGAGCCTTTGGCTCACTGGTTCGGTGGTGGGAGTGTGGGGAGGAGGTCGCGGGTTCGAACCCGGCCCCCTCCCATTGTTTTTTTAAAGCCTTCTTAGGCTATTTTAAAATAAATAAAAATTTCTAAAATCATAAAAATAATTTTTAAAAGCATATTTTATTTTTAACACCATTAATTAATTTTCTGTAAGTTATTTATTCAAAAACACTTTAAATAAAATTTATAAAATAATATTTAAAAATGTTATAAATAACTATTTTTATAAAAATAGACTTTAAATTATGATTTAAAGTATTAATCCATTAATTGGACACCATATCATTTTTATTTAATGATAAATCATAATAATTATAGAAAAATAATTATTTAAAAGCCTAAATTATTTATGTAAATAAATATTACATGTGTTATAAATTATTATCCATATAAAAATGGATTTCCAAATAATAAATTAGATCATCAAATTATTAATGGATGTTATAATATTTTATGGACTTATTTTGATAATATAAATACAAAGTAAATTTTATAAATTTAAATATTTATAAAATCTTACAAAAATTAAATATAAACTTATATGTTTATATAACGTCTATAATTTAATTAGAATATAATGATATGTCAAAATCATTATTAAACTAATTAAATTTTATATAAATCATTAATTATTAACAAAAATAATTAAATGACTTAATATTTATAACAAATCCCAGAAAATCAAACCCTAGATCAATTGAACACCAGGTTCAAGATCTAACTTATTTAGGTTATGGATTTGTATATATATACTTATGTGAATATTAATTCCTTAGGAGGAATTTACTAGCTTGTCAACACTACCCAACGACCGAGATGAGTTCATAACTATTCCCCTTTTTAATCATTTAAATATTTTGGGGTTGGAATACATGATGTAATTAAATTTACAAATTATTTTTGTGTATTATGTTAAATAATAATTTAATCACATTTATGATTACATATGGTTATTATGAAAATCCTTCTCTGTATACTGGACTATAAATAAGCAGGGATCTTTTGGATAGTACTATCGGGAGTGACTTACCCCCACAAAGGTATGGACATGTGATCCATATCAGATGCACAAAGATCTTGTTGTCATTTGGGATGATTGTTTCTGTAGTGAGAAGGCAGATGTGCACTTTATATAGTTTGCATTATAGTTCCACATACAACCCATATGAGGATAAATGTAAAGGAGGATTTGCTCCCTCTGATTTGAAATTATTATGATAATATATATACACATGAAAGGATATTAAACTATGGTACATGGACAAATCCTATGTGAAGGACTTGTTGGGCTTGTACATAGTAGGTATGTGGGATAGCGGGTTCACCTTAATAAAAAGGGTTCCGACAGGCTATTCATATACCGGTGAGTAAATTAAACTCACACTTTTACAGTAAATCCTAATTGAGGATAATTGATGATTTATCATTGTGTTTTACTTACCTATGAACTCACCAACCCTGTGTTGACACTTGATTTACATGTATTCTCAGGTATCTACTAGGAGCTTATGGACATGCACGTAGGATCATATAAGAGTTCAAGATACCTATTGATTTTTATCTGAAATATGATTAAGACATGTTGTCATGAAACAATCTATATTTACTTCCGCTACGCATAATATTACTCTGAACAATTATTGTAAGGATTATCTAAAATCTATCATATAGATAATTGCATCTCATGTGTGACTAATGTGTTCGATCCTGTTTGTTCGCCCCTCCGTGATAAATTCCAGACCCGGAATTTGAGGGTGTGACATTCGACGTCAGATTGTATATGTCTTGAACAATACAGACGCTGTGGGAAAAGTGCTCCCTTACGGCTGAATGGATATGTCGTGGCCGCACTTGCTGCCTGTGTAACTTCTCGACAAGATCAATTTCTTCGGCAGTCATCTTCCTAAGATGCGCGTGGCCCTCCTCGTACACAACAGGATCGTGGTTATGCGTCTCGTTTCTCACCTCTAACATCCAACTGTCACTCTTTCCTACGTACTTCCCTACGAGTTTAAAGGGACATCCTTTCTTTATGCTCCCAGTATGTCTACTTGTACCAGTGAATTTAGGTTCACCACTACGATTGCATAATAGTTCCACATCCTTTTTTCATGACCGACCCACCATAATGACGCACCCATGCTCGCGTCCTCTCAATTTAGCCCAGCTCTCCAAGTCCTCACAAGAATCAAAATACTGAAAAAATGATAAAGCTAGACATAAAAAACAATATATAAAACAAATAAAAAATAAAATAAACAAAGAATAAAAACTCTTCGTACTTTATCGGTTTTATAAGAAACCGTAGCCTTTCTTATCCGATCCTCATCCTCATCATGCTCCGCGGTGTCCCCATGGTTTTCTTTGAGGTAAACCGAACCGTCACTCTCATCTGTGTCATTCCCATTAAAAGTATCCGACACATGTGTAATTTCTAGTTCTAACTGGTACGGGGGATGTCCGTAATCCAGCTCTGTTTGTGAGTGGTATGTGTTCGGGGCATGCCCGTAAGAATTGCAAGGGGGATATCTGTACCCTTCACCGTAACCTGTCGGTCCAAATAAAGAGTTGTACGCCTCTTGAGCAAATGTGTTCTACGGGTTGGTTTCCTCCTCCCCCACGGAGGGTGACTCCCGTATACGTAATATTCCTAAAAAAGATAATGGTTAGATATTTCAAATAATAAGTTATAATAAAACATATACTAGTTCAACTTGGTTCGAATCTTCGATATGTGGCACCTCATTCAAATCTGGAAGCTTCGGCTTTTGATAATGATCTCCCGAACCCGACATTGTTTCGAATTAACGTGTTTTTGGAATGACGAAGGCTGAAAAATCTCGAGTGTTGGATAAATGAAAGCTCAAATACCTTATGATGAAAAAATTTCGAGTGTCGGATTAAGTGTGGAGTGTTGAAAGTTGAAAGGTATTTAAGGTGAAAATCTGGTGCACAAACCGTCACGGTTTGGCCTCTACGTGACGGCTCGTGGTACGATTACCAGCCCTTCTGTCAAAATCACGTCTACCTCGTACCTTAAACTGAGACCTCGTACCCTAGAGGTCACGGTTAGGCCAACCGTGACGGTTTGGTGACCGCTTTTCAACTTTATCAGGCCATTTTATCTTTTTGTTGTCACGAGGTCACGGGAAGGCAAACATAAACTGTGACAGCAAGCCCTTGCGGTCACGCTTAGGTGCCAAAATATGACCGCAAGGTCTAACCGTGACCGTTTGAACCGGCCTACCACCAAAACCCCAGCGGTGTTCCCATTAGGACCCAAAAATAGATGTTTTTTGTACAGAAGTATTATAGTTAAGTGCAGGTTGTGCATTATATTTTTGCTAGCTCGTGTCCAACAAGGAGAAAGTGGAAAGGGATCAACAATTTTTAAATATCCTAAAGATACACACATTGATTTATATTTTACTAAACCGTCAAAACAAGTTTAGTCAGTATTACAATTTTACAATATTGTTCACTTAATGAATTACTGATCAAGATATTAAATGCCAAATTGGTGACTACGTAGTTTTCAAGCAACTTTCATAGAGGATCATTGCTTTTCATTTAAATGAGAGATATTATAATGAAGGAGAGCATTATACACGTTGCACTTTTTTTCCTTAACTAAATTTTGTCTTACTGGATTTTTTTACTAAGATTTTTAATAAGACAACATAACTGATACAGTTTATCAGTTCATTTGATAGGTCATGAATGATCAAGTTAACAACAACTCGAAGTATGTTGTTAATAGTGTATAATGAGTATTAATATGTCTGAGCTGGAGTATTATAAATAATATTCATTACAAACACGTTTTATTTACCATAATTCCTTCTCATTATATGTACGGTATTGAGATGGTGTGAATACACATATGAATTCTCCCTTTTCACCATTGTCTTTGTCTCCGTATGTGATGCTAGTATGTTGTTACTTACAACATTTTCCATGTTTTGTGTTTGTATTACCTTTTAAGTTTAATCCTTAAACTACGAAAATTATAGAAATCAATCTTTTATAAGTGTTATCACAAAATGTGTAATTTACTCCAAGATTAAAATTAATAAAGTTGTTAAGGTGAGGTACCCCAAGACTTCAATAAAATAGGTGGAGATCTTGGGTTCAAGTCTCACCTGGGACAAAAAAGAGGGATGTTTCAGGTTGAGTTAGAGGGTTTTCTCACCTATGGTAGGTTTCCTTCTAAGGGTAGTCTCAGATCAGGGACTAATGTTTTATAGTTAAGTAATAGAGATAATCGAGTGGGTCAATGGCCTGTTAGTGGTCCAATTGCAGTTCAAAATAAAAATAAAGTAAGGGCAATCTAGTTATTTGACACCTTATTTCATAGAAATTTTAATCTCTCCAATGAGAAGTACGAAATGAGTGACAACATTTTAAATAAATGTTGATCTTATTTTTCTTAGTTTAATGGCAAAACCTAGTATAATGATAAAGGATGAGTAGTATTATGTTGATTTTACACCTTAATGAAAGTTTTCATTGTTATTTTGTTTAGAGTGAATTTTTGTTTTTCTTCTTATGGTTTGGTTACAATTGTCATTTTTATAAAAAAAAAAGATTTTTTTTGCATATGGCTCCCCAAGGTTTTAAAAAATTACCATTTCCATGTAAAAAAGTTGACTTTGCTAATCTAAAATGTTAAATCATCTATCATTAAAATTGGGTGATTATGTGATTTTGCATATAAAGACAAAATCCTAATTTATGTTAACGTATTGGTGTTAAAATTTTATTCACATGTTATTGTTCCATTCACGAAACCTAAATCAGACATTTCATCTTCAAACATTTTATCATGACTGAATCATGAGATTGTCGGCTTTATATGTGGGGGGAGGAGAATGGACCTTGTTTTGTGTGGCGGTCGAGAACTCATTGCGAAAGGAGTTATATAATAGAACCGCCGCCTCTTGTCACGATCACTCCTATATCGTGATCTAGTTCCACTCAACTATGGTTATGTAAATGAGGGACTTTGTTTCTAGTTTAAGGATAATTTTGTCAATTACATGTTTAACATTTTAAATTAATGAAGTAAGTTTTTTCAGTGAAAACGATAATTAAAAGGGAAAACTTCACAGAATAATAACCAAGTTTTAACAACGTTTCAATTAGGTCACTCATATTTTATTTGTTCTAATCAGGTCACTAAAGTTTTAAAAATATTCCAATTGGGTCACTAATACTTTTATTTGTTCCAACCAGGTCATTAAAATTTTAGGAGTGTTATAATCAGGTCACTCATATTTTTTTAATTGTTTTAAATAATTCACAGATTTTATAAAATAATTCATTCTTTTTATAAATATTGTTAAACTTTAAAAAAAACTTCATTTTTTTAAATTTTTTGCAACTTATGAATTACCTAATTGAAACAATCTTGAAACTTTAGTGATCTGACTGGGACAAGAAATTTATGAGTGACCTGATTGGAACAATAAACTTTATGAGTGATCTAATTAGAACAAATCTAAAACTTGATTACTATTTTACAAAGTTATCCTTTTTTAAAATTTAAGGAGCTAGATGATAAAAAATCTCTTTTGTATGAAAATAAAACAAACCATAAAAAAGAAAACGACATCACTCTTTTGTTTACGTATACTCTATTTTTTTGAAGTTTCCTCAACTTTATGGAAGGATGAAAAGTATTACACTAATTGTTAGTCCCTAATGAGAGTTTTCCTTGTGATTTCGTTTAAGTGTACACTTTTTTTTAAGTTTCCTCAATTTTATGATATTTGGTTTATTATAATTTTAGAATGAACACGTAAAAACAAAAGAACTCACAAGGGAAATTTGACTTTAAATGTTTTGTAATGCATCTAATATTAAAAATTGCATAATCAAGTTTTAAGATTATGAGCATTTCTGTAGTTGAAAGATAGGTAAAAAGGATGATGTGATGATATAATGACACAGAATGAGCATTAATAAGGGATAAATATACCTCAGTCTTACGTTAAGAGTCTCCTAAGTCCTAAAGTCTCTTTGTTTTTCTTCTCGGTCGTTAACGTTAAATATTTAATGACAGATAAAATACAGTTCGAGTTCTAATTCCTCTTTCTATAAGATCGAAACAACAGGAAGTTGTGAACTCTATCTTTGATCACTGTCACTTGTTTAAAATCTATCACGAGCACCAGTTCAAGAGGGAGAGTGATTGCACACTCGGTGTTCTGAAGTAAACATATATGATGAGAGAGTTGTATTTTGTATTGAGAAAACACACAAGATAATTTGTTTGTTTGTTTTTTTTTTTTTTTTGATGGTTTCGATAAAGAAAAGATTTGAAATCACTCCAAATATAAGAACTCATAACTATAAAAGTAAAATTTCCTAACACAAACTAGATTTCATTCATATTAGCAATATTGTCCTACTTTCTACATCTCACATTTGTCTCATGTCAATGGATTATAACACAGTATAATACTACACACTATGTTGTACAATACAAAGGGCAAACGCGGACATAAAATGATAGATCACATCAGAACTTGATGCTTCTAACAAGCAAGAAAGTGAAACGGTCAAATTTAACACAAGCCTTACACAACACAAAAGACGGTAAACAAACACTGAGTTTTAACCCTGTCCACAGGTAAATACATGCCAGCACACGTTAGAGTTGCTATACGTCATATATTTATTGGTACATTTACAGAAAACAAGCAGGTAGATGATAAAACAGAGAAAGGTCTCAAGCAGCTTCTGCAAACCCGACTCGTAATTTACCATAGTCGAACACTGTATGGTACTTGCCCATGAAAATATCTCCCAAGATCCTGCATTGAAATACCCATATTATTTAAGGTAAAGATGGCATTTTCGACCTGTTTACTTTGGGTCAAATGGGTAAATGAAAACGTAAACATGAAGGAAATACGTCAAACAGGTTAAAATCACCCAAAAGGTACCTTCCTAAATCCTTTTATTCGAAAAGTTTGATGATTATTATTCTTGTAACACTAAATGAAAACTTGATTATTAATAAGACATATGTAAAAATAGGGTTATCTACATGACAGTGCAACTTACTTCCACCTTTTTATCATTAACATTAAGGGGAAAAAACGTTCAACGGTGAGATAGCACCAGATTTAGGATGACGTGATTATGTGCCAGTCACAATTTCACATGCTTAAGATTATTTAAATAAAATGCAAAATGATAGAAAACATTTTTCCATCGTGACGATAACAAAAGGTGAAAGTTGGATTTCAGTGTAAAACCCTAAAAAACATGGCCAATTAGCCATGGTGTGTTGGGTCAACCCAACTAAAAATTAACCACTTCGACCCATTACCCAAACCACTCATTTTACCAAACTTGAATTTCAGGTGTAAGACCTACCAAACATGAAACAACTCATCAAAAAGTAATAAATCAAAATAACGTTTGTTAATTTTTGTGATAGTGATACACAGAGATAGTCATGATGGCAATAAGAGCTGATGACTGTACCAGAGGGGCCCACGAGGAGGTGCCACATCAAGAGCAGTAAATCCACTGATGCATTGTGCTGCTGCTCCTTCACCAACTTTCAGGACATACTAATCGATCATGGGAGATTTAACAACGTTAATATATATTAATTTGGGTTATGAATAATTACCCTCATTCAAATAACAAAATGACAAAAATATGAATCGGATAATGTTATACGGTTACCTGTTCAGGTGAGAGGTCAAAAGTTTTACCACCAATGGTAAATGCAATATTAGGCATAGATGAAAGACTGTTGCAGTCAACTCCAGATTCTCCCATTGGACTTGGCAATCGCTCACACAGCTGTAAAATAAATTAAAAAACATGAGTTCATCAAACAATTTTTTCTACATTTCTTTTGATTAGAGGTGGCAAAATGATCAGTTAGGTTGACCTGAAACACTTAATGTCCACAACATCTTTTCTATAAATAATCAGCATGTCACAAGTAATTACAAAGGTTAAATTATTTCAGTGGTAACATCTAATCTTTTGTATAAACTGTTCCGGAGGGTATATGAATATAAAAAAAATAAACTTTGGAGGGTTTCAACCCATTTGACGCGTTTTCCTTTAAGCATAAAATGGAATTGACCCGTTCCATATGTAGATGGGTCAAATTACCACCTCTAATTTTGATTCACGTATTCTAATTGGGTTCTAAAGTCACTTCACCTGATCAACATAGTTAATTATTTGATCTTCAGTCTCATTGCGCTTGATCTGGTTTTGCATCCAAACAACTGCCATCTCACAGAGATTACACATCTCATCATGTACACCAGATGATTTTCCATTATTCTTGTCAACCACACTCTCAATTATCATGCTGAAAAAACGTGGAAGGTTAACTGCTTATAACATATATATGTTCTCCATTCACTTTTATTTATTTACTATAATGATTACGAATACCAACAAAATTAATGACAAACTAGAGTATGCAAAAGTACAAAGGCATGAAACTGACCTAGTATCATGAGAACCGTCAAAAGAGCATAACTTCATTTGAGAGCAGATTTTTTCAGGTTGGGTCTACAGAACAAATAGAACGGTGCAGTAAGTTCCCAAAATAACAAACAAACAAACAAACAAACCCAGTATATCCCACTCATTGAGCAGGGTCTGGGGAGGGTAGGTGTAGGCGAGTCTTTCCTCTATCTTGTTAGGTAGAGAGACCGCTTCCAAAGAGACCCCCGACTCGATAGCAAAAGCAATAATGATAGGAAGACACCGTAAAATAAATCATACAACACCTAGCATACAGTATATAAAAATAAAACAGCTGAAGAATTAGAGCAAGAAAAGCATACATCAGAGGGGCAGCTAGAATCACCGCTAAAGAGCAGATGTGGACTATGTACACATCAGGCCCCCGCAACAATTATCAGAGTGGCAGCTAGAATCACCGTTAAAGCAGATGTGGACTATGTACACATCAGGCGCCGCAACAATTCAAATACCCTTCGTGCCTATAGGTCCCACTAAAAGTCCATAATTTTAATTCTACGCCTCCACTCACTCCTATCCTCGATCATGTGCTCAGAGAGGTGCAAGTGTATCATATCTCGCCTAATTACCTCATCCCAAGTCAACCTAGGTCTTCCTCTACTCCTCCTACCCTCTAAGATGATGTTCTTTACTGCTCTAACTGGTGCCGCCATTGGTCTCCTCTTGACATGCCCAAACCATCTTAATCTTCCCTCT
The DNA here is from genome assembly GCA_024085815.1 of Flaveria linearis. NCBI lineage: Eukaryota > Viridiplantae > Streptophyta > Magnoliopsida > Asterales > Asteraceae > Flaveria > Flaveria linearis. Next base: position 60,468,782 of record CM044014.1, on the reverse strand, counting down.
CGTATTTTATCTACGATACAAGCCACTTCTAGGTTCTGTCGAAACACTTCATTTCTTATCCTATCCAGTCTTGTGTGACCAATAGAAGAGGAACTGTTTGTTCCACTTTCAGTAAGTTCCCAAAATAACTCCATAAATTCCAGTCTTGCAGTAAGTTCCCAAAATAAACTCCATTTAATATTATTTAATAATTAACAGAAAATTGCAAATTGGTCCCTGTGACCATATTGCAAGTTTGGTCTCCAGATTTTAAAATTTGCAAATTTAGTAACTAAGAGCAAAAATAAAAAAAGTATATAAAGTTTAAAACAAAAAAAAAGAAATTAACTGTCTTTTATCACCATCATTTGTCTATCCATATGACGTCACATGATCATTCATTCTTTACTTATTCATACTTCTTAAACATAAAAACATATGTACTAAGAGGTTGTTATATTTAGAGTATTTATCAAACTATTTTTTCTTCACTACTTGCCATACTTTTCTTTATTATTTTTTATGTTTCTAAAATTAGTTCATCATATTTTATTAACCTTTTTATATTTAAATCAAACCCATGCCTCTTTTTTTTATCAACTCAACTCATTTTTACCTTTAAATTATATAAATGTTATTTACAAGGGACATAAAATGCGATGCATGAACTGTAGCATCTATTTTGATTGAGTTATGCCATATTTGTTGATGTAGTGTATAGAGATCAATAATGTTTATCAAAAAAAATACGAGTATAAAAATTGATCAAACCATTGGGACCAATATACTTTTTTTTATTTTTACTTTTATTTACTTTTTAAATTTGATTTTATTCTTTTAATCTTTATTTTATTTTTTACTATTATTAAATTTTATTATTAATGTTTATTTGAATTTTTTAACTTTAATTTTAATTTTTATAAAATTTATTGAATTTTTATAAAATTTTAATTTTAGAGAATTTGCACAATTGGTCCCAATGGCTTAATCATATTGCAGATTTAGTCCACAGACCGTTAAAAACTAACGGACACTAACGGTGGGAACTAAACTTGCAACAAAATTCCAAATGTTTGAACTAAGGTTTGCAAATTTTAAAATCTGGGGACCAAACTTGAGATATGGTCAAACCATAGGACCATTTTTGCAATTTTCTCTATAGTAAAAATATATGGTAGATTAAAACAAGAATTTGATATTAAAAAAATTAAATTTTGTTAGGAATCAAAAAGTATTTTCATGCTAAAAAGCAACTCAAATAAGCTTTGTAACGCAAAAGAATATAGATATGCATATCAACATGGCATGTAAAATAACTTAACTAATGAAACGATTATATAGTATACAAAAACAAAAGGATATTACGCATATTTTATGGAGAAAACAATTTTGTTAATTGGGCTCAAGGGGCAGTCTTTATAACTGGACATTCGGGCCTAACTAGGCTTTTCAATCAACTGTTAGGAATTAAGACAGATTGCAACTTTCAGACCTAGGACCTTTTGTGTTCCTTTAGCACCATTTACCAAATGTATAAATTTATTACATAAAAAGAATAAAAGTCATAACATCCAGAACCAAGGAAGAAAGAGAAATAAGTGCACGTACCTCAGATAGTAGCATCTCAATTATAGTTTTTCCATATTGATTGACCATTGTCTTGCATTGTTGGCTCATAACCCCAGCAGCACCAATGGCTTGATTAATTTGAGTAATAACAGCCTAAAAGAGTTTAATATTATTGAAGGATGTTAGTATCAGGCAGCAGAACAGAGCTGATTAACTACTTAGACATGCCATGCCAGAAGAATATATATTTAAACTGCGCAACCACAGTAGATGTATTGTAATCAACTGATCATAAGGACATAACAAAATTGATGCATAATAGTGTTCCATTATAACTAGAGAAAAAGAGATGATGTTTTTATTTTCACTTCTACTCTGCAGGAGAAAAATGATCAAAATCATTAGATAGTAAGCAAGTTTCAATATTGCTCCACTTAAGTCACTAAAATATTCCAACAGCAAAAAAAAAACTCCAGTTTCATTGTTTGATTGTTGTAAAAAAATTTATAACTAGTTAAAACTCAGTAATTTAAATGAAACACTTGATGAAACCGATAGAAACAGAATTAACTAACAAACTGCAAATGGAATTTTTATTAAAATTGATACTCTAATACACACACTAATCACCTATTTATAGAGTTAGAAGAACTAACTATTTACACATTAGTACCTTCTACTTTCTAGTCTTTTACACATTCATACTAAACATACAAACACAAAAGTAATACAAAGAATTACAATCTAACAATCACCCCCTTAATTCTTTGAAACCACCAACTCCCAAAAGCTTCTTCATTTCTGAAAACTTTAACCTCGGAAGAGCTTTGGTTAGGATATCAGCCCTTTGTTCATCACCACTGATATGCCTCACTATCACCATTCCTTTCTCTACACATCCACGAATATAATGGTATCTAACATCAATGTGTTTAGATCTGCCATGAAAAACAGGATTTTTCATTAATTGCACAGCTGATTTGTTATCCACATGTAACACTATAGGCCCCATCTTCTTCCCTGTAAGTTCTTCTAATAAATTCTTCAACCATACTGCCTGCTGAGCTGCAGCAGTAGCAGCCATAAACTCAGCTTCACATGAAGATAAAGCCACTGTATCTTGCTTCTGGCTTACCCAACTTACAGGTCCTTCACAATAGTAAAACACAATACCCGTAGTACTCTTTCCATCTGCTTTAGTTGGTGCATGCGAGCTGTCACTAAACCCAACCAACTCACTAACTCCACCATACTTGTACCAACCCCATTATCTATAGTACCTTTTAAGTACCTCAATATGTGCTTCACAGCCTGCCAATGGGTTGTTCTTGGAGATTCCATGAACCTACTAGTAATTCCCACTGCATAACACAGATCAGGTCTGGTCTGGGTTAAGTATCTTAGACACCCAATGACCCTTCTGTATTTTGTAACATCCACAGATTCACATTCTTCATCTTTTCCCAACTTCAATCCTGGATCCATAGGAGTCTTTGTGGCATTGCACTCCCACATTTTTTGATCCACCAAAACCTTCTTAGCATAACCTGATTGACACAAGAAAATCCCATTACTTTCTTGTCTCACCTCAATGCCTAAATAATACTTCAATAAACCAAGATCTGTCATCTCAAATTGTGACTTCATCATAGACTTAAACTCCTCAACAACCTCCAAATTAGGTCCTGTCATGACAATATCATCAACATAAACTCCAACTATCAGTGAACCATTTTCAGAACTTCTCTTATACACAGCATGTTCTTGAGGGCACCTCTTGAAACCAAACTTCAACAAAGTAACATGAAGCTTCTCATTCCAGGCTCTTGGAGCCTGTTTCAGTCCATATAGGGCTTTTATGAGTCTGTACACTTTGTGTTCTTGACCAGATTTCACAAAGCCCTCTGGCTGAACCACATACACCTCCTCCTTTAGATCTCCATTCAAGAAAGTTGTTTTCACATCAAGATGGTGCACCTTCCACCCATTAGTTGCAGCTATAGCCATAATCATCCTAACAGTCTCCAATCTTGCCACAGGGGCAAATACCTCTTCATAATCGATACCAAATTTCTGCACATAGCCTTTTACTACCAACCTGGCCTTATGCCTAGTAACTACCCCTTCTGCATTCTTCTTAAGCTTGAAAAGCCATTTCAATCCAATTGGCTTCACTCCTTTTGGACATTGGACTAGTTCCCAAGTCCTATTCTTTCTCAATGCTATCAAGCTCTTCTTGCATAGCTGCCCTCCATTCTGGTTTGTCTTTAGCTTGTTCAAAACAAGTTGGTTCTCTCATCAATAGCAACTCTGAATCTTCAAACACAGGAGGTTCAATAGGGATCTGCTGTTGGATATCAGTTCTATTAAACACATCTTCCATGCTTCTAAAACCTTTTGAAGGTGTATCATCATAAGTTGATCTGGGAATCAGATCATCATCATCATTTGGAACACTTCCATCATATACACCCCCTGAATCCTAAACATGATCAGCTTCAGGATCCATACCATCTTCATTAATCCCTTGAACATCATCATCATTAGGAGCATTAGAGAACTCAGTCTCATCTAAAGCATGACTCTGCATACTTTGAGTAACTGCCATTCCAAAGTCTGAATACTTCTGTCTTGATTGGCTATGCTCATGATCTTCCCAATTCCAAGGCACTGCTTCCTCAAATTTTACATCTCTACTGACTACAACTCTGCCCTTTTCTGGATCAAACATCCGGTATGCTTTAGAACCTGGTTCTATGCCCAAATGAACCATTGGTTTACTCCTATCATCCAACTTTTTGATCTGATTATTCTGCACTTTCACATACCCTTTACACCCAAACACTCTCAAGTGTTTCAACTTAGGCTTCCTGTTATACATACTTTCATAGGGGGTAATTCCATTCAAAGCCTTTGTTAGGCTTCGATTCAGCAGGAAGACAGACTGTCTTACTGCCTCAGCCCACAAGTACAAGGGCATATTCATGGCCTTCAACATAGACCTCACCATTCCCATCACAGTTTGGTTCCTCCTCTCCACTATCCCATTTTGTTGTGGAGTGTATGGGGCTGTCAAAAATCTCTTGATTCCATCTTCACTACATAATTGCTCAAAAGATCTTGAAGTAAATTCCCCCCTCTATCAGTCCTTAAAGCCTTAAGTTTGTACTCAGTTTCCACTTGAATCTGAGCCTTAAACTGTTGAAAGGTTGTAAGTGCCTGATCTTTTGATTTGAGTATGTACACCCACATGTATCTTGAGCAATCATCCACTAGCAGCATAAAATACTTGTTCCCAGCAGGTGTGGGTGGTTCAAATAGACCACATAGATCTGCATGGACAAGTTCCAGTGGGACTTTTGCTCTAAAGTTGCTAGAAACAGGAAAGGGCCTACTCCTGTGCTTTCCCACTAAACAACTCTCACACAATTGTGGCTTGTGATTAATCTTTGGCATACCTCTAACCATGCCTTGCTTGGACATTTGATTAATTGACTCAAAGTTCAAATGGCCAAGCCTAGCATGCCATATCCAGGCAGTGTTGTCCATCACAGTCAACAGACACCTCGGTATTGCAATTTGCAAGTGAATCTTGTATAACCTGTTCTCAGATTTCTTCACCTTCATGAGAGTTCTTCCATTGCCTTCATACACCCACAAGAACCCATTCTGCATCAATATCCTACAGCCCACTTCATCAAGCTGGCCTAGGCTAAGGATGTTACTCCTTAATGCAGGTATGTAGTACACATTTGTGACTACTCTATGTTCACCATTCTTGCATTGAAAGCAAATTGAACCTCTTCCCTTGATAACAACCACTGATCCATCCCCAAACTTCACTTTTCCTGTGACACCCTCATCAAGATCAGTGAAATGAGAATGAATTCCAGTCATGCGGTTGCTAGCCCCATTGTCAAGATACCAAGAACAGGTATCCCCTTCCTGTGGCATTCTTTTGGGGAACACCCCCTGTTCCTCCAAAAGACCTAAGTCTTTTGACAGTTTTGCCATCAAAAGGGTAGGTTCCTTATCTTCTTGGGTCTGTGTAAGGTGTGCCTCATGTTCTCCCCTCCTGGGAGCCGTACATTCACTTGAATAGTGCCCAAGTTTGTCACAGTTATAGCACCTTACGTTTTTCTTATCTTTCTTGTTTCCATTACCACTTCTTTCACAGTTTTCAGGGTTGGATTTCCCTCCCCTGCCCTTTGTAAACCTTCCTTTCCCTCTACCTCTTCCTTTGCTATCATGGGTAGCATTCCCCCTTTGGTTCTCTGCTTTGGACTCATGTCTTGTCCTCTCTTGCCACTCAGCTTTGGTCAGGAGGAGTTGACCAGAAGTGCCTTTGTTTTGTGAGACTGGTTTCAATATCTCCTCATAGGCTTTCAACCGCCCAACCAGCTCCTCGAATGGCATATTCTCAAGATCAGAAAACTGTTCGATTGCTGCCACAATTGGTAGATACCTCCCCGGTGCAGCCTTCAATACCTTTCTTACTTGTTTCACATCCGGGATCACAGTTCCCAGAGCCCTGTATCTTGAGATTAATTCTCCCATTCTCCCTACGAACTCATCTATAGACTCACTTTCCCCCATGCCTAGCATCTCAAACTCATGGTCTAGAGTTTGAATGCGGGCCTGCTTCACTCTTTCTTCCCCAACATACCGTTTCTTCAAGGCTTCCCACACCTCCTTCGCAGTCTTGAAAGCAGCTACTTGCATCAAGACATCTTCCGGCAAAGATTGGAAGATGAAGGCCCTCGCCTTCTTGCCCAGTTTCACATCAACTGCGGCTGTACCAGGGGGTTCTATGGCATCCCAGATTCCCTGGGCATCCATAAAGGCTTCCATCTTGATTGACCAGGAGGTGTAATTCGTCGGGGTTAGAACCGGGATCTTGAATGAAATGGAGTCGCTAGTACCTTTCAGCACCACCTGTGCACCGCGATCTGCCATCGAGTTCCCTTAAGAGTCTTGAATTTTGGTTCGATTTCACAGATCGGACGAGTCAATTGCAATATCCGATCGAGTTCAATTCGATCGAGAGTTCACGAATTGAAATCCGATAGAGTTCAATTCGAATTGAATTGAATTGAATAGGTCGTCGATTGAATTGAATTGAACAAGCAGGTGATCGGAATTGAAATCGATCGCCGATTTGGAACCGAGAGGGAGATTTTTTCAGGCCGATCGAAGGAGAATAGGTTTTCTAATCGAGGGAGAAGAAGATTCTTGGATCGAGAGCCGTTGCCGCTCTGATACCAAACGATAGAAACAGAATTAACTAACAAACTGCAAATGGAATTTTTATTAAAATGATACTCTAATACACACACTAATCACCTATTTATAGAGTTAGAAGAACTAACTATTTACACATTAGTACCTTCTACTTTCTAGTCTTTTACACATTCATACTAAACATACAAACACAAAGTAATACAAAGAATTACAATCTAACAGAAACTTGATTACTATTTAGTGACTTCTATTTTCAAGTCACCCATTGCCTTAGGTTAAAACTTGAAAAAAGAACTAAATAGTAGCCAAGTTTCATATTTGTTCACTTCAAACCGATGGAATAGTATTGAAACTTGTATGGTTTTCGCAGTAGAAAAAATAAGTTCAAGTGACGTTTTAGTAAAACAATGATGAACATTCGTTACTGTTAGACAGGTCAGTTTCATGTCTGGTTACCCAATCTGTATCATCAACCACTTTGCCACCTCTAAACCTACTAGTCATGTCTGTCCGCAAGGCTGCACCCAAGTAGGCCACAGGTATCAACATTGCATAGGCAATCAGTTAGCCCCACAATGTATAAAACACAAACCCTATTTTATGTATGTCGTATTGCTTGTCTTAAAACGGCCCGTTGAAATAAATACATGTGTTAATGGTCATTCCCATGATGAGGGGAAGTTTCAGGTCATTCTATCATAATATTCATACTTTATTCTATGTAGGGTCTAGCATAACTGCACAAGAGAGAAGTATATAAACAGACTGCAAATTCAAATATTTGTCCAGTTTACTTGTATCAAAGCTTATAATTGCATATAAACATATACATACCGTTGGACCAGCCAACAGAGAAGTTCCAGAATCAGCAATTGCTGCACAACCATTGTTGCAAAATCCTGAATAAAAATGACATCAGAAATGTAAAATTCAGAACTTTAATAATGGTTTACAGGATTAATCCACAAGGTATCAAAGCTATAAAAAAGGACAATTACAAATGCTACAAAATTACCAGTTGTTTTATCACCAATCAGAACATCACCCATATTGAACTGTCACAAGATAAACAGCTAAATCAGATACAAGTTCATGCAGAACCATCATAGTGAAATAAAAATATAAATAAAAGAAGACTCGCCTGCCAGTAGCCTTTTTGAGTCACAGGGACATATGTGTGTTCTCCCTTGAAATGATTAGTATCAAGCCCACCAAACACAAGTTCACCCCTTCATCCTCATCAGTATTGCGATTAAGCCAAAATGAAAATACGGGTTCTTGAACAAGGCCTTGGTTCACCATATTGTACCTAAAATGATATTCAATTTAAACAAGAAAAGAAAGTCAATTATGAAACTTCAAACAAAAAATCAAGGGAGAATGTATACATAGGGCACCTAAGTTTCAAGGGTTTCTGCTAAGCCTAAGTAGTACAACTATTTTCTAGGCACTCAAGTATCAATACGGTTTCATATATGTCAATTCTAGAAAAAAAATTGTGGAAAATTGTAAAATGATAAAACACCAGCTTCTTTCACATATAGAGTTGTAAAAAATGACAAAAATGCCTCAAATCTACTCAAAAATCAAGTCCAGAATCTAGATGGATTGTCAAAAATGCATTGAGTAAACACAATAGTATTTTAGTTGTATTTACAAATCAAGAAATGACAAAAGCTATAAATTTAAAGGAACCAACATAAACGAAACCAAACTGATACTTGAGTGACCTCTAAAGATGCTTTAACATCCAGGTGGCCTTAGTTATAACTTTTGTATACATTATCCCATGAATGAAAAGTTCAGTAACAGGATATGAGTCAGCTATTACCAAACAGGAACAGCATCCCCAACAGAGATTTCTTGAAACCCAAGACCAGTATACCATCAAACTTGGCTGCCAAGAAAGTGATACCAGGCTCTTTAGTTGCCTCTATAAAATCCTGAAAATGATGACATGTCAAGATGAAGAAACTAGATGAAACATTGCATTTATTACATTAGATGCACATTTTATTTAAAGACCTGCTCTTTAACAACAAGGTCGCCGATTTTGACAGAATCTTTGCTAAAGAAACCAGAGATAGAGCCAGTTCCATATTGAATTGCAGCAGATTTCCCTGAATGAGACATGAATAACATAAAAACTAAAGCTCCTTAAAAAAATAAAACATTGGCAATCAGAGCTAATACAAATGATAGTGCCTGAGTTCAAGGGATCAAGGTATGACATTGAAGCTTAACACTTGATGGTCAAATACAAGTTGATTGTCTTTAACAGCAAACTAACCAAAGGTCAATAATAAACAACCCTCTTGTTTTATAATTGTCCCTTTCAACACTTTTTTTCTTCTTTTCGATCAAGTACATCAAGGAACCAGAAATGGACAACATACCATTTTTCTCATAGGTACTTGAGTGGCTAGACTTATACTTTGAGTGAAAAAGGCATGCGACCTGCATTCATATTAAGAATGATCAGAACCAGATAGAACTTAAAATCCATCAAGTCATAACAGACTGCAAAGTGTGTGAGCACGCGCGTGTGTGCATGTGAGAGCGAGAAGGGTTTTACTAGGAATTCAAAACACCAAGATGAGACAAACTCACAGAAAAATAGCACTTTGCAGAAGGCACCCACAGATTAGAACTACCAGTGTCAAAAATCACAGTGAACTTCTGAGGTGGAGTACCAATACCAATCTCACCATAATACTGAGCATCCATGTAATTTTTTAGCGAAATTATATCACTATCTGAATCTCTGAAATTACCACGAACACCATAATTACTTCTAGCATTCCCTTCATCAGAGCCAGCATGTCCACCAACTTGGTTCAATTGGTTAAATCTCCTCTTTTTAAGTCCAACTCTAACCAATCCACCATTAGGTCCCAACGAAGCAGCAGGTGACAGAAGAAACCAAAGAAACAACAAAAGCAAGCTCGATTTGAACAGAGTACCCATCTCTAGCACTGCAATTAAAATTTTCCTCTAAAATCACTAACTACGAGCATTAGCCAATATCAAACATTACAAAATAATTCAGATAATTCAACTCTAATATCACATGAATCATCTATTTCATTTCACAACTAAACGTCAAAAAAAATAATGAAAATTCCATTGTATCTTCACAAATTACAATTGCAGATTTGCATATTCAGAAAAACAAAAAACAGTTACCAAATCAAAACTTATGCTTTTACTTCAACCAAATCACACTTCAAATACTCTACGAATGTAACCACACTTTACTATAGTCAATCACCAGCCACTATCTAAATCATCATCATGTATAAATTAAAGATCGCTCCAATAGAATCCAAATGATCGCAAACACATCAAAAACAAAACAAAACCTAGCAAAAACCCTCCATACCACAACCAAATCCCACTTTGCAACTTCTAGATCACAATTCCTCTATACGTAAGATTATCCGAATCAAATCAACTATACGTGTAAGAGCACCTAATCACAAACCATTTAGCCCAAATTTCACGGCGATCAAAACGATCACCGACAATCAGTATCAGTTCAGACAAATTAAACAAAACAGATGAGCAATTATAGCAATATGTAGATGAAATTGATACAATACTAGTAGAAATCGAGTAATCGGAGACGATCGTAACAACAGAGGAGACGAACCTGCGTGAGGGAAACAATGTGAAATTAAGCGTGTATGTTAAGAAATGCTTTATACGGAGGTGCAGAATAAGACAGTTCCTACAGTACGCAGTTTACTTGTTCCCTTTTTATGTATCCAAATGTTCATGTAGGACCCTTTCAGGTTATATATGTCGTCAATAAGAACCCTTGTTTCACCACGCTAGCAAGAAAAACAGTAAAATTACATGTTAAATAACGAGTAAAATTACCCGAGGCTGGACATCGTAACCAATGATCCAACATTGGACATTAATACACATAGTAAAAGAACACAACGTCACGTACATTGTGACATAATAGTTTGAACAAAACGATTTAAACAAAAGACCTACACGTCCTCGTGAAGTCATATAATAATAATAACATGGCATATGCAAACTTTGTAACTTTGCATCCTATTAATATAACTATAGTAGCTTGGAAGGAAAAAATCAAAGAAAAAATTAAACAGATAAGAAAAAATGATAAAACTAAAAAAAAATAAAAAGGTCAAGAAAATATAATAATAAAAAAAATAAACAGTTGTAGGCAGGATTGTATAGCCTTTTGTTTTAAAGTAGAAGTACAGTTACATATACGCACATTGTTTACAGAAAATGGAAAAAAGTCAATTTAATAGACCAACTAGATGCTAACAATTGTCGGGCGGTGGGAAGCCCACCGACACTTCTAATGGGTTATGTATAATAACCAACCCTTTTGGGATTTATTTTCTACTTCTAATTTTCAACCATACGATACGAACAATCTTTTAATTTTAGTCACCAAATTGAAAATGGAACATTGTTTTCTAGCATGAACATTTTCATCACTACCCTTCCAAAACTCTAAATTGTTACCGGAATAACTGTTTCCACAAGTTTGTTTTCCGAAAAACCATATTACTTACATTTTATTTCAAATTAATCGCGTTATCGCTATTTTCATTAACCGTCAATACGCTTTGGTGGTGTTGTTACAGAAACGGGTGGGGGAGGGTGATTTGACATTTTAGTCGAGTGGGAACACCGCCTTATGTGCGTAGCTTTGAAAAAAAACGAATGACCTACTAAGCTTTTTGTTAAACAACAACCAAGCTTACTGAATATAGAGTTCAACAACAATTAAAAAATAATTCCCCCATCACCACCCCTCACCTAGAATATTTGAGGAAAAATTAATCTTCCTTTAAAAGCTATAGAATTAAATTAATTTTCGCACAAACTCTCTGAAAAGTTGCATATATTTCTTCCCTAACTCACTTAAAAAATATAGATTCATCATCATATTATCATTATCAATATCATCTAGTTTAGATTTTCGTCATTGACCTTCGATGATGATAGCTCGTTTGATGTTATGACAACACTTATGCGAATATAGCTCAGATTATATTATGGTTTTTACAGATAAAAAATTTAAATACGAGTACATATATAAATAAGAATCATGTGGCTACTCACCAACATCTTATGAAACATTATTTCGGTAAGGTTGTCTGTATGGTGCTAACATTTTCAAAAAGAGGTTTCGAATGCTTAGAAAGTTACTTTTGCAAACTACGGTTGAATATAAGGCTATATCATTTTTAAGGTATCTTGAAATGCTAAATGTGAAAAGGTTTATCACTTCGCTACATATGTGGTACATTGGCAATATGGTAGTTAAGATGGGCCGTCTTGAGCGTAATATGGTTAAGATGGCGTCTTGAGCGTGGCGAGGTGGGCAATTCTCCAGGGTCCAATCTACTCAGAGGCCTAAAATTTTTTAATATATATATATATATTACGTATATATTTACGTATGTATGTACGTATTTATGTACGTATGTATGTATGTATTTACGTACGTATTTACGTACGTATGCACGTACGTATTTACGTACGTAGGCAGGTACGTAGGCACGTACGTATTTACGTACGTAGGCACGTACGTAGGCACGTCCGTCCGTACGTTCGTAGGTACGTACGTCTCGTACGTACGTACGTAGGTACGTACGTCTAGTACGTACGTACGTAGGTACGTACGTACGTACGTAGGTACGTACGTACGTACGTAGTACGTAGTACGTAAGTAGTACGTAAGTAGTACGTACGTACGTATGTATGTATATCATTTAAAAAAACCTATAGACTATTAACAAACTAATTAACAAATCCAGTGGCATTAAATTAATTTGACTTATTGAAACTTAGGGCCCATTAATATTTTTATTAATTTAATCCACTACTATTTATTTAATCTCTAGGGACCGCCTCTCGTAGTTAACTAACGGGACAATTCTTGACGTGTGTGACGAGTAACTGAAGACGTCTGAAAGACTTCATGTGAATCTCTTGACCTATTTGGTGTTAATAATATTCAAATGTATGGTCCATTTTTCTGGTATCTAGGGTTCAATAACAATATCAAACGTTTATAATCAATCTTCATTAAACAATAATTTATTCAATGGTACTACGTCTCGTTGTTCATTTCAAGTAAATGGATCACAATTCAAACATGTATGTTATTTAGTCGACATGATAAAGCAAGCGAGGCTTATTTTGTGAAAAAATTTTCATTTCCAACCATCGATAAATGAACAAGATTCAAGAAAGCACAATAAGCTGCTCGAAAAGACGTGTAATGTGCTTTTGGTGCGCTCAAAAAGTCGTCGGGCTATAGTTCGAGTCCCAACATGATCAACGCATTGCGCAATATTAAAGATGTCATTTACATTTGTTGCATATTATACAATATGATCTTACAAGACGATAGATATGCTTTATGTTTATTTCATAAATATGAGCTCCCCTGTCCAAGATGGACTATAAGAAAATGTCGAGACCACTAGATAATTATGTTCCAAAAAACCTTCCACAACATTCGGGAAGATCTCGTTGAACATATTTCAAGAGTCCAACGGATACATTGTTTTTTAAATTAGTATTTTTTTATTATGTAGTCTTCTTTAAATTTTATACCTTTTCTATTATTAATGAATCACATTTTCTTTTTTTATTTTATTATTAATTAAATTTATTTTTATCATTTATTTAAAAAAGGTGGTCATAGATTCCCAAACATAAACTTTTTAAAGTTGAACTAGTTATTTTCACCGCGCGTTGCCGCGGGGAGATTAAAACGATTGTCTTTAGGCCTCATTTCGAGAATGCAATTGAGCTCGAATGTGAAATCATAAAAACTTAAAAGAAACCAAAGATTGGATTGAAAGAAAAAAGCGACTTACATTATTAAAATAAAGTTATTACCTATGCAAGTTTGGAACTGGAGATGCGAAACGAAGCCACCATAATTGACCTTTTTTCATGATAGTGCCTTTAATGTAGCATAAAAGGATCCAATCTGAGATATTTAAAAGGAGGATATATAAACTAATTTACCCTTAGATGAATAATGTTAAAATTAAAGGAAGTCATCTCAACCCCCCACTACTACAGCCTTTGGAGAAGACATCTCATGATTCTCAACTATTATCTCAATTTTTTGAACAATAGTCATGTAAAAGATCATAATTTAGGACTATATGTTCCATGACACAACCTAAGTGATTTTTAGCTTTAAAAGACATGGCAAACACAATTTTTTAGTAGTGTGTAATGAATTAGTTTCTCTTACATGATCATGTTCTTCTACATGTCACCTTTATTTCTACCAACCTTATCATCTTGCATGATAGAAATAGTTAATGAATACAGATACAACAGCAACAAACACCTATAATGCACTATAACTTTATGTTTTTTTTTAGTTAGAATGTTTCAATTGGTGATATTATTCAACTGCATTATCTAGATGTTATATGCATGGAAGTATTGTCTACAATTTGTTTAAGATCCAAAACAGACTACAACATGTACGCAAGGACCCAGGCCTCTTATCTTTCAAACGTTCGGCACCTAAGCTAAAGGCTCACCGTGTGTACCTAGCACCTTCACCTACAGACATGTTCCAAAAACAATAAAACGATTAGAATACCATCAATAATAGAATATGAAACATCAAAACAACCAAATACAAATAATGGAAAAAAAGATGTTTTCATGTCAACCCAACCTGACCCGTAAGAAAAATGCCCCTTTTAACACATTACCCTACATGCCCATCTTGCGCCTTCAATATTAATTAATTTTCTCTAATCTTTTCTTAACTGTTTCGTAATTATGCGCTCTACCTGGACTTGAAGCTGTTATTAACAACCTGTCCATTACAGTTTATCCTAATAATAGAAGCTGATATTAGTAGGTATAAATCCCTAATAATAGAAAACCTAGTTCCATTTATAGCTTTAACATTTATAAAGCTTAATAACATGGAACAGATATGTAGTTGTCTTACGTTTTCTTGACTGAAAGTGACCCAATTAAATTGATGAAACAAAAGCAGCAGTTGCACCTACAAAGCAAAAAAGAAAAAAAAAACAATATGTTAACACCTTGGCCACAAAATCAAATCAACTTGTTGTCATAAACAAAAATAACAAATGTAGATAGCAAAACATTTGCCGGAAATTGCAGCAGCAGCTACCTTGCCGGTTCAAAATGAGCATGTAAAGTGTAAACAAAACACATGCATCCAACAACAATTACCATAAATAAATTGGACAACAGTTTCATTACAGAAGTCAAAAACTGGCAAAAATCATGTATAAATACCCAATCTAAAAAGATAAAAGTTACACCTTATCTAATTAACTAAAGCTAGCACCTACACATTAGAATACAAAACATGTGTACATCAGGAGCAACAAAACTTCAGATTGAAACTCATACAATACCATAAAAATATTAGCATATATCAAAAAAGATTATAGCTTTAAACTTTAGACCGAAAATTCGCTTAAAAAAGCTAGGAATTGGAACTCTATAACCGGAACTTAATTTTACATCGTTAATATCATGCAAATCAAAAATTAGTATGACCATAAACAAATGATCAGTTACAAGTTTGTTATCAAGCAAGCTTTATCAATGAGCAAAAGCACATGGTGGATATTAAATAAAAACTTGATATCATCATCATCATCATACATTATAATACAGGAAAATAGTAAAAATTTTCAATACTTTTTATCCATTCCATACTAAAAGTTAGATAAATCAGAAGTATACAACCTTCTGTAATGAATAGTCAGGTTCCACCGTAAATTACGGTGGAGTACCCCACCTTACGGTGGGGTCGAATCTTCCTTTCTCTTTTCTTTGCTTTTCGGTGTCGTTGTAGTATAGTGGTAAGTATTCCCGCCTGTCACGCGGGTGACCCGGGTTCGGTCCCCGGCAACGAGGCCATTTTGATGAAGGTTTGTCAGACCTATCAAAAATATTTATAAAACCGATCTCACCTAAGTAGCTAGGGCAAGTCGGGTCGATCCACAGAGAGTATGTGGAAAGTGTCAGTTAATTCAGAAAAATGGTTTGATTACGTTAACGATGAAAACTAACTTGCAAAGTAAAAGATTGATTTAAAATCAGTAATAAAAGGAGCAACTCTCTTCAGATTTCAGGTCTATGATCGGAACCAAACTTGTTAAATCGAGTGTCAATCTGATTAAAAGCAATTGAACTGAAGGAGACTGTCGGTTGTCAGTCGACTACTCGTATCATAACCTACTGCCGTGTTACCCAACCGGATCCAAACCCCAAGAACGTTCCGGACTTAACTGGTCTTGAACGCTTCTCAAACCAAGGAAACACAATTGTAAAGAACACGCGTATTTTAGGGTTTCAATCAACAAATAAAGTTAACTGGCTTAATTGGCCAGTGCAAACGTTTAACTCAACACACGAATGATAAAACTTCAGTTCCTAACATAAACCTTACTCTTCGAAGAGAGTTACAAACGTTTAGCCTAGCATCCCAAACGAAAATACCAAAAACAAACGAATAAAGTAAGAATTCGACATTACAAATGCAAACCGAATGAATCAAATTGAGTTTTGATGCCAGAAATCACTTCTCCTTTGCTGTACGATCGTCCTGGAAAAGACGGCTGTGGAAACGAGTCTCTGGGTCAAAAGATATCCCTAAAACAAACCCTAACTTGTGTTTATAACGTTTCCCCGTCGAGCTCACCGTAAAGAGGGTTTGCTCACCGTAAAATACGGTGAGTGATGCGCCATTTTGATGTTAAAAACTACCGTAAGATCAGTGACCCACCGTAAGACACGTTAAAACCTTCTGTAATGAAAAGTCAGGTTCCACCGTAAATTACGGTGGAGTACCCCACCTTACGGTGGGGTCGAATCTTCCTTTCTCTTTTCTTTGCTTTTCGGGTCTTGTTCGGTCTTGTTTCTTCTTCCGTTTATCATTCTAATTGCACCCTTTTAGCTCCTTTCATCTCCATAACCTACACACACAAAACTAACGCAATAACGGGGTTCTAACACATAAATATAATCAAATTAAACCGAAATAACATGTTAAACCCCCGAAAAACCACCCGAACATCACATCCCCACACTTTTTCCTTACTTGTCCCCAAGTGAGGCTACTGTTGACTCACCCTACAAACCATTTACCAACCAAACACAATATGCTAACAATCATACAAGGTTTAAATTCATACATGATTCCCAAATTAGACTTTTGACCCGTAAGATACCAAAACCTCCAACCCAATGGAATACCCGATTAGAAATCGCAAACCCTGAGCTATTCCCTTGCAAATGTCATGCCCCTCACAATAAGCTCTCCTCTCAGTTTAGTTTATGACTCGGCAAAAGATGTGCCGGATATTTTCTGATCACTCAAAGATGTTATAGGCTAGTGAGCATAGGCTTGTAAAGTAGTCACCCTTCCACCCACTGACACAAGATAACACATCAATCATGAGGACTTTTAAAGGGTTGTAATGACCGGCTTAGGTTCGGGTAGGAATTATTTGGGTATTGGTGGCTAAAGGTGATGGAAACTTTGAGTTAACTACATTATTTACAAAACACCAAAACTAACTAAAAACATTTGCACTAAACATACCTCAAATCACATTCTTTTTCTCGTCTCATAATCTCGTCTTTCAACTTAACTATTCAACAACTTTTCTGATTTTTCAATTTTTTTCTTTTCTTTTTTTTAACAAACGAAAGATCTCTACTAACATTAAACATAAAGAAAATCGACTTAGACTATGCTACCCCTAGTTGACTCAAGTTCCATCACATGGGTAAACAAATGAAAAAGTTAACAAAGGCTAATGGGTCAATTTGGGTTCAAATCAAACAAACAAATAAAAAGGCTCAAATTCGTTTACTACGGGGTGATTTCGGGTCGGTGGGTCCTAAGGGGTTATTCTACAGTTAGTCCTAATGCCTCAGTCACCTCAATGTGTATCCCGGTCTCAAGTCTTAAAGTGTACATGCCCTACAAGTTCTACCACTAAGCAAATAACATCGTACACTCAGCAAGCAATTAAGATATATAGCAATGAACATAGGCTTCTCACATAATGGACACGGAGGAAATATGGTTACCGACATGACATAGGCAAAGTACTAAATCTAGGGTTTGCCACCTCTAATCAAGCATTCCCTCTCCAACTTTCATTTACGCAGCCGGTTTTGAGCATCTAGGGAATCAACCATGAATAAAACCTCAAACAACTTTTAGCATTTTGGAGAAAATTTTCAAAAATTTTCAAATTTTCCATATTCACATTTCTCTAAATTGTATATCCCCTTAGGATCCCCATCCCCACACTTGGGATACATTGCCCCCAATGTATGGATTTTTCCAAACACGACCTGGACCTTTAAACAATTCCTGACTCGGACTCACAATTAATAAGCAAACAAGAAAGTAACGCCTAAAATTAACATAACTAAAAAGTTCAACATGACATAAAGAAATAAACATCAACCACACCACCCATCCGCCCAGCTTGAAACCCGAGTCGCCCTCGACTCGCAAGTCAACTAAAACTTACCTGAACGGGGAACATCCCCACACTTGTGTGGTGCTATGGTCCTACAAAACTTGTTACACAAAACGAGATGGAACAAAAAATAAAATAAAATAAAATAAATAAAAGACTACCAAAAAAAATAATAGAATAAAATAAAAGACGTACGAACACGGGTTGCCTCCCGAGAAGCGCTACATTTAGGAGTCTATAGCTTGACTTCCAACCATGTGTTCATCAAATTGGGTCAGAAATCCAAATGCTGACTGAAAGAATTTCTTCAGTTTGCTTATTCGGACCATTTAGATTGTTGGGTCGTAGATATGGTTTCAACCTGTGTCCATTTACGACCTGTCGAATGTGATCATCAAAATCCTCGATCTCAATGTCACCAGAGTTCCCAATCCGGGTGATCTTGTATGGACCCGTCCACTTGCTCTTTAATTTTCCTGGGAACAATTTCAAACGAGGGTTAAAAAGCCACACATAATCACCTACCTTAAAATCATTCAACCGCAACTTTGCGTCGTGCACCCGCTTCATCTTGTCCTTGTAGATAGATGCACTCTCGTAAGCTTCTTCCCGTAACTCTTCTAACTCAGTCAAACTCAGCTTTCTCTGTTTACCTGCAGTTTCATAATCACAATTAACTTCCTTAACAGCCCACCAAGCTCTATGAGCTAATTCAATAGGTAAATGGCACCCTTTCCCATAAACCAATCGGTATGGAGTAGTACCAATAGGCGTTTTGTAAGCGGTTCGGTATGCCCACAAGGCGTCATTTAACTTGTTTGACCAATCCTTGCGGTCAGGCCGAACCGTTTTCTGCAAAATTTCTTTGATCTACCTATTGGATACTTCCACCTGACCACTCGTTTGAGGGTGGTAAGGTGTTGCAATCCTGTGATCTACTCCATATCGTTTCAAAAGTTTGCCAAAATAAAAGTTATTGAAATGTGATCCCCCATCACTTATGATCACACGAGGGACCCCAAATCGGGTGATTATATTAGACTGAACAAACTTGCATACGACACTATGATCATTCATTTTGGTGGCTATTGCTTCTACCCATTTAGAAACATAATCAACCGCCACCAAAATATACAGATTGCCACAAGAATTAGGGAAGGGACCCATGAAGTCAATCCCCCAAACATCAAAAATGTCGATAACAAGGATTGGTTGCATGGGCATCTCGTTCCTCTTGCTTATGCTACCCATCTGTTGGCAATTTGTACACGTCCTAGCAAACTCATAAGCATCCCGAAATATTGTGGGCCAATAAAGCCCGCAGTTCAAAACGCGTTGCCCGGTTTTCTAGCCACTGAAGTGACCCACCGTAAGACACATTAAAACCTTCTGTAATGAAAAGTCAGGTTCCACCGTAAATTACGGTGGAGTACCCCACCTTACGGTGGGGTCGAATCTTCCTTTCTCTTTTCTTTGCTTTTCGGGTCTTGTTTGGTCTTGTTTCTTCTTTCGTTTATCATTCTAATTGCACCCTTTTAGCTCCTTTCATCTCCATAACCTACACACACAAAACTAACGCAATAACGGGGTTCTAACACATAAATATAATCAAATTAAACCGAAATAACATGTTAGACCCCCGTAAAACCACCCGAACATCAATAATACAGGAAAATAGTAAAAATTTTCAATACTTTTTATCCATTCCATACTAAAAGTTAGATAAATCAGAAGTATACAACCTTCAAAACACAATGAATTCAAAACTCCAAATCATTGATAAAAAGAGATAGAGCTTACTTGTCGTGTAGCCAAACCATAGGGTCAGATCCCCAAATCTATGTAACATCCATAAAATATCATCTCATGTAAAGAGAAATGAAGCTCCAGAATCAACATTCAGAAAAACATTGTTGGACCAAAAGAACCAATGAGCCAAGATCAGGAAAACCTCTAAGTCTCACATGCCACTGCAACAACTGCTGAAGACTCCCATCAGCTGTTCTGACAAAGTCTGAAGATCAAAGTATGAAGATCAAAGAACTGAAGAACAACAGCTGAAGACTTTAAAGTACTGAAGACAAGTACTGAAGAATCAAAAGCTGAAGAACTGAAGAACTGAAGACCTTCTACTGAAGCACAAAGTCTGAAGACAAAGACTGAAGACAACATTGATGACATCTACTGAAGTCATCAGCTGTTACATCATCTGAAGCCAAGTCTGAAGAACAAGTGCTGAAGACTCAGAGTTTATCACAACAGCTGAAGAAGTCTTCTTCAGTTGTTGTGATGGTTTTTCCCTTTCAGTAGTTTTGTAATTTTATTTCAGTAGTTTGTACAACAGCTGAAGAGCTTGTTCTTCAGTTGTTATAGTATCAGTAGTTATAAACGACTGA
Source organism: Flaveria linearis (assembly GCA_024085815.1). Taxonomy (NCBI): domain Eukaryota; kingdom Viridiplantae; phylum Streptophyta; class Magnoliopsida; order Asterales; family Asteraceae; genus Flaveria; species Flaveria linearis. The sequence continues at coordinate 60,448,072 of CM044014.1, read as the reverse complement.
AGAGTTTGTTCTTCAGTCGTTGTAGGATTTCAGTAGTTTACTTTTATCAGTACTTGTAAAAGATAGGAACACTTTTGTAAGAAGATGTCAGCTGTTGACATCTTCAGTAGTTTTATGTTCCGTCAGTTGTAATTTTAATAATCGGTTGATGTCAGAGAAAGGACATCATCACCATCCTTTTGCCGCCTATAAAAGGATGGTGAACCATGCTGTTTTAATTGCCGAAACGTGTTGAGCAATAGAACAATTAATTTTTCGCAGAACTCTTTTCTCTCTCTATGTTTGTGCTTTTACTTGCAATATCTTTTATGTTCTTGCTATAATTGCTAATTAATGCTAAATCCGCTGCAAACCAATCTGATTGATCAAACGAGAGGCTGAGATCCTGTCAAATGGTATCAGAGCAGGTTAATCATTGATCGATTTCACTATTGATCATTTGAAACTGCTCTTTTGATCTCTCTGTTTGATCGAATTAGCAATTTGCAAGAATTAGCCATAGAGAGTGAGTTTCTGCTATTTCCGGCCAAAATCTTGAGGTTCTCTGGTGGTCTTGAGTTACGTTTGTCTTGCTTAAACTTGTTTTTGACTAAAACCTGAGATGACGACACTAACTAATGATCCTCACAATACTGGTTCCTCAACCAAGCCTCCGATGCTTGTGAGGAACGAGTATAACATATGGCAAAGACGTATGCTTCACCACTTGGCTGTCAACAGTGCTGGTTGTTGGAAGTCAGTGGTGCATGGACCATACAAGCCCATGGTGAGCGTCCCTGAATCTAATGAACAGGTTGCGAAGAAACCTGAACAATATTCGGACGAAGATCTAAAGCTGTTCGAAATTGATGCTAGAGCCCATGGAATTTTAGCCATGGCCATTCCTAATGAGATTTATTCAGGGCTCTTGCATCATGAGTCTGCTCATGACCTATGGGTTGCTCTAAAGGAACAATTTGGAGGAACTGATTCGGTCTTAGCAAACAATAGGGAAATCCTCGCCCAACAATATGAGACATTCTCATATAGAAAGGGTGAGACTCTGACCCAGCAGTTTGAGCAGTTCTCTTGTTTGATCTCTGAGCTGAAGATGGTCAAACAAGAGTACTCCAAAAGCCAGATGAACAACAGGTTCCTCAGGTCACTGCCTGAGAGATGGGACACATATACCATTGTCCTACGCTCCAGTGCTGATCTGGAAACTCTATCTCTCACCCAACTTCATGGGAAACTGCTCACTTTTGAGAGAGAGATAGAGCAAAAGAGGAAGTTGTCCTCTTCTGGCAAGCTCGCTGATGACTTTGTCCAAGGTAATACTGCCTTGATAAGTCATGAGTCAGAATATGCTTTATCAGAAAGTTCTTATGATGAGCATATTGATTTCTCTACCAACTCAGAACAAGCTTTTGTTGGTGTTAGTAGTTCAGGAGGTGGTGGTGACAACTTGTGTTTTCTGATGGAGGACTTGAAGGGCATTCCAGATGATGATCTGGAAGAGATGGATATTTTGAACCAAATGGCAATGATAAATATCCGCTCTCAAAAGTTCTACAAGAGAACTGGTAGGAAATTCCCTGGACTCTCTGGCAAAACCAAAGTTGGTTTTGACAAGAGCAAGTTGAGGTGTCACAAGTGCCAAAGGCTTGGACACTTTGCAAGAGAGTGTAGATCGTCTGGATCTAACTCCTCTGCACCCTTTGTGACTTTTCCCAGCAATAGCTCATAGCACAGAGGGCAACCTTCCTCCAGCTCTAGCCATCCATCACAAGCACAGGCACCACCTGCTTATTTTGTGCCACAGGGTCATATGCCATATCCTTACCCCTGTTACTACATGCCTCAGCCTAGTCAAGCTCAAGCACCCTCGGCTCAACCACCTCATGCTCTTCCTGAGCCTCAATCTTCCCAATCTCATCATCACACACAACCTCAACAACATAGCTTTTTCACCCCAAGTGTTGTTGACTGGAGTAGTCTACCAGAAGAGCTATCTGGTCAGAAACAACTACTCCGAGGTGCTGGTCAACATGGTGGTGACCAACCTTTTGGAAATCTTGCTCTGATGGCCCTTGATTCTGCTGAGGGGTCATCATCGAATCAGACACAGAATCAGACATAGCTGGTGATGATGGTTCAGCAACTAGTGGGAAGAGTCAACCACTTAGATGCTCCTGTGTTGAAACCACAGAAAAGGAAGTCCAAGCCAAAGGGTTCCTCTTCTGCACCATCTTCTTCACCTCAGGCTGTCACACTTAACACAACTGTTAGTGCTGCATCTATAGCTGAAAACAGACCCAAAACCAAGCAGGTTTGGGTCTCCAAGACCAACTAACACATGGTTGTGTTTGCAGGGTTCTTCAACATGCCATAGAAGCATCTGGTATGTAGATAGTGGAGGATCCATGCACATGACAGGAAGCAGCTCCCTTCTTAATGACTACTCTCAAGGAAAGAAGGGATTTGTTTCCTTTGGCAATGATGCAAAGGGTTACATCATCGGAAAAGGCTTTGTTTCCAATGGAGAAATAAGGTTTGATGATGTGAACCATGCGGAGAATCTCAAGTACAACCTCTTGAGTGTCAGTCAAATGTGTGACAAAGGCCATGTTGCCCTTTTCACAAGCCAGAACTGTCGGATTCTGTCATCCAAAGTTCTGAGTTTGATTGACAAGGCATTGGATGAACACACTCTCCTGAAGGCCAACAGGACAGGAAGAGTGTATGCCTTAGATCTTTCCAAAAAGATAGATCTAAAAGGCCATCCTTGCCTATTCTCTAAGGCCTCTCCTCAAGAGTCTACACTATGGCATAGAAGGCTGGGTCATGTTAATTTCAAGAACATGAATCAGCTGATAAGCCATGGTTTAGTAAGAGGATTGCCTCAGAAGGAGTTCAAGTGTGAAGATGACTGCAATGCTTGCTTGAAAGGAAAACAACACAAAGTTTCATTCCCTTTAATAGAAGAAACAAAGTCCACTGCCTGCTTGCAGCTCCTGCACATGGATCTCTTTGGTCCTGTCAGAGTGATGAGCATGGCAAAGAAGAAATACTGCCTGGTGGATGATTACTCCAGGTTTGTATGGACTTTCTTCTTGCACTCCAAGGATGAAGCAGCCAAGACTATAATGAACTTTGAGTTACTTGTAGAAAAGCAGTATTCCCTACAGGTCAAGTGTGTGAGAAGTGACAATGGAACAGAGTTTAGAAACCACACACTTGATGACTTCTACCTGTCCAAGGGAATTCGAAGGCAGTTTAGTATTCCTAGAACTCCTGAGCAGAATGGAGTGGTGGAGAGAAAGAACAGGACCCTCATTGAAGCAGCAAGGTCAATGTTGGCTGACTCAGGGTTGCCACTGACCTTTTGGGCTGAAGCTGTCAACACAGCTTGCTATGTACAGAATAGAGCTTTAGTGAATAAGAGGTTGATGAAAACTCCTTATGAAGTTCTTCATCATTTGACCCCTCTGATTTCATTCTTTAGAGCCTTTGGGTGTCCATGTTTCATTCTCAACACTAGCAACCCACTCCAGAAGTTTGCTAGTAAGGTGGATGCAGGGTATTTTGTTGGTTATTCATCAACTTGCAAGGCATACAGAGTCTTCAACTGTAGAACAAAGGGGGTTGAAGAAACTCTGCATGTTAAGTTCAATGAATCTCCAAAGGACAAGATTCCACAAAACCCTGTGGAGTTGTTTGATCTGAACATACTGCAATATGTTCCTTATCAACCTCCATCTGTTGAGCCTGACAACAGATCTTCACCTGGTGGTACTGATGATGATGTAGTCAGTACTCACCTCTTCAGGTTTAGTGACACCTGCCTGAGTCCACTGAACTTGATGCTTCTGTAGCCTCAGCAGCTCCATCCACTACAAATGCTGATGAGATTTCTGCTTGCTCTACTTCGTTTGAGCTGCCATCCTCTACATGGTTTCAGGAATCTCCATCACCATCTGTTGCTGCTGATGGGTCTACAAACACTTGCACAGATATCATAGTCTATTAAGAGCTCAAGAATCACCCCACATCTCAAATCATTGGTGATATTCATGCTGGAGTTTCAACCAGGAATCAATTGTCCAACTTCTGCTTCTATGCTCTCTTCATCAGCCAGCAAGAGCCAAAGAACTATCATATTGCTTTAAGAGACAATGGATGGGTGGAAGCTATGCAGCTTGAGCTTCTTCAGTTTAAGAAACAGCAAGTGTAGGAGCTTGTTCCATTACCTAAAGGTAAGTGTGCTATAGGCACCAAGTGGGTATTTAGGAACAAAACAGATGAGAAGGGCCAAATTGTCAAGAACAAGGCTAGGCTGGTTGTTCAAGGGTTTGCACAAGAGGAAGGCATCGATTATGATGAGACCTTTGCTCCTATGGCCAGACTGGAAGCAATCAGACTATTCTTAGCTTATGCTGTCTTTCACAGTCTTAAGGTTTATCAAATGGATGTCAAAAGTGCCTTCTTATATGGAAAAATAAAAGAAGAAGTTTATGTGTGTCAACCACCAGGCTTTGAGGACAATAAACATCCTGATTGGGTGTACAAGCTTGATAAGGCTCTTTATGGGCCGAAGCAAGCTCCTAGAGCTTGGTATGAGACACTATCAACTTTTCTTTTAGAAAATAAGTTCACTAGAGGCACCATTGATAAAACCTTATTCATCAGGACTGTGGGACAACATAAGCTCCTTGTTCAAATCTATGTAGATGACATCATCTTTGCATCCTCTGATCCAAAGTTGTGTGATGAATTTACAAAGCTCATGAAGCTAAGGTTTGAAATGAGTGCTATGGGAGAATTACAGTTCTTTCTAGGTTTGCAAATCAAACAACAGGATGATGGAATCTTTATCCATCAGTCTAAATATTCAAAAGAGTTGTTGAATAAGTTTGATTTACAAACCTGTAAGCCCTGTTCTACTCCCATGAGCAGCATCACACAACTAGATGTAGATCAGAAAGGTAAAGCGGTTGATGAAACCCTATACAGATGTATGATCGGGTCCTTGATGTACCTTACAGCTTCTAGACCAGACATCATGTTTTTAACATGTGCTTGTGCTAGATTTCAGGCTGCACCTAAAGAATCCTATTTGATTGCAGTCAAAAGGATCTTTAGATATCTGCAAGGTACCCAATCACTAGGTCTTTGGTATTCAGCTGGGCATTCTTGCAAATTAGTTGCTTTCTCTGATAGTGACTATGCAGGATGCAAAGTCACCAGAAAATCCACTTCTGGTGGTTGCCAATTCCTAGGCAATTGTTTAGTTTCTTGGCAGAGTAAGAAACAAACATCAATTGCTACATCCACTGCTGAAGCTGAGTACATTGCTGCTGCAAGTTGTACCTCTCAGATACTCTGGCTTCATAATCAACTTCTGGATTATGGCATTACTGAGACTAAGACTCCATTTCTAATGGATAGTGCTTCAGCTCTTTGTATTGTTAAAAATCCAGTCCAGCACTCTAGGACCAAACATATAGAGATCAGACATCATTTTATCAGGGATTGCTATGAAAAAGGTCTGATTGATCCTAAGTTTGTGCCTAGTGCTGATGAGCTTGCAGACATCTTTACTAAGCCCTTAGATAGTGCTACATTCCAAAATTTGGTACTAAGGCTTGGTATGCTGCAGCTAGAGTAATTTGACCAATGCTGATGCTCTTACTTCACAACTAATGATGAGCAAAGGTCACATATAAGTACTGATGAGTAATTTAGTCTTTAGCTCTTTCACAACTACTGAAGACTAAAATGACTCAAAGTACTGATGTACATTATTTATTGAGAACAACTGATGTAGTGAGGTGGATTACAACTACTGATGTATGATTTTCAAATAAATAAGTACTGAAGAACAAATTTTGCTCACAAGTACTAATGTGTAATCTTACACAAGTACTGAGGACAAAATTTGTTCACCAGCTCTGAAGAGTATTTCATCAGCACTTGTGAACATCTGATCACAAGAGCTGAAGGCATAAATATTCACAAGAGCTGAAGGGTTAATGAAACATCTGAAAGTCAGCCAAAGAGCTGATGAGTAAGTGTAGAGACTAGCATGAAACAACTGATTTGACGGAAACAGCTGATGAGTAATTTCTCATCAGCTGATGCCAACAGCTGCTGTTTCATACCCAAACAACTGAAGGACAAAACCATGTCTTCAGTAGTTTCACAACTACTGATGACTAACACCAAGTCCTCAGTTGTTTACAACAACTGAAGCAATACCATGTCTTCAGTAGTTCATAACTACTGATATCAGTAGTTCACAACTACTGAAGGCTAACACCAAGTCTTCAGTTGTTACAACGTCTGAAGAAGAAAATTAGGTCTTCAGTAGTTCATAACTACTGAAGACTGACAATAACTCTTCAGCCGTTTACAACATCTAAAGGACAAAACCAAGGTTTCAGTAGTTTTAACTACTGAAGACTAACACCAAGTCCTCAGATGTTACAACCACGGAAGGTTAAGACCACGTCATCAGTCATTACAACAACTGATAACTAACACCAAAACCTTCAGTAGTTTTCTTTCAGCCTTTGCCCTACCCTAGAAATACCCAACGTTCAGAGCATTTACTCCTCACTTAACCTAACCTTTCAAAACCTATGAACTTCCCATACACCATTAATGGCGACCATGCAACTGAAACCTCGACACAACTGTGTCGCTCATCTCACCAAATCGCCATTATGGCCAAAATTTCACCATGCCGTCGATCTGATGCACGAATCACCTTACCAAACGGCATTCCTTTTGAACCCTACCATCTACACCGACTCCCTGACGGAGTTTTGGACGAACATCACCGTCCAAACCGGAGAGCAGGATGGCGAGGTCTCTCTCCGGTCCTCCGTCAACAACCACCCAGTGGTTATCACTCCAACTACCTTGCGCCAAACCCTAAAGCTGGAGGATGCCACCTACCCAACCTCCTACCCCAAAGGCGCCCTGGATCTATCCTTCACATCCAACGAATACCAGGGTGACCTCTCCGCCACAACCTTGTTGAAGAAGCACTTTCCTGATCCCCAACGCCTCATTTTTCATATGGTGAACGTGTGTCTGGCTCCCAAAACCTCTTCATGGGACCAGATGTCAACAAGGTGGCAAAAGGTATTGTTTTCTATCTTTGAGAACCAACCTCTGAACTTAACTGATCTCATCTTTTTGGAACTTAAAGACATGGCCACAAAACCACTTTCTAACCGTTGGGTCTTGTATCCACGGTTCATAATGGCCATGATAGAAAACCAGCTTCAGGCTGAGGGACTAGTTGGCACTGGGGTCCCTGCCATGGCTGTTCTAGCCGAGGTATACTCCAGGCACAACACTGACCACATACTCAAACAGGCTGGCCGGCTGCGAAAACCCACGCAGCAGGAACCCACAGCCTCCACCTCCAAATCCAAAGTCCCCACCAAACCAAAAGCCAAAAAGAAGCCCAAAAAGGCTACTCAGGGAAATGAGTCCCCTGAGGATGCCCCTGCAACACAAATGCAGGATGTGGCTGCTGGTTCGATTCTCCCAGCAGCTACCACGACTCCACCCACAAGAACCGCACAGGCTTCCTCTCAACAGGAGCCTGATGCAACCATCTGGGACAGCCACACTTCTGGGGTCTATCTCACTTGAGAAGACTGCCATTGAAAAGCACAGTCCTCCCCCTGTGCACACTGCTTCGAGCCCATCTACTGATGAGACCGCCCCACAAAGCTCTTCATTGGCAATAGCCAAAGTGCTGACCCATCTGAGCACTCCACCCTCTCCCCAGAAACCTATTACAAGTGGGGAGACTCCAACAGAAGAGGGGGTGGATACAAGTGCCTGTGGGAGCCCACAACACAGAGAATCACAAGTCCAATCTCCCAGTATGGCTAGGGAGATAGGACAATCTGGTGAGGCTGCCACTTCCTCTGCATCAACATCTGAGCAGGGTGAAGCTGGTAACATCAATAAGACCTCACCAGAGGCAACTGCCGATGATGGATCCAATCCGGAGGCTGGAAGTCCCCAGTACCATGAACAAGGGGCACATGCTATTACTGAGCCACACTCAGAGCATGTACATCCTGACATTGTCAGGAGGTCAGGTGATTCAGTTCATACTGATGATGACCTGAGCTTCTTCTTCGACGTTGTAGCTCACAACACTATCTTAGAGGATGAGATAAGCAGACTCAAAGAGTTGCTTGCTCAGATGACTCAAGATAGAAGTCCATCTGCCACCACAACCCTACAGATGGCACCTTCACCTGAAGGTCTCACAAACACTGAGCCACTCCCACAAACTCGGCCACCAGCCCCTGCTTCTGGCACTAGCTCTCAGGGTCAGGACCCCCCTGAGCAGCTGGATGCTATCCTCCAGAAATCCCTGCCTCTCATCACACCCATACTAAAAGATATAGTCATTCAAACCATTGATGAGAGGCTTCCCACTTATATCCAACCCATGGTGGAGGTTGCCATTACTAAGGCGCTTGCTGATAGTCAAACCCCAACCAATGCACCCAAAAAGGGGGAGACATCAGTGCAAGCCAAGAGGAAGAGGGGAGAGGAGGAGTTAGAGGCAGAGAAAGAGGTGGTGGTTGAGAGGGAGAGGGCTGAGGAGAGTAGTAGGGTGAGGGAGAAAGGGAAGAGGAAAGAGAGGGAGGTTGAGCATATAGAAGTGGCTAGAATCCAAAAGGATTTCAGTGTCACTTATAAGAAAAAGGGAGAGGAGGGAAAGAAGGTGGCTGACTCTGATCTAGCAGCTCTTGTCAAGGAGGCTGATGCTGAACAGAGCAAATCAATGGACTCTGCCATTGCTCAGCTGTTCAGGCAAGGCTTTGACAAGGACACTGCCATGCTAGATCAGGAGCTCAGGAAGATGGAGACTAGGGAGATCGAACACCGATGGTCTACTTATAGCCAAGAGGACAAAAAGAGACTCGAGGCTATGAGTAGATTCATTTCGAAGTATCTGGGCAGGCCAGTCCTTGATGTTAAAGCATGGACCAGGGACAGAATCTTGGCTATAGCCGCCAAGATCTGTTCAGCTGGTGATTTCACCAAAGGACTGGTCGCTGAGGCCCTCTCCGAAGCCGGAGCTGGGAACAGGACACTGCTAGCAAAACAGACCAAACCATCACTCATCTCTAGATTGCTAGCAGTGCCTGCCAACATTCCCACACCAACCACCAAACCACAACCCACAAAACCAACCCCTTCACCATCAAAACCCGCAGCCAATGATCCACCCTTGAAGAAGAAGAGAAGGGTGTTGAGGCTGCAAGAAGAAGAAGAAGAGGAGGATGAGGAGGATAGTCTGCCCATTTCAGCAGTTATACCTCTACCTAAAGCCAAACCACAAACCATCACTCCCACCTCACAGCAAGACACTGTGAGGGTAAAACTAGAAGAAGAGGAGCAACAAAGATTACACGATGAGGCAATGCTGAAAAGCATTGACAAATCATATGCTGCTTCTACTTCTATCATGAACATGAAGAAGGAGGCTCTGAGACTCTTCACTCTTAAACAAACCTTTCAATATGAAAAGGAAAGAGTGAGGACTTGGCCTGATCCTAGGGTGGCTCACAGGATAGTTCAAAAGGCTATGCCTGTGAGATACAAGAGCCAACTTAAGAGAATCGTAGATGAAGTGATCTCTGTGGCTCTTGTAATAACACCATGGGAAATAGTAGAGGAGTTCGAGAAAGCCTATAGAGCCAACCAATCACCCCAAACAATGCTAGATAATAGGGTGATTAGGAAAGGGTTGGTCTATAAGAGGCTTGAGAACTTCCATAGGGATGAGCTCAACCTGTTGTTGGAGGGAAGACATCCTGATGAATTTGCATACAGGCAAGTCACAACAGTTGAGCTCAAAAATGGAAAACAGGCCAAGTACATCTCAGAGTTGTACGGCCGGGAGGGGTTGTTCGAAGGTGAGCCTGAAGACCTAACCAAAGAAGAGCAAATGATCCTTCTTCAGGCCTACACCCGAGAATCCTACCGGCTAGTACATGGGAGGTAGATCTCATGGATGGGACAACAGCTCTGTGTCCAATTCCCCAAAATAGAGCTCCCATCCATACTCAGCCAATCAAACCTTAGAGACTACCTCTCAGGCCAGTGCTTATCTGGGTCAACTTCTAATCTGATCTAGAAGGAAATAGACCAATATTTCTGCCAACAATAAGTGGGACAACAAATAATTAGAGGTTTTGGCTGCATTGGTTCAGGGGGAGTTTGTTGGACCAAAAGAACCAATGAGCCAAGATCAGGAAAACCTCTAAGTCCCACATGCCACTGCAACAACTGCTGAAGACTCCCATCAGCTGTTCTGACAAAGTCTGAAGATCAAAGTATGAAGATCAAAGAACTGAAGAACAACAGCTGAAGACTCTAAAGTACTGAAGACAAGTACTGAAGAATCAAAAGCTGAAGAACTGAAGAACTGAAGACCTTCTACTGAAGCACAAAGTCTGAAGACAAAGACTGAAGACAAAGACTGAAGAAAACAACTGATGACATCTACTGAAGTCATCAGCTGTTACATCATCTGAAGCCAAGTCTGAAGAACAAGTGCTGAAGACTCAGAGTTTGTCACAACAGCTGAAGAAGTCTTCTTCAGTTATTGTGATGGTTTTTCCCTTTCAGTAGTTTTGTAATTTTATTTCAGTAGTTTGTACAACAGCTGAAGAGCTTGTTCTTCAGCTGTTATAGTATCAGTAGTTATAAACGACTGAAGAACACTTTTGTAAGAAGATGCCAGCTGTTGACATCTTCAGTAGTTTTATGTTCCGTCAGTTGTAATTTTAATAATCGGTTGATGTCAGAGAAAGGACATCATCACCATCCTTTTGCCGTCTATAAAAGGATGGTGAACCATGCTGTTTTAATTGCCGAAACGTGTTGAGCAATAGAACAATTAATTTTTCGCAGAACTCTTTTCTCTCTCTATGTTTGTGCTTTTACTTGCAATATCTTTTATGTTCTTGCTATAATTGCTAATTAACGTGCTATATCCGCTGCAAACCAATCTGATTGATCAAACGAGAGGCTGAGATCCTGTCAAACATTTACTGGAGAGGCATCCGAGTTCCCTTCAAAACACAAAACATAATGTTTTTCAAGTCGAAGTATGGTTAAATTGGCAGTAAACATTTACATCAAAATACATTTGGATAACAATGAACCCTATACGAGCTGGTGAACATAGGTCTCATATTTAAATGAATAAAAACCACATCAAATTTTAGAAACATGATTGTTCTCTCTAATACCAACTCACCGTAGAGGGTTCAGTCTCCACTATTTTCAACCCGTATTTCTTTCTACCCCTGAGCTCAAAAACCTGGTGGAGGACTCATATAAACCTATTCGTGCTTCATCCTTACTCAATAGAGGCTCAGAACTTTATCATCATAGCCGCAAGCTAACACTTTTACCAAACAATGAGTCAAAGATAAGAGCCAACATAATCAGAACAATCTTCATAAAAACTAATGGCCGGTGTTAACTAAAGTGCATCGATCAATAGTAACCGTCCATACTTCACCTCAAAACTCAGACACGTAACTACATGTCATCATAGCAAACAATGTCCAACGATAATTGTAGCACTCGATGCCTTACGTATAAGAGCACAAATGTTAGTAGCTCAGAAGTGGGTGTTCGTTGCGGCTGCAAACAACAGGTTTACCTCGCCGTAACAACAAAAATAACCTTATTTTTCATCATCATCACCTCTAGACCATCCAATATGAACCACTAAACACGCAATGAACAACGAATTGTGCAAATTAAGTGCACATATAATCAAATATTAACATAAATAAATTATTCAAAGTGGTGATGAGTAAACCAAACATTGATAACTAAACTTTACCTACTCAGGAGCTGCGGGGAAGCAAACTATAAACTAAGATACAACAAATGGTAGAAAATTTAAAAATACCATAGCAAATGAGAATAGACAGGTTGATAAAAGTACGCAAACCAGAGACCAGTACTTCAAGTTGTAATTTAAGCCAACACCTAGAATTGACTGCACTAATCTCCACAAACAAATGGGCTTTGTTCAACTTCTTTTACCTAAAAAAATGATCTATTGAGAAACACACTATGTTCACAGAGAATCAGATACTCAGATAGACAAATTATTCAATAGAATATTCAGCAAACCCGAAAGAAACTTAAAATGTTCTTTACTCGTTCAATCACCAAAGCACCCAAGAACTTCCAAAATCAAATAACACTACTATTGAAGACAGATAATCCAAACATGCCTTCAAAAAGAAAATCAAGTACACACGTATTGAACTATCAGTTAAACCCTATCAAAGCCGTATCCAGTTCCTCGAGGAACTTACAAGCCAGAGTACAAAATGTAGTGGAAACAACATTAGAAACATGTCAACAACAATTATTCTAAGAACTAAAGTAGGTATAGAGATATAATCTCTACTCAGCGACATTTACAAACATGTTCACCTAAGAAGTAACCCCAACATAAACAAAACATACGCAGACATTCAATTACTCAAAGAACTTGAAAATCACTTCAAGAAAATAGGGGGGAAACGAAGTTAACCCTAATCAGTGTCTAACAACTCCGTTACAATCGCATAAGCAGACATTCAAACACTCAAAGAACTTTGAAATCAAATCAAGAAAGTAGGGGGAAACGACTGTTACCCTAATCGATGTCTTACAAATCCGCCAAAATCACATAAGAACATGAAACAAAACAATCAAACATCGTCAAATCAATATTCCAAGAAGCAAGAGTAGAAATCGAAAAGAATGATCTCAATTAAGGCACTCGCAAACATTGATTTATAAGGTCAAGAAAACCATACCTTAACACCAACAGAGGTTACATATCAAGTGCAACTGAATCGCTTGAATCCTCTATGATCGTCGTCCCAGAAGCGAAACATCTAGATTTTGCAGGAGCGGTCAAGGCAGAAGGCGGCGGAGGTAAGGAGATGAGCAGCAGAAGAAGGGAAAAGCCATCGAATGTGGCTTTAAACACACACACGTGAAAGTCACGTGCCAAAACACCCACCGACCAAAGTCTTTAATAAGAATAGTAATTTCGTCATGATATCATGAATGTTACTTGTAACTTGAATCATCTTAAGTTTTAACAACCTAACTATATGTAAAAATAGTAAAACTGGTTAAACCATTTTCTCAAAATGACAATATTTTATTCTTATTTACTCGTAATCACACCTCGGACCCATTAAATAACACCATGATCAACTGATAAATAAATTTCGTCAAAACTTTCAGTGTCTAGAACAATTATGTATATACTTCATGTAAATGTTGTTGCTAACGTTGGAGTATACTGTTGAGATCGTTGGAGGTTAAGAGAACGATCGAGACGAGGTGAAACTTTTAAGTCTAACATGGTTAAGTAAAACATGAGAGATGAGGTGTAGAGAACATTAGAGTGGGAGAATCGCAAGGATGATGAGGTTGTGAACAGCGTAACTGTACACGAAGAAGAAAATTCAATTGGAGTGAAGCAGCAAAGAAGGTCGTGGCTATGGATTGTAAAGGTGGAGGAGTGACCCGGGGCGACAAGAAAGATTGGAATCTAGGGACCAAACTATGAGACTTGAGTTATAGGATTGAGATCAAATGTTAAATCGTTATTATTGTGACAATCTGTCATCACCTTAAGATAAATTAATAATCATGATTTTTTAATTAAAATAACATTACCAAACATATTTAACATTATGTTTTATTATGTATATATGCAACTTTGTTAACTGAATGAAGCTCAGCAAAGGAGTGTACTTATGTAAAGGCTACATAGGACATATTATAGATAGGAGATGGGAGAAGGGGAGTAAAACTGTTGAAAAGGAAGGCAAAGAATCGATCATGCAAGGTAGAGTTGATAAGAAGACCCGGGTTTTCTCCAACAATAACTGGTCTCATGGGATTTTGACTTCGTTTGTCAATCCTCCAAATGTTTACTAACAAAATTGTGGGTCTCATTCACTCACATTATTTCAACTAAATATAATATTATCTAGACAAAAGAATGTAAGAGTTCAGTTTAATTCTAATTTCATATGAGTTAGTACCAAATAATGACAAAATCTATCTTTACCAACTCCTCTTAGCACAAAAACCTAAAATAATCAAAAAAAAAAAAAGTTTTCTATAATTTAATAATCAACCAAATATTTTTCTTTAAGAAAAAGAAAAACTAAACCCTCTTTATTATTCCTCATTAACTGCCTCAAAAACTCGAGTTGTTGACTTTATTATTCCCTTGACTATTATCATTGCTAGTATTTCCACTCCCATTGATATTGCTATCGGTGGCTCTCACGTCTCCATTGCCATTGTTGTTATCGCCACCACCACCAACACCGCCACTTCGACCTAACACCGACGAAAGAGCTGCCGCTAGAGCCACAGAGAAATTCGGATCAGCAGTGAGGGCGGTGACGGTGTCAGCCAAAGCCGCTGGCGACGCCGCGTGGTGGTGCAACGGCGGAGCTGCAGCTTGCGACATCTGTAGCCCGGAGAATTTCGACTGGTTGTACAAATCTACACCGGAAACCCCCGGCGGTACGCCGGCGGTTTGACCGGAAAAACCTTGGTTCTGATTGATCGGAAACGGAATCGGAAAAGGCCCTCCGCCGTGCCGGAACTGCAACGGATCCGGCGTTTGCGTCAAATCTAACGAAACAGTAGGGAACGGAGCAGAGGCTGAAATTGTAGCCATGCTTGAAGAACACGAAAGGAACGTTCTCCCTAAGAAATTCGAGTTGATAACGCCGTCGGAGCTCGGCATCGATCCGGTGAGTAGCATCCTCGCGGCGGAGGACGTGGTGGAGGCCAACGCCATCGCCGCTGGCGGTAGAGGGTGGTTATGAGTGCCTTCGTAGGTGGTGATCAATATCGTTCTATCGTCTGCACATCTCTGCACCTGCAACATACACCATAATAAATTAATAATCCATTACTTGATATTATGAGATTAATCTCAGTGAAATGATATTATTGTTAACGATGACCGGAGATCGGAATCGTACTTGTTTTCTGACCGGACATCCGGCGGCCATTGTGCACCGGTAATATGCTCGTGGACATGGATTTCCTTTGGCCATTTTTTGACCGTATTTCCGCCATTGACATCCATCTGCAATCTAACAACCTAACGAAATCAGTTATGAATATTAAATATCGTTTAGTAATCTGTTGATTTATCGTTTATAATTTATACCGTCGGAGCTTCTGATCGAGCTCGAACAGAAACCCTAGCTTTGCGAATCGTTGCTTCAGTAGCTTGATCGATGTTAACGTTAGGGTTATTGTTCGACGAATTCATCCTTCGAGCCTTATTCGATAGTTCTTCGGGGCTCTCTTCCCGTTTATCAGTAAGCGGTGGTGATCGTGAATGTTCACCGTGAGTTCTCCCCTCATCCGACGACGACTGTGAATTCTGATCATCGGTTGCCGGAGCTGATAAACTTAGATCCATAAACGATTTCGGTACAATCATGGCATCAGTAACTCCATTGTGATCGGTTTTATGATCTTCGTTTGACTGATTTTGTTGCATCATCGTCACGAGATGCGTTTGTAGCGTGTTGTATTTCACCGTTATTTGACTCAACTCTTCTCGTAATTTCTGATTCTCCGTGTTCACCTTCTCCAATTTAGCTTTAACCACTGCCATCTACATTTCAAATTCGAGAAAGCATTAACAGCACTGCAATTCAACACAGAAACAATGAACAGAAACCCTAGCTATTCGATCATAATCAATTACTGTTTGATACGAACCTCATTTCTACCTCGTTTATCTTCAGACTTCGGAGATATTTCATCATCAACAACCGACTGATCGCTGCTTGTATTTCCGGTTAGAAGACGCAAACCAGTCTGTAACCATCGTCAACAATAAAATTCAATTCAATTCCATTCAATTCAATCAACTACAATAATTAACAAAACAAAAACCCAACACAAATCACAATCAAACTACGTACGTTGATACCGCAATCCAATTCGGCAACAATAGGTTTCGAATCGAAAGTAGAAGCACGCAACCGCGAACGATCATCGTCTTCGAGTTTCCGATCGGCGAAGAAGTCCACCTCATCTATGCGTTTACCATGGGGTAATTGATGGTGAAGGTTGCAGTTGAGGTTGATTGGGAATTGTATGGTGGTAGGTGGCGGTGGCGGTGGTGGTGGTGAGGTGGTGAGGCTGCCGGTGAGTTCCATAGGTGGCGGTGGGTGTCGGAGAAATAAAGAGTTGATGAGTTTGTGTGATGGGATCTGAATCAAAGGAGAGTCCACTGGTGATTTATGAAGATAGAGAGAGAAATCAAGTCTCATTGGAGCAGTGGACTCGGCTATAAAAAGGGAACTTGAGACTCATGACTCAATACTCAAATATATATGTGTGTAGGTATGTGGTATGTGTGTATATATTCATATATATATAATATATATATATATATGTATACATGTATGTCTGTGTATATATACGTATGTGCGTGTGTGTATGTATGTACTATGCATGTATGGCACTCATATCGGATCAAGAATATATTAGGACATGTAGAAACCACATAAAGAAAATATAAATCTATTGATAAAAATCATGTATATATTGGATGTCACTTTGCAAAACGGAAAACGTGAAAAACTGACGTGACGCTGATATGTCACACAGGATTAAAAAAATGAAATACAAAACGATTCCTAGTGTAGTTATACGAAAGTTAGCATTGAATTTTTGTTTTAGTAAGTTTCACCATTATAATCCGTATTTGGATTAGAAAATTTGTTTATATAATTATTTGAGTTTTTTTAATTATAGAGGAGAGCAATTATGGTATAGTCAAATCTTATAAGATGTTAATTTAGGTCAATATTATAGAATGCTAACTTAAATGAGACGAAATAGCTAGATTGGCACCAGCAACATCTTTGTGTGTCGACACCATTTTTAACAGTGGGAATGATTATAGTTATATGATGCCTTGCCTATGGTGGTATAACATAAAAGTCGCTTGATATAATTACATACGCTCCACAAAATTAGCTGAGAAGTTTTGGTTGATAAAAATTGTTTTTGTTAAAAAAGGAGCTCAATGTGTAGCCTTATTTTCTATATTTTTCTATTTTTATAGGTTTAAACTATATGACATGAACGCTATGATACAATACAAGGGATACAAATACGAGATATTTAACATATTATTTTTTTGGTTTTCTCTTTGTAGACATTCTTTTGGTGAGGTGAGGAATTAGTCAAATTTGTTTTCTATTCTGTTTGCGGATAAAATTGTTTTCTTTTAAGTCAACATTAGACCAAAGAGAATTTATTCAGTTAAAATATAAAGAAATTTGAAAAAGTAAGGAAATTATGGAGGAAGAAAAGGGCAACAAAATGGAAATTGACCACACAATTTGGATGTTTTGGATCTAATAATAGTCTTATTCAACGCGATAGTTTATAGCGGGTGGTTCAATCAGTTCTATAAAAATTATACAAAGTTTTTCATTTTAGATTTTTATAATCTAAGCTATATGATTTATCAAAATTAACTTTTTTGATAAATCTGTAATTTATTATCTAACTTAGGTAAAACGCCTGAAAGGTCTTCTAATAAACCCAAATTTAAATCTTCTATAGGTAAACATCTCGAGTAATCATTTTCGTTAAAAATGTAAGCAATAAAAAATTGTCTAACTTTAAACACTTTTTACATTAATGAGTAACGAAATAAGGGTTAAATAAGTTTACAAATCGTATAAAATTTAAGTAATATCATTAAACCAGAAAATAAGCTTATGTAAACACCTTTAAGAGTTGGAATCAAAATATTTATTTTTATTGAAACGTTTTTATCAAATAGTTATAATTGCAACCATAATATGTAAAAGTAAAAGAACAAAAAAATAAATCCAAATAGCCTTAAAGTTGCTTCAAATACTTAAAAATAGTATTTAAGTAAAATAGAAAAGAACCTATGTTTCAAGAGTAAAGTTGTAGAATATAAAGTATTTAATTCTTTTAAGCTAATATGTATTTTAGGTTTAATATATGCCCTTATATCGTTTTCTAATAGGAAGGACATTATGGTTAATGTGTCAAAGTGTTTAGGTCATTGTGACTAGGGGTGTTCACGGTCCGGTTTTCGCGGTTTTTAAATCAAACCGTAACCGAACCGTTAGTAACGGTTTTTTATCACTTAAAACCAAAACCGAACCAATCAAAAGTAAAAACCAAACCAAACCGAACCATTGCAACCGGTTTGGTTCCGGTTTGGTTTCGCGGTTTGGGCTTTTTAGGCCCATTTAAGCCAAGTCTTTGAGCTCTCAAAAACAGCAAGTTTTTGAGCTGTCAAAAACAGCCCAAAAAGCTATCAAAACGCAACCTTAAACAGGTCCAAAATCCTGCCTAAATACGGCCTTAAATAGGTCCTAAAACATGCCAAAACGCAGCTCTAAACCTGTGTACAAACTTTAAGTCTTTAACCTTAAATTAATAGTTATGTATATATATATATATATATATATATATATATATACATATATGTGTATATATTGATATACGGTCCGGTCCGGTTTTTACGACCGGTTTTTGGTACAAACCGTAAACCAAACCGTTCATAACGGTTTGAAAATTTTGAAACCAACCAACCGAAAGTTTAGAAAAAAACCAACGTGAAATCGAACCGATGACCGGTTTGGACGGTTTCGCGGTTTGAAACCGAACCATGAACACCCCTAATTGTGACTAATAAGTCAGATCATAGCGTCAAATATGTCAGGTCATCTGTCAATCCTTTTTATCATTTATTATATGTATTTATCATTGTATTTTACATATTAGATTATATCATGACATATTTATCATTGTTTTTATATATAATACACATTTATTATTATTTTATCATTGTATTTTATAATAATAAGTAAACAGTGATATTATTTCGTCAATGTGTTTTTCAAAACTTATATTATTTAGGAAATACAATGACGAGTAAAAAAACATAGAGAGATTTTGTTATTTCATTTTATGATTTATGTTATTTTGTGCTAATTTATAAATGATTTTAATGTATTACATTAATAAGTTGTTATTATCACACCCCAATTTCAGACGCGACCTATTAATCATTCTCACAACATAACACAGCAGAAACCTTATCACTCAAGACTATTAAAAGTTATTTTAAAATTGATGCAACTTTTAAATGAAACGTAGTTAACTATTTTTATAATGAAACGTAGTTAACTATTTTTTAAAAGTTATTTTAAAATTGATGCAACTTTTAAATTTTTTTATGGAAATATGGAAACTATTTCAAAGTAAATGTCAAGTATATATTAGTAATGATAATATTATTGAAATCAGTTAAAAATGTAAAAATATTAAAAGTATGAGAAGTAAGTTAATATTTTAAGAGTGAAGGATAATCGTTAATATGACGACTAGATGAACAAACTAGTAAAATATCATTTAGAAAAATTATTCTTTTGTTATAATTATACATTATAGATTTTGCTTACACAAAAATTTAACTCTAAAATGTATGAAAAAGAAATTAAATTATTGTATATTTATTACTTCCCTTACAAAGTCAACATAGTGGTCACAATATTAAATATGGTCGATCCTTGTATCAATCTTTGGGCCATTGCAAGTGTCTCGTGATCTTCTTGAATTTGAAGCAATATTTTCTGTCTATTTATTGCAAAATTAAGAACCACTTTAATGTTTAGAACTTTAGATTCCTCTGAAATTGCCATATCTACCGAACCTTGTAGTTCATCTCTGACCGAATGGTACTCAACAAAAAGTGTCGGATACGGTCAAAGTTATTTGGATAATGTATTATTATGGTTTTAGTATTTAATTTTCATATAAAATAAATGTATGACTCACATCAATTTGTTTGAGATAAGTCGACCTTATGGTTTTTTAGTGGGAAGATCATAGGTTCAAGTATCATTTGTAACCTAACTGAAAAACTTGAGGATTGATTGGGAGAATCACGGGAAAACGTTATCTTTCAACCGACATCAGGATATACATGTTCATTCGTTCTTGTTTTCTGTTTAGGGTTTGCCCGGGTTGTTGATTCGCTTTTTGTGTGTTAAGTTTCAGGGTGTTATTTAGTTTGATGTTTGGGTTTACTTTGATATGTTGATTGGGTATTTGTTGATAGAAGTACCGTGTTGTTGTTAGTTTATCTAACTTTTGATTTTTTATCAACTGTTCGGGGTTTTTCGATTTATCTATGTTTACTATTATTGCTGAAAACGGGAAGGCCGTGATTGAAAAGTTGAGTGCTATTGAATTTGGTTGATGAAAAATACAAATAGAAGCATGACTATGTCAAAAAGATTAGGATATGATACTGGAAAAGAAATTAAAAGAGATGAAAAAGACTAAAGAAATAATTTGGAATTCTAATAACAAAAAAACTAGAGTAGTTATTATGTTGTTAAAAGAATCCTTCAAAAGATTATCACCCACCCAAACCTCAAACCAAAAATGAGTTTTTTCACCAATCCCAACATGTCTCCTTAGAGTGTCAATTCGGAGGAATAATAATTAGAATGAAAAAAGGCATAAGTATACGGTATAAATTATACATATATTTAAACTTGAGGGAGCTAAAATGAAAAAAAAAATTTCATGCTAGAAGAATGAACTATGCATTAAGAGGTTGTATTCTATAATCTATACTTAAAACTTTGCCATATAATTTTTAATGTATAGTATAATTAGTTACCTTCTCAAATAGTTTTTTTCTTCTAATTGTGGGTTTTCTCCTGAAAAGTTAAGGTGTGGTCGCAGTTGAAAAATGATAAGTGAACTCGAATAAGATAACATATATCCTTTGAAGAAAGGTTATATATTTGCCATTCAAAAAGAATCTTCAATCTTTAAATTCATTCCTTAATTAAGCACCCTTCAATCTTTACAACCTTGTTCAAGGATATGTTTATCAATTTGTACATTGTTGTTTCAACCAATAAGATTATATTATTATCATCAAACCGGTCGAATCAGACTAATCAAACCCCTTGTTGATTTCCTCAAGTTAGGTCATTTCTTTTTGGAAGCCCAATTGATTTATCCTTTAAGTTTTACAGTTTTTGGGCCTGGATCATAGAGCCTTTTTAGGTTTGTGGTAGTTGAAATCAATTCATACTAGTGGGCTTCAAGTTTGTTATCCCAAGTGGCCCTGTTTCATTTTTACAAGGAGCCCATTTCTCGTTCAATATATAGTTAAATCGTTTATATTAGAGAAAATTATAAAAATAGTTCACGTGGTTTGATCATATTACAAGTTTGCTCTTCAGATTTTGAAAATTAAAAATTTAATCCAAACATTTGAAAGTTCTTGCAAATTTAATCACCACCGTTAGTGTCCGTTAGTTTTTAACGATTTGGGGACTTAATATGCAATATGGTCAAACCATAAGGACCACTTGCGTAATTTTCTAAAAAAATAAAAAAACTAGAAAAATTATATGAAATTTAAAAAATTTAAATTTAATAGGTTCACATAAACGTTAATAAGAAATTCAATAATCGTTAAAAAATAGAATAAATGTTAAAAAATTTAACCAAATTTAAAAGTAAATAAAAGTAACAATAAAATGAATATAAAAATAGAAAAGGAGAAAAAAAGAAGTATGCTTAATTTTTTTTATAATTATTTTAATAATTTTATATGTCATGTTCAAATCAAAGAATACAAAAACCTTGTGAAAGTATAAATCCAAAAAATAAAAATAAAATGGAACCGTTTTTTATAACTTTAATATGATTGTTTAATATTTATTTTGAAATTTATAAATGTTTATTCGATTGTATTTTAATTTTTATTTATTTATTTTTACTTTAATCACATACTTCTTTTTCAATACTTCTTGCTATCTCTTTATACATACGTCTTATTTTTTATTTTATTTAGTTTTAAATTTGATTTGATTTTTTAACTTTTATTTATTTTTTTAAATTATTGAAATTTATTATTGATGTTTATTTGAATTTCTTATGTTTGATTTTATTTTCTTTTAAATTTTATTCTATTTTCAATTTTTTTAATTTTTTGAGCAAATTGCACAATTATTCCCTATGGTTTGATCATATTACATATTTAGTCCCCAAATCGTTAAAAACTAACGGAAACTAACGGTGGGGACTAAATTTGCAACAAACTTCCAAATGTTTGGACTAAAATTGCAATTTTTAAAATATAGGGACCGAACTTGCAGTATGATCAAACCACATGGACTTTTTCTTTTTATATTATTATTAAAACCGTTGATTAGAAATAAGTTAAAAATCAACGTCAACATGTTTGGTCACATGTTGGCATGGGAAAATCTATCGTGGTATGACGGTACTTGTTTTAGTCTTTTGATGTATAATGATTGCAAACTTACAAAAACATATTGTTATTTAAATCAAAAAAGTAAAGTACCTTTATCCATGTAAAAAACAAAAAGTAAAGGTTTAATTCAATTTGTTATTGAAGCAAGACCTCAAATACGGTTTATATTTTAAAGACTTGCAATATTTCGGGTATGTTTTTAAAGTTGTGTTTGCAACCGTTGTAGAAAATTTACCACAAAACTTTTAGCCAGCAGTGTTCGAACCCCTCGCCGTCTCATATAGATCAAAGTTGCACCAAATTTCTTGGTTTCTTTGCATAGAAATAACTCAAACCAGCTTGTTGTTTGAAGATGCTCCCAATCAACGGAAGATTAAGTACTTACCAAAGCTATTTAAGAGATTTTTTTCAAATGTTTAGAGAATATTAATGTTATTTTGAGGTTTTAGAGAATGTTTTTAAGTATTGTGATTAAACCAAAACTCACTACGCGTTTGTACTAACCTATGGTCTAAATTTGTAAAAAACAAAAAAGATAAAAAAAAACAATTTTTTAGCCTCTAACAGTAAAAACTACTATATTACCATTAGTTATGGTGAGGCTTTTTTGTTAAACCACTTTGGAAAAAAGTTTGAAAATCAAACCGGGTTTTGAAACTAGTCTTGGTGGCGCAGCCCCACAGAGTTACAAATTGGTATAAGAACTTGCAGGGTCAGGATTTTGCCCAAACCCGTATTTATGCTTTTGAGTCGGGTTAGATATCAGTTTGGAAATCCAAACCGGTTTTTATCTTCCTCTAAGCAAAAATGGACATCATGTTTGGTGGATGGTGAGATCAAAAAATGCCTTGCATCTAAGACAAGAAGATCATTAGTCTCTAACGCGAAGTTGCCTTATGCGTTCAGCCTCCTACATAAGAATGATTAAGGGATTCTTAATAAGAGAGAGATAGAGTAGTGAGATAGTATCTTGGATTAAAATGATGATGCCTGGCAAGTTATAATGTACTTATTGTGCAAAAGGTCATGACCTTAGCTATTACAAATATATTAAAGATCTTTACCCTTATATTTTGAGGGATTTACCCTCATATTTTGAGGGATTGGGACTTACCTGGAAAATATCACAATTTTCTTTCTAGTATAGTTCATTGACCTTCTATGCATTATGTCATCCTTCATATATGCAGCATAGTATGTCATATAACATATATGCAATATAACAAACAAACAAACAAACAAACCCAGTATATCCCGCTCAGAGCAGGGTCTGGGGGGTAGGTAGTGGCAAGTCTTTCCTCTATCCGCTTCCAAAGAGACCCCCGACTCGATCAACAAAAGCAATAACGATAGCAGGGCAGCAAATAATATATCATACAGCACACAGCACACAACATACAGTTAAAATCACCAACAAATTAAGAAAAAGATATTGTAAACATCAGAGAAGCAGCGCGTTTCACCTATAGAGGGCAGTTGTGGACTGCGTACACCTTAGGCCCCGCACCAAGTCTACCTTACCCTTCCTACCTACAGATCCTACTAAAAGTCCTTAATTTTAATCCTACGCATCCACTCGCTCCTATCCTCGATCATGTGCTCAGAGAGGTAATGTACTATATCTCGCCTAATTAACTCGTCCCAAGTCAACCTAGGTCTTCCTCTACACCTCCTACCCTCTAAGAATATGTTCTCTACTGCTCTAACGGGTGCTGACATAGGTCTCCTCTTCACATGCCCACACTATCTTAATCTTCCCTCTCGTATT